>OX377619.1:115564593-116164593 GCA_947397865.1 Polietes domitor | reverse complement strand
TCCCTTTTGTCCGCCTAGCTCATTTCGTTCACAAGCAAGCGTTCTTTCAACAGACAAACGGACACGGACATCGTCCCAGAATATATATGTATATGACACATCCCATAAGAAATTAAAACCAGTTATATAGTATTTTCTCTTACATGACACCAAGTTTCCTGAAAATATGTGTGAGTTCATTAATTTTTCACTTACGTAGTCAAGATACAAATGGGCGGGATTTGAAAGATGGTCGTGGTACCTTCTCTAAAAATTAGAACCCAATATAGATTCCTTTATATGGCAACAAAAATCTAGAAACTTTGTGTGTGTTCATTGAGTATTAATGTGCAAATTTGTGGAAAAAGTGGGTGGTACGAGAAAATTGGACGTGGCACCTCCCACATAAAGTAAATATATATCCCTATTAATATTATAAAAACTTTTGTCACTTTTTGGAACTTCACACAGATAGGATCTATAGGCTATATTTATATATATTTTTGAGAATAACTTTATAAAAATTAGTACATATATATTACTGAGCAAAAAAAAAAACAATATAAACCCGAAATTTGATTTTTCGGTGCGTGTTTTTTGTCTGGAGAAGCGGGCGGGGATCAGTTAGTTAACTATAATTCTATTACTAAATATGTGAATATATGTTATGTTAGATCAAAAATTAATGAAGAGAGATTAGTTTGATAACAAAAAAGGAAATGTAGAATAACACAAAGTAAAATGTTTTTGAAAAGAAAGAAAATCCATATTCAACGTCTATTTTTGAAGCTCCCAGTAAGTATTCATTAGACCGGTCCTTATTTCTTTTTTTTGAATTCGTATGACGGCAAGCGCTAAAACTACTCTATTTGAACCTAAAAATACACAAAAAAAATTTGAGCTTGATTGGACAATTTTTAGGCGTGCCCCCGCCAACAATTGTTTGTCATTAAAGTTAGTTACTATCATATAGGGGAAATTATCACCTTTGGTGCTTTTTTTTTGACATAACTCGAGAACCACTAGTCCGATTTTGTTTAAATAAATTGAAAAATAATTAAGAATTAGAATTCCTTTAAAATGTGTATATATAGCGTTTTTCTATATAATCAACAGTTTAGCCGGTAAAAATAAATGTATGAAAAAAATAAATATTTTTTGCCTAAAATATTAATATTTTTTATTTTTTAAATTCATAGAAAATCCAAAACGAACAAATACATTTTAAAATTAAAAAACTAAAGCGATGACAACCAAAAGACTTCGATCGGATGATGACATTATGTTAATTGGCGTAATGGACCACCAAATTACTGGAGCTAAATTACCAGGAAGAAAACAAGTGCTACAAGTTTTATTTTATAATTTAAGAATAGTTGGCTTAAATTTAAGAGAAAGTTCTAGATTAGTTGTTGCTGAGGTCAGCACGTTTTGGCAAAAAGCACGAATTCCAACACACCATGAAAAACACTGCATTGAGAAGCTGGAAAAATTATACAACAAGTGGAGAGATATTACAAAGCATCATGGTCGAAAAACAGAATGTCAAAACAGGAAAGAAATATTCGATATCGCACATGCAAACGCGTTTGAATTAATTAAAATACAAGAAGACAAAGAGTTCTTAAAAAAGCAACGAGAAAAAGGAAGACCAGGTTGTATGCTAGGAACGGATAAAATTGTAATGCAGAAAGAAAAGCGAAAGGCAGTCCAGAAAGAACAAGAAAACCAGCGTCGAATAAAAGAAGATGAACGAAAAGAGTTATATGAACAACAGATTCAAAGAGGTATACAATTAAATATTCTATCTTTTAAACAAATCAGAATAATTGTTGTAAAACAGGTATGATTGACATTGACGACGAAAACAATATTGAAGTTGTAGCATCAACATCAACATCTGTATCAAATCCAAATCCAGGTATATCAGGTATCTCCAGAGGTAAAACAATTTTTTTTACACCAAGACTGCTTTCAACTTTGGATAAGTGGAAAATCACTGATGGTGCTGCAGTTCATATCCTAAGCGCAACTGCTGACGCGTTGGGCTATGATATCGAAGATCTTATACTAAATAGATCATCAATTCGTCGAATGCGTCAGAAGCATCGTGCAACAACAGCACAAAACATTGCAGCAAACTTTGATGTAAGTACTGTAATGTGGGTTTTCCCTTTGCTTCTTTTTTTATGTTTTGAGTATAAATTAAGAAACTTGAGTTTTTATTTCCAGATTCCACGTAGTTTTGTTTTGCACTGGGATGGTACAATGTTACCAGAAATTAGTGGCAGGGAAAAAGTTGACCGCTTGCCAATCATAGTCTCATCTCAAGGTATCGATAAACTACTTGGCATTCCAAAGTTAAAATCTTCGAGTGGAAAAGAAATATCAGATGCCGTGTTTAATTCAATAAATGAATATGAAATGTTTGATCTAGTTCAAATAATCTGCTTCGACACAACTGCTCATAATACAGGAGTTCAAAGCGGTGCTGCTGCTCTGCTTGAAGGAAAACTAGGTCGCGATTTATTATATTTTCCCTGCAGACACCATATTTACGAGTTGTTGATCCGTAAAGTGTTTGAAATTAGAGTGGCTACTACAGCCGGTCCAGAAGTGCTAATTTTTAATCGCTTTAGCAAATACTGGATTAATATTGACAAATTAAATTACAAGAGTTGTTTAGAAGATGAACACATTATTACAGTATTGACTGCTGAAGAACGTGGAACAATTTTAAATTACTGTCTAGATAACTTAAAACAAGCTCATAGCAGACGCGACTACAAAGAATTATTGCAATTAGTTGTCACTTTTCTTGGTGGTACGGTGCCGAATTTTAACACCTTTCGTATACCTGGTGCAACTTCTCATGCTCGATGGATGTCAAAATGTATTTATGCACTTAAAATGTATTTGTTTCGTAATGAATTCAATATGACCAACCAAGAGTTAAACGGTATACGTAGTGTCTGTCTGTTCGTAGTTCGTATTTATGTAAAAGCCTGGTTTGGATGCACTAAAGCAATTGAAGCACCAAATCAAGACTTAAATTTAATTAAAAATATTATGGCTTATCCTGAAAGGGATATTGCTCTTGCTTTGCTACAAAAAATCAGCAATCATTTGTGGTATTTGTCGGAAGAAGCAGTCGGTCTTTCATTCTTCGATCCTAATGTAAGTGTTGCAATTAAAAAAAAATGGTTCAGGCAATTAATGTTGAAGCAAATACAGAAAAATGCAAGCGAATAATAACTAATCCAACAAATATCGGCACATTTGCGCAAAAAGATTTAAGCGATTTTGTAAATTCCAATACACACGCATTCTTTGATCGTTTAGAAATTTCAAAAGAATTTTTGCAAGTCAATCCATCGGATTGGAATGAAAGATTTGACTACGCTCACGGATCACAAAATTGTAAAAACCTATCTGTAGTGAATGATGCAGCTGAAAGAGGCGCCAAATTCATTACAGATTATAATAATAAATTAACCCACAACGAAGAGGAGAAACAATTCCTTTTTCAGGTGGTTAAAGAATATAACATGAATTATCCCACTTTTAAAAAGACTTCACTATTAAATTAAAATAATATTAATGTTACTATGAGTATGTAATTAATAAAAATATTTAAGTTTATTCTTAATTTTCAAATAAATGTAAATAAAATAAAAAATATATATATTTTTGCCTTATTTCTCATAATAAAAACAAAAAGGTGCATGGGGCACGGCTAAAAATTATCCAATCGTTGTCAAATTTTTTTTATGCTTTTTGGGACTAAAACGAATATTTTTAGCGCTTGCCGTAACATATATTCGAGAAAATAAATTTGTCCATATAAATAAGGACCGGTCTAGTATTCATGGTCTCATTTTAAAGCCTATGATGTCTTCTTTAAAATTCTTCTTATGTAATTATGTTCCCTATTGCAGAATTTATGATTTTTGCAACGAAAAAGTCAAAAGGCCCCACTGTGCGTCGGTTATTGTGGGGTGATTCCACTTATAGTATATACCCGAAAATTCGTTTTATAATTTTATGTTTATGTTTTTACTTTTCATAATACATATGTATGTTTGCTTATATTTTAAAAAATAATGACAACAATAGGTCTCATCATTCTTTTTCCAGATATAGGTTTGTGTCGTAAAGGAATTTCAGTCAAAATGTCACACGCGTTACAATTTAAATGCACTATAGATCATATCTTCGTACCGTGATGTCAGTATATGTATACACTAGCAAATACCCGCTACTTCGTAAGCCGAAATTTTTCAAATGGGGTGGTATTAGCAGTATTTTGTCTCGCTATGCAAACTGTTTTTTTATATTTTGAAATTGCTTTAGTCTAAGGATATAACTTTCAGGGTAAATCGTTTGTAAACGCACACTAACTTTTCGATTCGATTTATACACCTTGTACAAATTTAAAAAAATGCATTAAAAAAAGTAGTTTCATTTATAGGCACCAAGTACAAACAATTTTTTTTACAAAAAATCATATAAAGCTGTGATAATTATACCCTCACTACAGAGTAGGAGCGTATATATCATTTGGGATAGAAAAAAGTGTAACGCATTGAAGGAGAGATTTACAACCACAAGTATGTCCCACGTCCCTTTCACGTCCGTCTGGCTCGCTGGTATACACGATATGTCTGGAAGGGACTTAAAGAATTTATTCGAACTCTGCACATAGTATTTTTTCCAAGACTTAGTTTAAATTCGGAGATGGGGGATATTGAGGTATATCTTATGTTACCCCCACACGTATAGTCGATATTCCAAAATAAACGACCAGTACATACGTAAAATTAATCCTAAATATTATATTTAGCAATATTTGCACATAACAGAATATGGGCGATATTGTCACACCCTTTCTGGTATTTTCCACGAAAATTGACATAAGCTTTGGTCAAAATAAAACTGATATAACTTCCAGACGTATGATCGAAATTAGTTGCAATTCGAGATTTTAAAATGTATTTATAATTACTCTAAACCTACAAAATATGTATGCTTTTGACACGCCCTTTGTAGTCCCTATCCAAGTTAAAATTAAAAACCTTACATATAACTACTATACCGGTGACTTGTAATAAGAACATATAATAGAACAAACATTTTTTATTTTGCTGGGGATAATGACTATAATGTTCACACAGAAATCTCTGTGTGCCGCCTGCGCCCTTAAAAATACAAATTTCGAAAAATTAATTTATGTTGCGCGTCCACGTACTGGGAGAAATGTACACACCGAATTTCTAATAGCCTTTTCATATTGCAGCTGAAAACTTTGGTTGGTACCATCTTTATCCTCGATTTGGTTGGTACCATTTGAACCACTTTTGATCCGCTTCCCCTTTTATAGTACTCATTTTTGATTTGATTAGCTTTTTGTTCCAAGTTTTACTTAAAAGTATAAATATTGAAAATCAGTTAATGTTTCGCGTCTACACTGCCAATATATACACCGAATTTCATGATTCTAGCTTCAGCCGTGTTGTTGCTACCATTCGGATATAAAAAGGTACGAATTTCGATAAATCCATTAATTTTGTGTTTGTATGCATGTACAAACCGAACTTCATACGTTTTTACCCAATTTCACCCCTAAAAGTACAAATTTTGCATTCGCGTTACAATATGTAATATTAAGATTCTAGGCCCAGTCGGTGGTACAATTTTTAACCCTTTTAATCCCTTAGAAGTTCAAATTTAGGAAAATTCATTGTTATCACTCATTTACACTGTAAGGCACACCGAATTTTATTATTACAGCATCATCCATGTTGTTGGTACCTTTTTTATCCCGCTTTTCTCGTATACGTTTAAAAGTACGAATTTCGAAAAATTCCACGCCGAATTTCATGATTCCAGCTACGTCTGTTTGATTGGTACCATTTTTATCCATTTCTACCCAATTTCACCCACAAAGTACGAATTTAGAAAACTATTTTCTTAGTCACATTCGTGCTGTAAAATTTGTTCTGAATTTCATCATTCTATGCCCAGTCGTTTGGTCTGGGCTGTGGTACAATTTTTATCCCATTTAATCCCTTAAAAGCTCAGATTTCGAAAAATGCCTTCTTGTCAGTGATCTGTGCTGTAAAACGAATATACACACCGATTTCAATATTGTAGCGTCATCCGTGTTGTTGGTACCTTTTTTATCCCCTTTTCCCCGTTTACCTATTAAAAGTACGAATTTCAAAAAATTCCGCCATTCAATTCGCGTTTCTAAGAATTTTGAGGGATATTCATACCGAATTTAATGATTCCAGCTCCATCCGTTTAATTGGAACCGTTTGTATCCCTTTTTACACGATCTCACCCACAAAAAGTACGAATTTTGAATAATATTATCTTGGTAGCAATCGTGCTATAAAAGTAAGGCCCGTAATGCGTGTCTACGTACTCGGAGAAATGTACACACGAAATTTTTAATAGCCTTTTCATATTCTAGCTGAAAACTTTGGTTGGTACCATATATATCCCAATTTCCCCAATTTGGTTTGTTCGATTTTTATCACTTTTGATCCGCTTCCACCTCTAAAGTACACACTTTAATACAGTAAATTTTTTTGTTCCGATTTCTACTTAAAAGTATACATTTTGGTTGGTACCTTTGTTATCCCCTTTTTGCGTTTACCCGTTTACTTAAAAGTACAAATTTCGAAAAATTCCTCCTTATCAGTGATCTGCGCTGTAAAACGAATATACACACCGAATTTCATTATTGTAGCGTCATCCTTGTTGTTGGTACCTTTTTATCCCCTTTTTCCATTATCCCTTTAAAAGTACGAACTTCAAAAAATTCCTTCATTTTGCGTTTGTGAGAATGTTGAGGTATATACACGCTAAATTTCATGATTCCAGCTCCGTCTGTTTGATTGGTACCGTTTTTATCCCTTTTTACCCGATTTCCCTTCAAAAAGTACAAAATTTGCAAAATTACTTTCTTCAAGAATCTAGGCCCAACCGTTTGACGTAGGCTGTGGTACAATTGTTATCCCATTTAATCCCTTAAAAGTTCACATTTCGAAAAATGCATTCTTATCAGTGATTTGCGCTGTAAAGCGAATATACATACCGAATTTCATAATTGTAGCGTTATCTGTGAGGTTGTTACCTTTTTTATCCTCTTTTCCCCGTTTACCTTTTAAAAGTACGAATTTCATAAAATTCGCTCATTTGGAGTTTCTAAGCATTTTGAGGGTTGAACGCACCGAATTTTATGATTCCAACTCCATCCGTTTGATTGGTACCAATTTTATCCCTTTTTACCCGATTTCAGCCCCAAAATGTACCAATTTTAAATAATTTTTTCTTGGGCGCGTTGAAGCTATAAGATGAATTTGCATACCAAATTCTAGGCCTAGCCGTTTGGTCATTGCTGTGGTACCATTTTTATCCCTTTCAACCCCATTTTACCCTTTAAAAGTACGAATTACGAAAAAATCCCTTCAAATCTGATATCTACGATGTAAGAGAAATGAACACACCAAATATTATGATTCTAGCTAAAGCAGTGTTGTTGGTACCATTTTCGTACCTTTTTGCCCCATTTAACCCCCAAAATACGAATTTTTAAAATTCCACTTTTTGGGATGTCTTCATGCCGCAAGAGGAATATCCATACCAAATTTTAAGAATCTAGGCCCACCGAATATCATTATTGTAGCGTCATCCTTGTTGTTGGTACCTTTTTATCCCCTTTTCCCGTTATCCCTTTAAAAGTACGAACTTCAAAAAATTCCTTCATTTTGCGTTTGTGAGCAATTTGAGGTATATACACGCTAAATTTCATGATTCCAGCTCCGTCTGTTTGATTGGTACCATTTTTTATCCCTTTTTACCCGATTTCCCTTCAAAAAGTACAAATTTTGCAAAATTACTTTCTTCAAGAATCTAGGCCCAACCGTTTGACGTAGGCTGTGGTACAATTTTTATCCCATTTAATCCCTTAAAAGTTGAGTAGTTTTTTAGCCATGTTAAAAAAGTATTATATATGCATTTTGTAATTTGTTTTAAATTGGCCCGATGGCTTTGAATTACAAGTTGAAATAAATAAATCAAAAGTACACATTTCGAAAAATGCTCTCTTATCAGTGATTTGCGATGGAAAGCGAATATACATACCGAATTTCATAATTGTAGCGTCATCTGTGATGTTGTTACCTTTTTTATCCTCTTTTCCCGTTTACCCTTTAAAAGTACGAATTTCATAAAATTCGCTCATTTGGAGTTTCTAAGCATTTTGAGGGATGAACGCACCGAATTTTATGATTCCAACTCCATCCGTTTGATTGGTACCAATTTTATCCCTTTTTACCCGATTTCAGCCCCAAAAAGTACCAATTTTAAATAATATTTTCTTGGGCGCGTTGAAGCTATAAGATGAATTTGCATACCAAATTTCAAGATTCTAGGCCTAGCCGTTTGGTCATTGCTGTGGTACCATTTTTATCCCTTTCAACCCTATTTTACCCTTTAAAAGTACGAATTACGAAAAAATCCCTTCAAATCTTATATCTACGATGTAAGAGAAATGAACACACCAAATATTATGATTCTAGCTAAAGCAGTGTTGTTGGTACCATTTTTGTACCTTTTTGCCCAATTTAACCCCCCAAAAATTCGAATTTTTAAAATGCCACTTTTTGGGATGTCTTCATGCCGCAAGAGGAATATCCATACTAAATTTCAAGAATCTAAGCCCAGCCGTTTGGTCATTTCGGTGGTACCATTTTTATCCCTTTTGTCCCATTCGCCCGCTAAAACTTTTTTGTTGATTACACGTTACTAGAGGAAAGTTTCGTACCTTCCAAATTTCAAGTGTAAAAAAATAAGAAATTTTCAAAAAAAAAAAAAAACAAGTAAGAAGGCGTTAAGTTCGGGCCGAATCTTATATACCCTCCACCACGGAGTGCATTCCACAGTATTACCAGCAGATTAAAGGATGTCGACTTTACATAGAAGTAAAGTACCATATTACGAAAATTGTGATATGTTTATGCACATTACTATATTTGTTTACTATTTCAAACTATAATGTATACTTATACGCACTGTATAAAATCGACTACTATATATAAATAAAATGCAGAAATTGTGAATAAATATTAGGCGATTGTCAGTCGCCATTAGAAAGAAGCATTTCCAGATACAGACGAAGTGATAAGAAAAGTATAAATTTTAAAGATATCCTCATTCGCCCCATTCTCCGCCCAAAAGTACAAATTTCGAAAAAAAACCTTTTTCGAGTCTTCATAGTCAGAATGTATACACCGAATTTCATGATTTCAACTTCAGCGGTTTGGTAGGTTCCATTTTTATCCCTCTTTTTAAAAGTACGAATTTTGGAAAAATCCCTCTATTTTACGTGTCTATGCAATTAGAGGGATGTACACACCGAATTTCATGATTCTAGCTGTTGTCGTATCATTGGTACCATATTTTATCCCTTTTTGTCCCATTTCGCCCGCTAAAACTTTTATTTTCTTTGTGGTGCTTCCAAGCTACAAGAGGAATGTCCGCAACAAATTTTAACTGTATGAAAATAAGAAATTAATAATTAATATGCCAAGGGTACCAATATTTGTATACTATATATAATGGATATAATACAGTTGAACTTCGATTAACCGTGACTCTATTAACCGTGATTATCTATTAACCGTGAAGCTGAGTAGTTGATTTTTTACCTCTATTAACCGTGATTTACCTCTATTATCCGTGATGCACATGTCCATGTGACTGCTTGTTTGTTTTTTTTTTCGTATAATACACACACATCTCTCATATTAAAATTCGGCGATTCCCCTTTTTATGAAAGTGTAATTTTCATATCAAATTTCATATTCATTCATCAGTGTGAAATTTGATCTGTCAAGACGTGTTTTCCTTACATCATGCCACCGTCAAAAACTAAATCCGCGAAAAGAGCAAGAAAGGTTCTTTCAATTAAAGAAAAAATGGAGCTGATTAATGAATACTCAAAACGTAAAGTACCTTTTAAAATGTTGTCTGAAAAATATGGAGTTGGCATTCAAACTGTATACGATTTAATAAAAAATAAAGATCGGATTTTAAAATTTTGCTCCGATACTGATTCAATGCTTGGCCTTAAGCACAGATATACACTAAAAACATCCGAAAATCCAAAAGTTGATTTCGCAACATATGAATGGTTTCGGCAAGAAAGATTTAAGGGAACTCCAATTTCAGGTGAGTTAAACTGAAATTTGCTTCTGAACTTCAGGCGGAATGATTGTCGAAAAGGCAAAAATGTTCCGTTTGAAGTTAAATATGAATTCAGAGTGCACTTATTCATTTGGTTGGTTGGATAAATTAAAAAAACGTCATGGAATCCGTCGATTGAAATCTACGGGAACCATACCGTCTGGATGTACGATTGATGCTGTCAAAAAGTGGATGGTGTGCGACTCTGATGTCGCTCCGTTTGCTATTATATTAGATGAGCTTGATTCAAACCGAGGAATCAGATGGAGGAAATGCGGACGAAACGACTACATTGGCTCAGGCAATAGAGGCTAGTAGTATTTTGTTAGGTTTTTTAGAAAACTTTAATTGTCCAAGTATTTCAGAACCAGATAAAATGCAAATATATCGCATACAAACTCATTTGTTGGAAGAATAATCAAAAGATAAAAGCATAAGACAGACTTCCATAAAAGATTTTTTTAAATAAATGTATGTATTCCTAGAGATATGATAAGTTATTTATAGACGCAGATTTACATGTTTTTGTCAAAAATAAATAAAAATAATAAAATTTATACATGTAAATTTTTACCTCTTTTAACCGTGATTTTCGGTTATCCGTGATTAGCCCGGTCCCGAGCATCACGGTTAATCGAAGTTCAACTGTACTTCCATTCATAAAGTAAATATAAGGGAGCAATCATAAATACCCAAAATATTGGGGGATAGAGAGTGTACTTTTAGCTACAGACGTTTGGTTAGTTGTATTTCTATCCTATTTTAATTTCAAAAGTATAAATTTTGAAAATACCTTATCTCTCACGTACGCAGTATAAGATAACTTCATGATTCTACCATTTTTTGTCGTAAAAGCAACAATATAAAGTACGAACTTGGAAAAAAATATTTTACGTGGCTATGCAGTAAGAGGAATGTATACACCGAATTCCATGATTCTATCAGCGGCCATTTTGTTGGTACCATTTTTATCCCCTTTTTCCAATTTTGCCCCCTCAAGAGTACGACTATCTAAAATCTCTTTATTTTACGTATCTACACAATAGTACTCACGCAGACGTACTCACTGAATTTCATCATTCTAGCTGTATTCGTTTAGTTGGGACTATTTTTATCCCCTGTAGCCATTGTATCCATTGAAATTACGAATTTGGAAAAAACGTTTTATTTTTCGTGTCTACGCAGTCAGAGGAATGTATACTCCGAATTTCATGATTCTAGCTGCTGTCATTTGGTAGGTACTATTTTCATCCCCTTTTTCCATTTGAACCCCAAAAAGTAAGAATTTTGGAAAGTTCTTTTATTTTGCGTGTCTACGCAATCAGAGGAATGTATATATCGAATTTCATTATTCTAGGTGCAGCCGTTAGGTTGGTACTATTTTTATCCCTCTATCCTCATTTAACCCCTTAAAAGTACGAATTTAGAAAAATACTTTTATATTATGTATCTACTCTATTAGAGGAATGTACACGCCAAATTTCGTGTTTCTATCTGTTGTCGTTTGATAGGTACCATTTTTATCCCTTTTTGTCCCATTTCGCCCCCTACAAATAAAAATCACTCTATGGTGCCCTTTTATGCTATAGAGGGAATGCGCATTGCAAATATCAACTAAATACAAGCTAATATGTTCAAAAAACATGCTGAAATACTCTAAATATTAGGGGTATTTTCAGTCCTTGTGAGGGAAAAAATTTTCCCTCTGGGCCGATTTCGTCCACTTTCAATCCCAGCCGATCTACAACCATAAGACACATTTATGAAAAATTTGAACCTCCTAGCTCATTTCCTTCGGCCGTTATCGTGCTTTCAACAGATAGACAGACGGGCATGGCTATATCGTCTCAAAATTTTACCACGACCCAGAATATATATACTTGATGGGGTCTCCGATGAATATTTCAAGGTGTTACAAACGGAATGACAAAGTGAATATACCCCCATCCTGGAGGTGGAGGGTATAAAAATGCTTAAATAATCTAAATAAAGGGTGTTTTTTATTGGGGTATAGAACTTTAAGTTGGCATCACTTTTTTAACTGGCGGCCATTTTGTCAGCTGTCAATTGATTAATATTTAGTTTGGTTTGCCATTTCATCATGAACAGGTTGACAAAAGAACAACGCTTGCAAATCGTGCAAATTTATTTCGAAAGTAATGGTTCAGTTCGCGAAGTTCACCATTTTATGGTCGACATAATCGTCCACCAGAGCAATTAATTCGGTTAACCATGGATCGTTTTCGCACTACGTTTACTCTATGTGATAATACGCATCCGCAGAGACGTCGAACAGTGCGCACCGAAGAAACAATTGCCGCTGTAGAGCAAAGTGTTGAAGAGGACCCGAATGAATCGATTCGCCACCGTGCACAGCAATTGGAGCTGCACAGCAATTGGAGAAAGTGGTTGAAAATTGGACCTGTGGAATTGGCTATATTCGAGCCAGCCGCGGCGGCCACATGCCCGAAATCATATTTAAACATTAATGGCATAAAATTATCCTTCCAATAAAGCCAAATTGATGGACATTAAAACGATTTTCTTGTGTTTTATTTCAATTCGAAGTTCTATACCTCAATAAAAAACACCCTATATTAGGATTATTTTCAGTCCGTGATAGGGAAAAAAATTTTCCTCTGGGCGATTGCGCCCACATTTAATCCCAACCGATCTGCACCCATAAGACACATTTACGGAAAATTTCAACCAACTAGCTCATTTCGTTCGGAAGCTAGCGTGCTTTCAACAGACAGACAGACGGACATGGCTAAATCGTCTTGGAATTTTACCAGGATACAGAATATATATACTTTATGGCGTCTCCGTTGAATATTTCAAGGTGTTACAAACGGAATGAAAAAGTGAATATACCCCTATCCTCGAGGGGGATGGTATAAAAATCACATACAAAAATCAAACGAATTCTTCTTGAAGTAGTTGTCGGAAATTTCTTGGTATGCTGGAATTAGTTTCAGAATTCTTATAATGAAAACAACTTAAATTGCCGTTGGCTCTATGGAATTCAAAGTTGACTTTTTTACTTTATTGTCTGGACATTAAGTATATATGATTACGGTTAAAACTAGATTGAATATATGGAAATTTTAATATAATAGTCCTAAGGTCGGTGGTAATGCTGAAGAAATACAAGCATACAAACATTCGAAATGCCTTTAAACACTGTTTCCCCAGAGGTTATTTCAGAGGTTGAATCAGATAATTATTTTTTTCGCATCACCAGGGCACATTGGTCTAACGAACCCTTTTTATTGGTCGAAACTAAACCAGCTTGTTTTTTGGCATGAGACATTTTTTGGATTAGAAACTCATGAATGTGGATCTCATAGGTCCAAAGTGGGATATAGCTTCCATACTAAGGTACCTCCCCATTCGAATTAGGTATTTGATGGTATGACGGTATCTGCAGGTAATTTTTTGTTCTCCCCGCTTCGCCAGGCAGAAAAACAAACGGAAATAAAAATCATATTGTTTATTCTTGTGATCGGTATTATATGTACCACTTATAATAACTTCCCTGAGATACAAAAGAAATGGATATGTTCCATGGAAAATATTGAAGTACGGCGAATAAAGGAAGAAATGTCAAAAATTAAATTCATTTTAGGTTGAGTGTGGTTCTACGTAAGAAGAACTTACTTAATCGAATAGCTGGAATTCGAATATACTACATTCAAAATAAATAGAAAGTCAATCAAATTGTTCACTAATCAAACAACACAAAAACTAAAAAAATAATACAATCTCCGTATTCTTGACTTAAGTCGGCTTTTGGGGATATTTCTTTTTTTGTAATTTTTGCTATTATGGTAAGAAAATCCAAAGAAAACGTGTAATTTTACAAATACAAAATTCCACATCTTTCAAATCCCGCCCATTTGTATAACGTTATAGGAACCTCGGTGTCGAATATACTCTAAACCTGGTTTTAATTTCGTATGAGAAGGGTCACGGATACTTTCCGCCCATCTCGGTGTCGAATATACTCTAAAACCGGGTTTAGTTTCATATGGGAAGGGCCACGCCCACTTTCCGCCCATATTTGCACAACTATTTACACTGGATCTATTCAGACACTTTTCAGCACTCTAGGTTTTATAGAACTGACAATATTCAATAATAGGTTTTAACTTCGTATGTGAGGTACCACGCCCACTATCCCAATACCGCCCATTTTTGGTACAACTACGAAGGTTTATGCTAGATGCACTCACAAAAAAGTCAGTATTGTAGTTGTTATAAAACTGAATATATTCAATAATAGGTTTTAGTTTGCATGTGAGGTAGCACGCCCACTTTTCCAATACCGCAAATTTTTGACACAACTACCCATATTGATGCTAGATGTACTAGAATTGAATATATTCGAAAATGGGTTATAACTTTGTATGGGAGGTGCCACACCCACTTTTCCAATATTGCCCATTTTTGGCACAACTACGCACATTTAAGACAGATGTACTTACACAAAATTTCAGTATGTATCTGTCATATAATTGAATATATTCGAAAATGGGTTATAACTTCGTATGGGAGGTGCCAAGCCCACTTTTCCAACACCGCCCATTTTTCGCACAACTATGCAAATTGATACTATATGCACTTACACAAAATTTCAGCACTCTAGGTGTCATAGAACTGACAATATTCAATAATAGGTTTTAACTTCGTATGGGAGGTGCCACGCCCATTTGTCCAATCCCGCCCAGTTGTGGCACAGCTATGCACATTGATGCTAGATGCACTTATACAAAATTTCAGCACTCTAGGTGTCATAGAACGGACAATATTCAATAATAGGTGTTAGCTTCGTATGGGAGGTGCCACGCCCACTTTTCCAATACCGCCCATTTTTGGCAAAACTGTGCAGACTAACAATTAGTGAACTTTCACAAAAATCCAAGACTCTAGCTGCAACAGTACTCCGAATATGCTAATTTATAAAAAACGAATAAATCCCCAATTTGTGTGGGAGGTGCCACGCCCTGTGAAAATTTCAAGAAGATCGGTCCAGTAGTTTAGTCTGCTATAAAGAACAAACAAACAAACCCACAAACTTACAAACACAGTCTGTATTTTGATCAGCACTATAAGCTTTTGTTCATATTTCAGATTTTTTTAAAGTACTCAACATTATCATTGATCTATATAAAAAAATATTTTCTTTACCTGTGATAAAAATAGTTGAAAATTTATGAAAAATCCGTTGTTTTTATGTACAATCCAAACTGAAATAGTCGCCGTTTGTCGCTTCGTTGACTTATGGTTAACTATATATATATTGTTTGTTCTTTAAACGTAAACCACTGGATTTTGGATCTTCTTGAAATTTTCACAGTGTGTTTATGCTGAACCGGTGGTGAACATATGTTATATACAATTTTGATATTTTCAGTGGGCATGAAAATATACAAATTGTGGATTTATTTGTTTTTTACAAATTAGCATATTCGGAGAACTGTTGCAGCGAGAGTCTTTAATTTTTGTGAAAGTTCACTAATTATTAGTCTATACAGTTGGAAAAGTGGGCGTGGTACCTCCCATACGAATTTAAATCTATTATCGAATATATTCAGTTCTATGATAGATAGAATACTGAACATTTGTGTGAGTGCATCAAACATAAATATGCGTAGTTGTGCCAAAAGCTGACGGTATTGAAAAAGAGTGTGTGGTACTTCCCATACGAAGTTAAAACATATTGTCGAGTTTTGTCAGTTCGACACCTAGAGTGATTGCACCCAGCAACAATGTGCCTAGTTGTTGTATTATCGAATATAGTCAATTCTATGACACCTAGAGTACTGAAATTTTGTGTGAGTAGATCCAATATATATATTCGACACCGAGACTCCTAAATGGTCGTGTGCCATAATTTAGTTGTAACCTGCTTAGACAATACACAAATGGGCGGGATTTGAAAGTTGGGGAAATTTGTATTTGAATTTTGTAAAATTACACGTTTTCTTAGCACAGTAGTAAATAAAGGTTACAAGAAAAGAAATATTCATTCGTCAAAAACCAAATTAAGTCAAGAAGACGGAAATTATATTAATTTTGTTGTTGTTTCATTAGTGAACGATTTGATTATACTTTGCATTCGAATTCCAGCTGTACGAAGGAAGTTTTTTGTTTTGGTAATGGAAGGATTTTTGACATTTCTTCCATTATTCGCCGTAGACTAACATGCTCTCCATTTCTTTAGTATCTCAGGGGATTATCTTGTTTATAATTGGTACATATATTAAAGATCACGAGAAATCAATATAAAACCTGATTTTAATTTTACCGTTTTTTTGGCTGTCGAAGCGGCGGGTATTCAGCTAGTTATTCATAAAAGTATATTTAAACTAGTAAATCAAAAAAATTTTTTTTTTTTAAATCCATGCTTTATGCAAGCAGAATTCTATTGGGCCTAGAAATTCTTTTTTAGTTATCTTTTGTAGAAGGAAAAATTACTGCAAAATTTCAGTTTTTTATCTGCCATAGAACGGCATATATTCGAAAATGGGTTTTAACTTCGTATGGGAGGTGCCACGCCCACATTTCCATTACCGCCCATTTTTGTCACAACTACGCACATTAATGCTAGATGCACTTACACAAAATTACAGTAGGTGTAATTTTGGTTTTAACTTCATATGGGAGGTGCCACGCCCACTTTTGCATTACCGCCCATTTTAGGCGCAACTACGCACATTGATGCTAGATGCACTTACACAAAATTACAGCACTCTAGGTGTCATAGAACTGACAATATTCGATAATAGGTTTTAACTTCGTATGGGAGGTGCCACGCCCACTTTTCCAATACCGCCCCTTTTTGGCACAACTATGCACATTGATGCTAGATGCACTTACACAAAATTACAGCACTCTAGGTGTCATAGAACTGACAATATTCAATAATAGGTTTTAACTTCGTATGGGAGGTGCCACGCCCACTTTTCCAATACCGCCCATTTTTGGCACAACTATGCACATTGATGCTAGATGCACTTACACAAAATTACAGCACTCTAGGTGTCATAGAACTGACTATATTCAATAATAGGTTTTAACTTCGTATGGGAGGTGCCACGCCCACTTTTCCAATACCGCCCCTTTTTGGCACAACTATGCGAATTGATGCTAGATGCACTTACACAAAATTTCAACACTCTAGGTGTCATAGAACTGACAATATTCAATAATAGGTTTTAACTTCGTATGGGAGATGCCACGCCCACTTTTCCAATACCGCCCATTTTTGGCACAACTATGCGAATTGATGCTAGATGCACTTACACAAAATTTCAGCACTCTAGGTGTCATAGAACTGACAATATTCAATAATAGGTTTTAACTTCGTATGGGAGGTTCCACGCCCACTTTTCCAATACCGCCCATTTTTGGCACAACTATGCACATTGATGCTAGATGCACTTACACAAAATTACAGCACTCTAGGTGTCATAGAACTGACAATATTCGATAATAGGTTTTAACTTCGTATGGGAGGTGCCACGCCCACTTTTCCAATACCGCCCCTTTTTGGCACAACTATGCACATTGATGGTATATGCACTTACACAAAATTTCAGCACTCTAGGTGTCATAGAACTGACAATATTCAATAATAGGTTTTAACTTCGTATGGGAGATGCCACGCCCACTTTTCCAATACCGCCCATTTTTGGCACAACTATGCGAATTGATGCTAGATGCACTTACACAAAATTTCAGCATTCTAGGTGTCATAGAACTGACAATATTCAATAATAGGTTTTAACTTCGTATGGGAGGTGCCACGCCCCTTTGTCCAATTGGTCAAATTTTTCCATTTCCTTGTATTGTCACCGAAAATGATTAAGTGTGCAAAATTTGAGCAAAATTGGTTGAGAAAAAAGCTTTCAAAAATTGATTTCAAATTTTGTGGCACACATAGAAAGTAACCTTATATAAAGCATGGAAAAAATATATTTTTTAACACTCCAATGTGTTGTCAACAGAGCAATGTACACACCGAATTCCACTATTTTAGCTGCAGCCGTTTGGTTGGCAACATTTTTATCCCCATTCGCCCCATTTTCCGTATGAAAGCACAAATTTCGAAAAATATCTTTATGTTTCGCATTTTCACAATCAGATGAAGGTATACACCGAATTTCACGATTTCAACGGTTTGGATGGCATCTTTTGTATCCCTCTTTTTCAATTGTATCCCTCAAAAGTACTAATTTCGAAAAATTTCCTCTACTTTACGTGTCTACGCAATTAGAGGAATGCACATACGAAATTTCATGAAACTAGCTGTTGTCGTAGCATTGGTACCATTTTTATCCCATTTCGCTATAAACTTTGATTTACTTGTTGGTGCTTTCAAAAGCAGAAATTTTCAAAAAATTTGCTTAAATAGTCCAAATATTAGGGAGTATTTTCAGCCTTTGTTAGGGAAAAAATTGACCTTTGGACCGATTTCGCCCTCGTTCAATCCCAACTGATCTGCAACCAGAACACACAGTAACGAAAATTTTAACCTCTTAGCTAATTTCGTTCGGCAGCTTGGGTGTGTTCCACCGACAGACCAATCCTTCATGGCCCAAAAAACATTTTTTCGTCACTCACGTTCACGCACGGTCACGTGAGTAAAATAAGTTTTGCTCACAATCACGCGTGATTCACGCAATTAACGTGAGTCGCGCCTACCTCTAATTCTCACTTCTGTTGAAAGCTTGATTATTGAATGATAAGGCCGTAATATTTATTCGGTTGAATATCGCTTCAAACAACAAATGCCCCGCTTTGCTATTTGACACCTTAATCGGATATGGATATGTAGCACAAATACCAACAGAAGGAAAGATTGAATAGTGTGCCGTGAATCTATTCCAGAATTTTGCAGTTCCACGCCACTGTGCCAGAGACAGAATTAAGGGGCAAATGGTTCGAAAGTAAGTCTTGTAATTCATGCTACGTACTTACCGATAAGTAAAACAACAAACGTATCATTTCAATTGCCTTCTCCAGAAGTGCACTTGATGTACGAGTGCTGGCTGTGAATGATGTATATGTGTACGCGTATATGAGTGTGTGTGTGTTCGTTCTTTTGTTCACTGCCAGTGTAAATGTCGGTAACCCCAAAAGGCAAAGACAGACAGTTTCATCGATGCTTGAACATTGCAAATCGGCTTTCGATTGTTTCTTTGTCTTCTTGAACTTCGAAACGGTTGCCCCACAACAAAAACACATGACAGCGTTTTCGTAGAAATGTGCAGGGGTAATTCGGATTTAATTGTTGGGAATGTTTCGAAAGCTTTATGAGGAATTCCACGTTAAATCAACGAGAAATGTGCGGAGTCCTTTCGATTTTGATGAAAATTGGCGAGCGTGTTTGGTATTGCAAAGTTTCTGAAAACTGTCACTAAAAATGTCATATTTGAGCAGAGGCTATATTGAACTAGTCATTGCTTTTGTTGTGTGACAATTATCGAGAAAATTGTGTAGCAGAATTTATAGTTTTACGCTTCTCCCGAAGCTCCCGTGTTTCGAAGTCACAACCTTAGGAATGCCAAACAGACGTTCACAGAGACAGTTCTCTCACGCTGCCAAATTCGAGTTTTTATGTTTCTCACAAATTAGAAGGGAAATGTCAAAATTTAAAGTAAGGTTGTGTCTATAATAAATCCTTCAAATTTGTTAAAGGCGTAAACAGACCCATTGGACGTTTTCGGAAAATTTTCTTAGTTTTTACATATTATGCAGTCTTAAGTTTTTTTGCATATCACAGTACATAATAAACATGGATATTAGTTTTCAAAACAAAAGTAAAAACTAACAATTCTCCATGAATAAACCATATTCTTAAAAACAAGAAAAATATCAAAGACACAGGTTTGCCACAGTATTGCAAATGTTTAAAAAACAATTTCATATATTGTAATACCAAACACTCTCTCCAATCTCCGACACAAGAAGAACTTCAAACATTTCTCATTGATTTAACGTGGAATTTCTCTTCTGCAGAATTGCGTCCCGGGAAACGTGTCTGCAAAAGATTGCTGCTGAAGCTAAACGCATTGTCGGCTAAATAGAATTGTTAGCGCTGACAGCCTTTTGGCACCACGGTGCCTATGTAGTGACTTTTGTACTTTTAAAGCTCAGCGAACTAATATTGCAAGAACTCAAGTGGATGCATCTTTTGAAAAACATCGACGCTAAAGACATCTGCATACACCGGCTGATTGCTGCCAACGCCTATGCCAGACAATTTTAAGAAGGGGAGACGACCTGTGCCATGCTAAGGGGATCTAATCAAGAGCGAGTTTAAGAGATATGAACGGTATTCAAATTATGAAGCAACTTCCTGTTTATCATTGCGTTATATGTATTTATTGTACATATGTATGCCTCCATTGACGTGTGTATGACGGTAGTAATAAGTTTTTTCAAGTACAATCAACATCTCAGAGAAAATCTGTCGTTAAGAGTAATGTCAACTGCTTCATCTCTCTCGTCTTTAAAACTAAATAGGGAAAGGCTGAAATGAATTTAACAATAACAAGCAAGGAAAGGCTAAAGTCGGGCGGGACCGACTATATGATACCCTCCAAGTATTACTCCATTAAGGGTACTATATCATGATCCGACATACTTTCAAAAAGTGACATATAACGTGTTCTGCTAAATTAGATCAAAGCCTGTAGTATCTGGTGAGAAAAAAGTTAAATCGGGAAGGACATTGGTATGAGGGTTGTATTAAAACCTGAAAATCTGTGGCCCACATTTACTATAGGTTTCTAGAGGGGAAAACGTCAAATCGGGGGCGAAATTTGTATGGGCGCTATATCTAAATCTGAACCGATTTGCTTCCTTGTAGCACAATACTGACTTGTGGCAATTTTTGTTTGGATCGGATAATAATTGCGACCTGTACTCTGATTACAAGGCTAAATCGATTCAAAAAGTGATTCTAAGTCGATCGGTATACATAACAATGGGTCTATCTCGCTTCTTTTTGGATGTTACAAAAAAATGCACAAAGACATAATACCCTAGTGGAGGGTATAAAAATTTTTTTGGTTCGCGTTCACGATGTAAGGGTAATGAATGTATTTACAAAATTTCAATATAAGGCGGAAATTTCAAAAAAAAAAAATAAATACTCTAAATATTAAGGGGAATTTTCAGTTTATTTTCCCCTCTGGATCTATTACGTCGTTTTCAGTCACAACTAATCTGCAACCATTATTGAAGATCCAATATGTTTCATAATATAATGTATACACCTAATTCCATGATTTTAGCTACAACCGTTTGCTTGGTACAAGTTTCACTCATTTTTCCATTTTGACCCTAAAAGTAACAATTTAGAAAATTCCTTCCTCTTTTTTGCGCGTCTACGCAGTCAGACGAGTGCAAATACTGAATATCATAAATCTAGGTTTAGCCGCTGGATTGGCGCCAAATTTAAAACCAACTTCATCAGTTGATACTTTACTTCTAAGCATCGGAGATGAGTAAAAATCAACTCATAAGTGATACCCAGTCTCATACGGCTAATTTAAGGAAAATTAGAGATATTTAAAAAAAAAAAAACAAGTAAAAACGGCCGAACTTTATATACCCTCCACCATGGATTGCAGTCCACAGAGGCTGTCGATTTTCGTAGAAGTGCAGTAATATTACAGGAAAATATAATTTTTTAATATATCCAAACCAAAACAAATACAAATATTGAAAAAATAATTTTACAAATAAATATAATAATTTTATTATTTCAAACCACGCTTATAAGGTAAAGCTACCAATACGTTTATATTGTATATATCGAAATAATACATCAAGGCAATTAAAAAAATACCATAAATATTGGTAGATAGTGGGTGCTACGGTTGGTTGCATTTCCATTCTATTTTATTTCTAAAAGTACATATTTTTAAAATCCATAATCTGACGTACACAGTGCAAAATAACTTAACTTCATGATTCAACCAATTTTTGCCGTAAAAGTAAAAACTACGAATTTGGAAAAATCTTTTTATTTAGCGTGTCTATGCAGTCAGAGGAAAAGTATGACTTTTTAAAATCTCTTTTACACACCGAATTTCATCATTCTAGCTGTAGTCGTTTAGTTGGTACTAATTTTATCCCTCTGTACCCATTGTATTCCTTGAAAGTAAGAATTTGAAAAAAACCTTTTATTTTCCGTGTCTACGCAGTCAGAGGAATGTATACTCCGAATTTCATGACTCTAGCTGTGGCCATTTGGTTGGTACTATTATTATCGCCTTTTCCATTTTAACCCTAAAAGGTACGAATTTCGAAACATCCGTTTATTTTACGTGTCTATGCAATCAGAGGAATGTATACACCGAATTTCACTATTCCAGGTGCAGCCGCTTGGTTGGTACCATTTGTATCCCTCTCTTCCCATTTTACCCCTTAAAAGTACGAATTTGGAAAAAAAATATTTTTATATTATATATCAATTAGAGGAATGTACACACCGAATTTCGTGTTTCTAGCTGTTGTCGTTTAATATGTTCCATTTTTATCCCTTTTTTCCCCCATTTCACCCCCTACGAATAAAAATCAAGTAAGTACAAGCAGAAAAAACATGTCTAAATACTCTAAAATATTTGGTATTATTATGGGTATTTTTAGTCCTTGAGAGGGAACAAAATTTCCCTTTGGGCCGATTTCGATTTTCCAACCGATCTACGACTATAAGACGCAGTTATGGAAAATTTGGACGTCCTTGCTCCTTTCGTTCAGATGCTAGCGTGCTTTCAACAGACGGACGGACGGACATGGCTAGATCGTTTTAGAATTTTATGACGATGAAGAATATATATACTTTATAGGGTCTCAGGACGATATTTCAAGGTATTACAAACGGAATGACAAAGTTAGTATACCCCCATCCTGGAGGTGGTGGGTATAAAAACTAATTTCCAATAAGAACAATAGAAGACCTAATCAAACGTAGATATTACTGGGCGAATGTAGACGAGAGTGAAAGAAAATAGAAAATATACAATTCTATCACATATGTGCCGGGTTTCTCAGAAATATTGAAACATTCTAACCTATACGACAAAGACATATATGACCTAACAGTCAGAACAGACAATATTGTTAAATACTTATTAGTAGAACGAAGACAAAATTAGAAAACGGGGAAAATCTAACGTAGTTTACAAGATTAAATGCAATGTCCCCAAGTCCGACTTATGCCAGAAAGAATATGTCGGCTCTACTAAGACTAAACAAAAACTAGTCTTCATAAGGCTACGTAAAAAGTTTTTATATTAATATAAAATAATAAGCATAGTTAAAAAAATAAATTACCTTATTGCTTATTAAACTAGCTAAACCATTAACTGAAGGCTTCACACAAAGCAACCACGCTGCAGCGCGGAAAAACAAATAACAATAAACAATTTGTATTTGTTTTGACAGCAAACGGTTTGCTGTTGACACAATGAGAGATTTAAGGCCGGAACACAATCGCGACGTTTCGACGTATGGCCCACAATTGACGACGACAACGTATTGGCGTATTGGCGTATATAACAATTGTGGCGAATTCCTACTAAATAAATAAAATTCCATCAATCTAGGTTTTTTTTTTGAAATAGAGTACATAAAGAGCACTGTTGGACATAAAAATACGGCACCAAAAAAAGAGAGTGAACAAAAAGATACGAACACAAAAAGAGAACATGTTCTCTTTAAAAGAATATATTATTAAGAATTTTTTGTATGGAAGAAAATGCATTAAGGAAATTTTAACTGAAAATGTGCTTTTTCTTAATATTAAGTTACCGTGTATACTGAAATATATGCCGAGTTTTAGGTACATTTATGTATTAATGAACTTATAAAAAATCACTTCAAGTTGTTTAGAAATAGTCTTTTAATCTAAGAAGCAATTCTCGTTTGCAATTCTTATTTCTTAAAAGCTTCAAGTATTATTCTGAACAACCACTACGAAGGCGCCTATCTTGCTTTCGCAGCAATCATGTAGTATTAGCTCGACTCTTTATGGCGGAGGTATCATGAAACTTTTGAGAAATATTTCATGTAGTAATTTTTTGTATTAGTTTTGCATACTCCGAATCAAAATCTTTTGTTTGAATTATTTTAGTTAAATTGAACTCAAGCTAAATTGTCCTCAGTTTAAGTAAATATTTACTTGATTTGAGTAAAAGTCTACTTAGTTTTAGTAGAATTTCAGCAACATTTTACTTAGATTTAATAAAAATTTAATTGGTTTGAGTTAAATTTTACTTTGTTTTAGGAAAATTTACTTAGATTCAGGAAAATTTCAGCATAATTTCACTTAGATTTCGTAAAAATGTACTTGGTTTAAGGAGAAACTTACAGCAATTTTTCTCAGTTTGAGTAAATATTTACTTGGTTTGAGAAAATTTGAACTAGAATCAAGTATGTACTCCTTTCAAGGAAAAGTTTGATCTTGATGTGAGGAAGTATTGCTTTAGAATTATTGCTATACGAAATTCAATTTTCCTAAATTAAAGTTCATTTTAACTCATTATAGGATTCACTTTTTTCTGATTGTGACAAAAGACCAACAAAAGACTCAATTACAAATCTGACACAGAGCGTTTAAATTTATCGCTATACAGTAAACAAATACAGACGATTGAATCTATCTTCTGTTGACGAAACCACGTAAAACAGCGGACTTCTGTTAATATTTCATAAATGTAATTATTGCTTACTTGTATGTTATTATTGTGTACTGTGTTTATGTAAAATGTGTAATGTTTATAATTTTGTACAGATACCCCTGAAGACGATAGAAGATTTCAATCGAAATGTTGGAAAATAAACAATTAAAACAATAAAGTTTTATTACCTCGCTAAATTGTAAAGTAAACTAAAAATATTCCAAATCATTCAAAAAACATTTTATTAAAAATGCCCGACGCAATTCACACTGTCGTACGTTTTTGTAGAGAATGGATTAGATTAGAAGTAGATTAGAACTGTCAACTAATAATATGCGCACTGCCTTTAATAAAATAGTGATGGTTCATTATTATAATATTAATAGCTGACTATAGTCATCTGTTATATAAATATAAAATCTGTTTTGTTTTTTTATTATTAGATTTTTTCTTTTCATAGTTTTTTTTGTAACTACTTACTCAGGTTCAAGATCAATCTCTTAATCTCTTTTCAGTAGGAAAGTCCATAATGTAGAGCTTATCTTATACATATCTCCTATGGTAGTTGCTCTGTTCTCTTAATAATTGTACGTCGTCAAAGTTTAGTTTGTGGTAGGGATATGTAAAGAGTGATTTTTTTGAGGTTAGGATTTTCATGCATTAGTATTTGACAGATCACGTGGGATTTCAGACATGGTGTCAAAGAGAAAGATGCTCAGTATGCTTTGACATTTCATCATGAATCGTCTTACAAACGAACAACGCTTGCAAATTATTGAATTTTATTATCAAAATGCGTGCTCTGTTAAGAAAGTTCATTGCGCGCTTCCATTTTATGGTCAGTTTAATCGACCCACTGAAGCGGCTATTCGGGCTATTGTGACTAAATTTCGCACCAAATTTACATTGTTGGACATTAAACCACCAACACGCTTACGTAGAGTGCGAACTGAAGAAAATATCGCAGCTGTATCGGCCAGTGTTAATGATGACCACCAATTTTCGATTCGCCGCCGTTCGCACCAATTGGGTCTCTGTTACTCAAAAACGTGGAAATGCCAAAATTGGACTAAGCGGATGGACCACCTAAGACGCAGCCGCGGTCAACATTTAAATGAAATTATCTTCAAAAAGTAAATGTCATGGACCAATCTAACGTTTCAAATAAAGAACCGATGAGATTTTGCAAATTTTATGCGTTTTTTTTTTAAAAAGTTATCAAGCTCTTAAAAAATCACCCTTTATATAGTTGGAGCAAAAAGTCGATTTTTCGACTTTTGAAAATCAGTTTTACAGTGCGAGCTCAATGATTGCAACTGCTCGAACCAACGAAATATTAGCTGATTTAGAAGGACCGCGCATTAGTAAGAACTCATGTAAACGTCCCAGCAGACTTGGATGTGTGGAAATGTACAACGATATTTATAATAATTGATGCCATCGAAATGAATATAATTGCGACTTCAATTGAAATCATCGAGATATGGATCTTTTCGACTTTTGGAAAGTCGAATTGTTTCATAACATGGACCTATATAGTTCGCTTTAGGTATACCTAGTTGAAATGTATCATGATCTGCAAAATTAGATCATGACCGATGTAAAATGTGGGTCCTAATAATAACAAGTAAAAACGGCGGTAAGTTCGGACAGGGCGAACTTTAGATACCCTCCACCATGAATTTCATTCCACAGAGGTTGTATTATTATTTTTGTAAAAGTGCAGAAACATTACAGGAAAATGTTATTTTAGCCAAACCAAAACGAATAAAAATATTGAAAAAAAAAAGTATTAATAAATATACAATTTTAGCTTTTTGGTTTGTTTTATTTCGGTCTGTAATCAATATTTTATTTGAAATGGGATATTCTCTTGGCACAAGATCATTTTGCAATTGATTACAGACCTAAATATTTTTACTTAAAGACGACGGGTATGTTGTTGAAAAGTCGCTGCAAAGCCACCAGACGAAGACTTTCACAGGTCGGATATAATGATAGAAGTAGTGTGTAGCCAAGTAATAAATGTCACCATGCCATTATTAAATAAATTTAAATTCTATAAAATATGGATGCAAATTGGTCTTGAGCCAGGAGAATATCCCAGTTCAAATTAAACACAAAATGTTAATTATTTTAAACCATGCTTATAAGCAAGGATACCAATATGTTTATACGATATCCAAATAATCAATTCATAAATAAATCTTCAAAAAATCTTAAATATTGAGGGATAAAGGATGGTGAATTTTCAGCTACAGTTTACAATTACTTTTGGTTGGTTTTATTTCCATCCTATTTGAATTCCAAAAGTAAAAATTTCAACATCTCTCACATACTTGCACTGTGTATGTGTATGTGTAAGTATGATAACCTCACTTCATGATTTTTACCATTTTTGCCGTAAATGTAAAAAAGTACGAATTTGGAAATGTCTTTTTATTTGCATACGTGAATGTATACACCGAATTCCATGATTCTAGCTGCGGCCATTTGTTTGGTACCATTTTTATCCTATTTTACCACCTTAAAACAACGACTTTCGAAAAATATCTTTATTTTACGTGTCTACGCAATTAGGGGAATTTATACACCGAATTTCTTCATTCTAGGTGCAGCCGTTTGGTTGGTACCATTTTACCATAGAGGGATACCCTCTATTCCCATTTTATCCCTTAAAAGTACGAATTTCAAAAAATACTTTTATCCGAACACTCCGAATATCGTGTTCCTAGCTGTTGTCGTTTGTTAGGTACCATTTTTATCCCTTTGTGTCCCCTAAGAATAAGAATCACTTTATGGAGTACGTTTTTGTTATAGGGGGAATTCGCATACCCAATATCAAGTAAGTACAATCAGACATATAGAAAAAACATATTGAAACCACTCTCAAATATTAGGGGTTAGTATGGTATTTTCAGTCCTTGTGAGGGAAAATTGTTCCCTTTGGACCGATTTCGCCCAGTTTCAATCCCAACCGATCTACGACTATAAGACAAATTTATGGAAAATTTGGCCGTCCTGGCTCGTTTCGTTTAGATGCTATCGTGCTTTCAAGTGACGGACAGACATGGCTAGATCATCTTAGAATTTTATAACGATCATGAATATATATATATATATACTATAGGGTCGATATTTCAAGGTGTTACAAACGGAATGACAAAGTTATTATACTCCCATCGTGGAGATGGAGGGTATAAAAATGGGGGCCCATTTGTAAGGGCGCTACAATAAAAAGTGGGCCCATATAGATCACTTTCAAAGTAGGTATTCTTTATTGAAATGTACCATCTGCAAAATGTTATCAAAATCCAATGTAAGATATGGGTTCAAGAGCGATAGTGTAAATTGGGCCAAATTTTTATGGGGCTATACCAAATCATTGAAATATAGATGGCTTTCATATAGGTGTTTCTAGTCTAAATGTAACGTTGTGTGGGAATTTTGATCAAGATTCGATGTAAAATGTCAATTTTAGAGCAGTAATATTGTAAATCGACGGTACATTTGTATGGGGGTTATATCCAAACATGGGCTCATGTGGGCCACTTTCCATTTTCCCGTTTATAGTTCAAATATAACACGATCCTGAAATTTTTGGATGGAGGCTATATCTAAATCTGAACCGATTACCTCCAAATACCGATCGTCGTTGGGCGAAAAAAATTACCTTTGCCAAAATTCATGACAATCGGACCACAATTGCGACCTGTAGAGTGCGAACAAGCTTTAGACAGACAGCAGATGCACAGGCGGACGAACGGACAGACAGACATCGTTAAATCGTTTAGCCGATCGGTATAGTCAAAGATGGGTCTAGCTCGATTATTTCATGGTGTTACAAACATTTGGCGGAAAACTAACTTATATATATACCCTAGTCCACGAAGTGGTGTAGCGTATAATGAGGAGAGTCTGCTTGTCGCAACTCCCAAAATGACAGCATTATACGTAAATCTTGTCTTTATTATTTTCAGAAACTCATAGAGTAGAACTAATAGAAACTTTAGAATAGATTATAATCTCAATATAAATTAGCACAAATATACAAAAAATAATATTTGTAAAATGACCCAGAGTTTCCTTTTTGGAATGCTCCATATATATAATGTAAATGAATAATAAAATTACTATTAAATTAATCAATACTATTGACAGTTATTGATATTATGAATTACTAATAATAACTATAATTACTAATAATAAAAGAGAATTAATAATAAAAAACGTAAAATATTTGAAGTGCATTAGTAAAACAAGTAATATTGTTTAAATTAATAAAATATAGAAAATTAAACATTGTTTATTTATAAAAACAAAAAAGAAAAGATTTTTCCCGAGCCATGATTTGAAAAATTTAATCCCAATCGTGAAAATGGCATTCTTCAAATATTACGGTATATTAACATATTATCAACTTTGCAAGTTGTGGTCAACAATTAAAAATGTTGCGGGTTAATGAGTTAAGAAATTCCAAAAAACATAGTTAGCGATCATTAACTCTTCAGAGGCAAGATTGATTTTCTCAGCAAATGGAGGATAGTAGTAGAATCGAACTTCTCTATATACAATTCTTCTATATAACGAAGGAATTTTTTGTTTGGTAATGGAAAGGAGGAGAAACACACTCAAACATAAACATATTGCCATCATCATGTGGGCGATAATAAAAAAGCTATGAAAAGAAATTTATAATTTTGAAAGTGATATTTTATGCTGTTCTTTTTTATGGAGCTCCTGTACAGTGTGAGAGTCAAAATAAATTCAGGAAAATGATATGTAATTTGCCATACCACATACTTGTGGATCAGTAAGAACTTAAAATCGTCACTTAGAACTTCGTTTCATGAGGCAATTTTGGATGAATACAATATTTTATTAGTTTATTTAGTTCTTTAAATACAATTATTACAAAGAGAGGTACGTTTATGAACAAAAATAATAGGATGTTAAAAATTGTTTAATAATGTTAAATAATAAGATGTTAAAAATTGGATATTGTAACAAATATGTTATATTTAATTGCGATAATTTGTAAAAAACTAATGACTGGATTTTTAATTATTTTATGTAAAGGCTATTGCCAATTCAATTTTATTGTTCGTCTCTAAATGAACGAATGTACATCCGACTTATGACGCCTTTATTTCTGATGATTCGTTCACCAGAGACAAAATATTTATAAACTTCACCTATGGACGGTATATTTATTTCGTCATTCTCATCGATCTAGCCATGTCCGTCTGTCTGTTGAAAGCACGCTAGCTTCGAACGAAATGAGCTAGGAAGTTCAAATTTTCCGTAAATGTGTCTTATGGTTACAGATCGGTTGAGATTGAAAGTGGGCGAAATCGGTCCCGAGGGAAAAATGCTTCGTTAACAAGGACTGAAAATACACCCTAATATTTAGATTATGTAAGCAATTTTTTTTTTGAAAATTTCTGCTTACATGCTCATGTACATCCCTATAATTGGGTAGACTCGTAAAATAGATGGATTTTTCGAAAATTTTATTTTTTAGGAATACAATTGAAAAAAGGGATAAAAATGGCACTAACAAACAAACACAAACCGCTAAAGTTGAAATCATGAAACTCGGTGTTTGCATTCATTTGACTATGTAGACGCGATACATAAAGGAATTTTTCGAAATTTGTTCTTTTGAGCGGGAAATGGGGCGATGAAAGATAAAAAACGGCCTAGAATAATGAAATTCGGTGTATACAATCCTCTGATTGCATAGAAACGTACAAAAAAGAAAACATTTTTCGAAATTCGTACTTTTCGGGGGTAAAATGGAAAAAAGGATACAAATTGTACCAACCAAATGGAGGCTGCTAGAATAATGAAATTCGGAGTACACATTCCCCAGACAGCGTGTACACGAAAAATAAAAAAGGTTTCACCCAATTTAATACATTCAAGGGATACAATGGGAACAGAGGGATAAAAATGATACCATCTAAACGGCTACAGCTAGAATGATGGAATTCGGTGTGTACAACCCCCTAATTGCGTAGACAAGTAAAATAAAAAGATTTTCGAAAGTCGTACTTTTAAGGGGGTAAAGCGCAGCGTAATTTGGAGTTTACATTCTTCTGACTGGGTAGACAAGAAAAATAAAAAATAAATTCAGTGACACTCGTACTTTTATCACTTTTACTGCAAAAATGGGTAGAATCATGAAGTTAGGTTATCTTGCACTATGTACGTAAGGGATAATGGATTTTCAAAAATTACACCCTTGGAAATAATTAAAAGCGTGTTTTAAAATAATTAAAAATTTATTTTTATTTATAAAATTATTTCCTCAATATTTTTATTTGTTTTGGTTTGGCTATATTAAAAAATTTAGAATTTTCCCGTATAGTTCAGTACTTCATCGAAAATCAACAGCCTCTGTGGAATGCAATCCATGGTGGAGAGTATATAAAGTTCGATCCGGCCGAACTTATTTGTTCAGTTAAGTATAGACTTGTTTTTGTAGAAATTTTAAATTGTCATATATTTTTTTTTAATTTATATTTTTGCATATGAAATATTATGAATTGTATATTAAATAGTATTATTAGTGATTTTGACTTGCTTCCCATTCATCATTTTTGTGATTTTTGATGTCTTTTGATGATAATATTGTCCTATGATAGTGATAACACATAAATAAACGAATCACTACTTACATATATAAACCAATTCAAAGCAGCAATTTGAACTGCAGAGGTATATAGCCTTCTGCGAATGCATTTAAACATGATGCGATTAAATCTATTCTTGGTAAAAATCTAGAGACTTGGCTTAATGATGGTATTTCTGATCGAGAAGTTGAGATTGCTGGATACAAACTCATCTAGCAGGGGTGGTGCTGTTGGGTATATATCTCAGGAAAACTTAAACATAAATTAATGTTTAATATTACTGTCTTTGCGCATGAGCCTCTCTTTGTGGAGCTGTATTTTGGTAATATTATTGGTATTTATTTGGTGTGGTATATGTACCTAGGTGAAATTTGGATACTTTTGAAGAGTGCGTGAACTATTTTTTAAAATATTGTTATTGTTGGAGATTTTAATTGCAGCCTTTTTAGTACTTCTAAGGCAAGATTATTCCGTTCTCTTTGTACAAGATGTAACCCGTCTATAACTCATAACACTAAACCACTCACCCACTTCGACTTAAGTAATATATACAACTCTTTAATAGACTTGTTCTTAGTCAGTGATATCGTATTGATCTGGCGTTTATTCTAATCAGGTTCAATGTCCATCTGCTTATATCGCCCTTTCTCTCACTGTTGAACGCTTTCATCAATTTGGGGAATACTTGGGAATGTTTTTGGATGAATATGATTTATATATCATTTTTTATGATAAAGGCGTAGATAATTTATATTTGACAATTCTTTTTCTTTTTAATAACCTTTACTCTTATGTTTCGATAGTTAGGAGGAGAGTGTATTATAAGAAAGATATCTGGATGGATTCGAGGGAAGTTGTCCTTGCTAGATCCCTTAGGGATCTATCTTATTCTGCATTTCAATATGACGGTTCTTTGGATAATTGGAGAACATACTGTAGGCAAAAGCATTATTAGAACAGAGAAAGGAGAACATCTTTTAATTTTTTGGAATTTAGATACTGCGGGGTTATGTAGAGTTGTTAGAGAGTCTGGTTGTGTAGGTGACTGGAATGGATTAAGAGGATGATGCTGATAAAATTATTAGGAGTGGAAGGCCACCTGTTTTTTGTACAACGTTTGTTTTCTCACAATGCACTAGAAATCCTCAAGTCTTTACACCTAGAGTTACTCGGTCCTTATTTGTATGTATGTAGAGTTGCACGTTGTTGGAGTCGACTACCATATGAATTACGTGTTTTCTCTAATAATGACTTTCGTTTGAAACTTTTAGAATATTTATAACTAAATTTTTTAATAATATAAATTTCTTGTGCTTGGTGCTAATTGGAACCTTTAACATAACTTCTTATATTGTGGCTGGGGAGCCATGAAGTTTATGAAATTCCAGATATATAACTCTGGTTAATATTGTTACTATGTGATATGTTATTGTGGTCTGAATGGCTAAATAAAAGTAAACAAACAACAGCTTATCAGTTAGTACACCGCATTAACGTATCTGCAAAAATTGTACTCTTCTTGTACAGGGTGTCTGATGAAAGCCGCTACCAAAAAAAAAACTTTAATAACATTCATTCCATTTAATGAAGCTGGTTAATTTTTATATTTTGCAGATTGATTTTTGGATTTAACAAAAATGGATAACTGGGACACTGAAACAAGAATTTGGATTGTCCACCGCTTTCGCGGTGGTAAGGCCGAAACTACGGACTCCAGCGTAGTTTCGGCTAAAAGAGAGTATAGGCGCACGTTTGGCGGCAATCCTCAGAGCAGATGGACCATAATGAGACTTGTTAACAATTTTGCCGAGCATGGGACAGTCAAAAGAAGACCTTACCAGCGAAACCCTTCAGTTCGGACGGAGGAAACAATCGCTGCTGTAGCTGCAGCCATACAAAATAATCCAAGAGTTTCGACAATAAGCTTATCTGCTCAAAACAGTAATTTCAGTCAATTATGCACAATGATTTGGACTTATTCCCATATAAAATTCAAATGGCTAACAAACTGAACGCTGCAGACTTGCCGATTGGTGCAACTCCTCCCTCCTTTCCCAATAAGCTGACATCCACAAACTCCACATTCCGTTGTTCCCAGGTCGCCTGACCTTACTGCACCTGACTTTTTCTAGTGGGGTTATTGCAAACAGGAAGTCTCAACTCTTCAAGCAGTAATGAACAATATTTTGGTAAGATGCCGCACATGCACAAACGAGCAAGGGGGGCATTTAAAATCGATTATTTTTAAAACTAATTAAGTTATATTTAATAAAATTTAATGAGTTTTAACATGAATAAAATAAAAATGTATTCCATACTCTGAAAAAATGTTATTTGAGTTTCTTAATGTAGCAATATTCATCATCCACCTTGTATGTATGTATATTATCAACAACAATGTTTCAACTGTCGTACAGATTTAGCACGTTCGACACTTACAACAGTTATGACACACTTGTGAACACACTAAATTTGTTGCGTGAGCGGCGTAGGCAATATAAATATACCTAGAATTCCTGATAATATTTCTCGAACACGGGCTCGTACGTCCGAGCTATACGCGTAGCAGTTGTAGTAGTGCATATGAAGGGACTACTTAAGTGCTTTTAACCCATTAAAGCCCATTAATCGAACACTGGGTCAAAATGGGTTAACAATCTACTACAATACAGAGGTGTATTTACTGAATGTCGTATTCATTCATAAATGAATGAATTTTGACAGATGACAAAAAGGCGCTTTTCCTTTTATACGTTGGGAATGAAGTAAAAGAAAAGCTTTGAAAATCTGAGGAAAATGGTTTGACAAGAAGGATGATGGGACTATTCGGGCATTACATTTTTTTATGCAAGTATCTTAAATCTATAATAGTCAAACATATTTCCTTTCGATCACGGTTAACATTATTGCATAATTCATCATAGACACAATAAACTAGAGATTTATGATTAAAGAAGCAGTGAAATAAAAAAATTGTGGGGTTATTTGTAGGAACTTTAGTGCGCAACAAAATCATGCTATGTCTGGCATACTGTCTATACTTAACCCTTCGTGCTATCTGGTCTCTCTCACAGGAGCGTCAACTACTATCTTACAGCACCGTTTGGAATATAGAATATTTACCAAAAAACTGTTTCGTCAGACTGTAATTCATTCAATTTCTCTAGAAGGATCGGCGAAATTGCTCAGCTGGAAACTTTAAATGAAATCAAATAGGAATATAAAAATAGCGCAAAGTATATTTAAATGACACCAAATTGTGAAGTAGTAATGACTGGACTTTTTCAATGTTTTTATTTTTGTATGCTTCTACTCACTTTCGTTGTAATATTTCTAGGGCGCATTGATAAATATGCAATCAATTTGTTCAATTTGATTTCCAATTAGAATATTTTCCCAGTGTTGTTATACCCTCCACCCCAAGATATTCACTTTGTCATTCCGTTTGTAACACCTTGAAATATTCAACGGAGATCCCATAAAGTATATATATTCTGTATCCCAGTAAAATTCTATGACCATTTAGCCATGTACGTCTGTCTGTCTGTTGAAAGCATGCTAGCTTCCGAACGAAATGAGCTAGGAGGTTGAAATTTTCCGTAAATGTGTTCGAAATTTTTTGATTTTTATACACTTGAAATTTGTTTCGTACCTTCCTCTAGTAACGTCTAATCACCAAAAACTACAAAAAAGATTTAGCGCGAAAAATCGGACAAAAGGTATAAAATGGACAAAAATGGTACCAATGATACGACAACAGCTAGAAACATGAAATTCAGTGTGTACATCCCTACAATTACGTAGACACGAAGAATAGGGAGATTTTTCGAATTTTGTTATTTTAATAGTTCCTGCCAAAATCATGAAATTTTGTGTATGCATTTATCTGACTGTGTAGATGCGAAACATAAAGGATTTTTCAAATTTTGTACTTTTAGGCGGAAAATCGGGCGAAAGGGATAAAAATGTATACAATGTGTACATTACTGTGACTGCGTAGACACGAAAAATAAAGATATCTTTACATATTCGTACCTTTAGGATCAAAACGAGATAAAATTGGTAGCACTCAAACTCAGTTGTTACACTCGTCTGTCTTCGTAGACACTCACAATATGAATATTTCTCCAAAATCATACTTTATGGTAAAAACTTAAAAATATGATAAAATTGGTATCAAGCAAACGGATGTACCTAAAATCATGAAATTAGATGTGTTCATTCTAATATGGACGCGAAACATAACCGATCTTTGAAACTACTTTTCTTATCAGAATAAAATATTCACTCTGTAGCTGAATTAAGAAAATGCAAACGGGAGAAATCGACCCTGTATTAGTAGTAGACTATTAATATTAGAATAATGAAGCAATGAAATTTATTTAAAACAGTGCGCATAAGTATGCCTTATAGTTTCAAATAGGAAACAAATATAGTAATGCACAGTAAAAGTATCACAATTTGATTTGAACTGGGATATTATTCTGGCTCAAGACCATTTTGCATCTATATTTAATAGAGTGCAAATTTATTTACAAATGACATGGTGACATTTATTACTTGTCTGCAGACTACCACGATCATGACTTCGACCATGTCAAAAGTCTTTTCAAGTGGCTTCGCAGCGACTTTTCAATATCACAATTTTCAAAATATGTTACTTTACTTCTTTGTAAAGTCAAATGTCTCTAATCTACAGTAATACTATGGAATGCTATCCGTGGTGGAGGGTACATAAGATTCGGCCCGGCCGAACTTAACGCCTTTTTACTGTTATCCATCTGCTCTAGGGTTTGCATCCCGGGATTTCCCGCGGGAAAATTCCCGGGAATTCGCATATTTTTCATTTCCCGTATCCCGGGAAATACGTACGGGAATCCCGCGGGAATTTAATACAAACTTTTACATATTTCATCGCATATATTTTCCATCATTTTCACAATAAAAATGTTGTAATTTAGCTATTATCGATTTTAAATAGGTATGTCATATATCAGTTGGATGACAAAGTGTTTTTAAGTGTTTGCCTGCCAAACTCCATATGAAAAAAAATAAAATTCGGAAAAAGTAAATTTTGTATCCGAACACCCAAGATATTTTAAACAATGCTATAGAAAACGCAAGTAACAATATTGTATTGCAAATATTGTTTTCGAAGCGACAGGATAAATATTGTTTTCGTAGCGACAGGATAAAGAACCGGCAAGAACATTTTATTTAATGCACTAATGACTATTAAGCGTCCACATTTTCCAATAAAATAAGAAATATGCGATGAGACCATAAATGCATTGTCTGATCTTAATTCAAATATACAATTGCATATTTTTATTGCATGCGTTTAATTAATTTTGAAACTTGAAAACATGTTTAAATTGATTTCTGTAACAAGTTCGTTGTGAAATAAATATTTATTTTACTGAACTGACTCAAGACTATTTTGCATCTCGACAAGACTATTTTGTTTTCGTCCGGTAGCTTCGCAGCGACTTTTCAACAACATACCCGACCTTTTTTAGTAAATGATTTTCAAAAATGAATGAGAAGCGCAACTTATTTGCCGACTATCCGTTCAAAAAATTGCACCAAGTAGTAAAGCACACATGCCACCACTATAAAATGTGAATGTTTCATTGGAAAAAATAAGCTTAACTCAAGGTAAACGATATGTTGACGATTTCCCGTGCTGTCCCGGCATCCCGGGAAATTAAAAAATTAATTCCCGTTTCCCGGGAAATAAAAGGGACGGGAAAATGCAAACCCTAATCTGCTCCCATTGAATACCTTGAACGTACGAATTTGGAAAGACCTTTCATGATTCTAGCTGCGGCCATTTGTTTGGTACAATTTTTATCACTCTATTCCCATTTAACCCCTTAAAAGTACGAATTTGGAAAAAATACTTTTATATTATATTATGTATCTACTCTATTAGAGGAATGTACACACCAAGTTTAGTGTTCCTATCTGTTGTCATTTGATGGGTACCATTTTTATCCCTTTTTGTCCCATTTCGCCCCCTACAAATAAAAATCACTCTATGGTGCGCCTTTATGCTATAAAAGGGAATGTGCATTGCAAATATCAAGTAAATACAAGCAAAAATATTAAAAAACATGCTGAAATACTCTATAATATTAGGGGTTAGTATGTTTTTTTCAGTCCTTGTGAGGGAAAATTTTTTCCTCTAGGCCGATTTCGCACACTTTCAATCTCAACAGATCTGCAACCGTAAGACACATTTAGGGAAAATTTGAACCTCCTAGTTCATTTCGTTCGGCAGCTAGTGTGCTTTCAACAGACAGACGATCATGCAGAGTTACAAGCCGACCCATAATTATCGTCATTTGATCACCCCTATTTATTTGACAATTTTGGGAAAAGGGAAGGAACAATTTGTATTGGTTTTTAATAACTTTTCTTTTATTTTTCGGCAAATAGTTCAGCATTCGTTAATACTAGGCAATGTTCCCATTATTTCATATTATTACCCCATACAAATATTTTTCGGGAGTGGGAATCCATTCGCAAAATTTATAATATGGATGAATTTAATAAATATTTTTGCAATTACAGCTTTTCGTATGAGGCATATTTGACCATACATCTTGAATATCATAATCCTTCCAAAGAATGGTACAGCTCTACCTACTTTGACGCACTAAAGAAGCACAATAGAGGGCCACGCATACTGGAATGCGACTTTCAAATAGACGTCAGCATATTATGGGATACCAAATTCAAAGAAAGATCCATATATTTCACAGTAGTAGGTTGTCTAAGTCGACAGTTATTTTCTTTTGTAATTTTAAATGGGTTGTCTATTTCGACAGTGAGATTTGACGGAATTAGAACTCTCGGCGGTGTGGTTGAAGTCGATATGAGTCGATGAAATCGGCGGCGTGGTTGAAGTCCATGTGAGCCGATGAAATCAGCGGCGGCGCGGCTCGTGCAGAAACATGCGGCGACGGCGGCTTGTCGGCTTGTATCTCTGCGATCATGGCTAGATCGTCTTAAAAATTTGACCACGACCCGGAATATATATACTTTATGGAGTTTCCGTTGGATATTTCAAGGTGTTACAAACGGAATGACAAAGCGAATCCTTAGGTGGAGGGTGTAATAATAATTCTAAATCGTAACGACAAGTTTTCATTTTTAGCATTCATCTTTGGAACACCCTCCCTACAGCTATTCAAATAATAAGCAACACATAGCATTTCAAAAAGGAGGTACAGATTTTTTATAGTTTACATTAATTTAATTTATACAATTTTAAGTTAGAATCGTTAGTTCTTGTTGTGCTATTAGCAGATTAAAAAATTGGAAAATTCGTACTATTAGGGTTTAAAAGGGATACTAATGAAATCCAAATCCCTCAAAATGCTTAGAAACGCAAAATTAAGAACTTTTCGATATTGGTACTTTTATATGGGAAAACGGGTTTAAAATGGTAGCAACAACACATATGAAATTCGGCTAGGCCTAGATTCTTGAAATTTGACACGCACTTTCCTTCTATAGCATGAACTTTGTATTTTTTGGAGTGAATGTGGATAGGGATAACCAGTAAAGAAGCTTTAAGTTCGGCCGTGCCGAATATATACCCTCCACCACGGAGTGCCTTCCATAGTATTACTGGTAGATTAGAGGCTGTTGACCTTACAAAGAAGTGAAGTAGCATATTTTGAAAATTTTTATATTTTTATCATGATTATAATTATTATTATTTTATAATACTGTAATTGTAATCAAAAAGTGAACATGAGCGAGCAATCTTCAAAAATGTACTCTAAATATTAGGTGTATTTTCAGTCGTCATTAGAGGGAAACATTTTCATCATTATCATCGACTCATACTTCCGAACTTGGAACTTTGCTTTCAGATCCAGCGGCTTTTGCGACCTCAGAAGGATGCTGGGTCCGTCAACTGCATACTGCACAGAAAACGCTGCGAGCGCTTGTATCCCGCCTCCATTCTCTGCTCGTCCGTCCTATTCTTCTTGCACTCAGCAGCGGACTTGGCTTCCAGCCCGGATCGATCCAACCATATTATCGTCATATAGTCTTCATTGGTTTGATTTTGCCAAGAGCGACAAGACCGTATTTGGTATCGTCGCTGAGATACATTTCGATGCTGCTCTGTCTTCTTAGTTTGATAGTTCTTGTCTCAGTTTCCGTGTTAAGGTTCTGTACTTGTTGGTGTTGCCGTTGTTTTTGTGGGGGGTGAGATTGCGGCCCTGTCAATGCATCATCATTATATGAAGTATTAGATGGATTATCAGATTCCACATGTCTGAAGACGCTGACCCAAGTTACAAACCTTAAGCCCATGATCCCGTCATGATTGTCGCCCGCAAGTTTTGCTTATAGGGCTGTGTTTATCCTAGGTGGCTATTCCAATGAATCCCTTGTGTGTAAGATTAGTCGTTATCACAGGTGATGCAGAAGATAGGTGATTGGCGGTAATTGAAAAAAGAACTGCCCAAACCCTAATCTTTCATCTCTTTTGTCTAGTTTATCAAAGCTATACTGTCATAGATGTTGCACTCTACTTTGTCGTATAGTCGTGAGCAAGGGTAAAAGTCAAGATTAATTCTTCCGAAAATGTCGATAAGGACATAATTTGTAACGTTAATGCCTAATTACAGAATTACTTCCATCCATCGCAGGACTACATAACAACAAACGAAAGTCATTCGCAAGAATATTCTTCGGAATTTGCGATGTAGAAATTATAATATTTTGAATCAAATTACGATTATTTGCCGAACTTAGTTTACTTAAGCCTTTCGGAATTCACTTGGAGATATTGCCTACTGCTCCATGTGCTCTTCTCTGTGTAGCTTCATTATTCTGTGGCGAAAGAAGGGTGGTGTAGCATTACAACGAACTACGCCCATTCGTACTCGTACAAAATATATAATCCGGATTATGCTGGAATTCCTGCACAATGTGTTGTTTCAAGCAGAACAATTGCCCAAACAATCAAAAAGTTGTTGTTGTTGGAAAGGCGTGCGAAGGATGTTCGAGGTGCATGGATGAATGCGATGGCGAATTGCGCTGAAGCAAGAGGGTGGCGTTGGTGGATGTTTGCAGAGAACGCTTTGTTTCCTAGCCCAAATTAAGGTGGGGATTACAAGCGAAATGGGCTCTTAATGATGCTTCCCACAAACTCCCAAAACTCTACGTCGACGTACATAAGTATCATTTAATAACAACATCAACATAATCATCACCAAACTTGTACTTGTTCGTACAAGTACTGCTACAGTGGGACCATCGCTGTGGATATCGACCAACAAGATCTGGAACACTAGTACTCACATTTTTTGCTCTATAAAATCATCACCAATAAGTGTTTATGATCTTTTTATTCATCTGTTTATTACACTGTCCGACAGTCCATATTATACTCATCCGGTTCAAGTTTAACGACATTTTTTTAAATTGTCGAACGGTGGTAGTGATTAATAGTAATACAATTTAAAAATAATAATGAAAAAATAACTAAGACCTTCGACGTGTGGTTGCAATATATCTATATTAGCAGTACACGCTGCTTCGCACGCGAAAAAGTCAGTTATTTGTTATTAGTTTTATTCGTCTCTATTTTTGGATAGTATTTACTTATTTTCTCTTTGTGGATATATTTCACGATTCTAGCTATTAGTTTGTACCATTTTTATCCCTTTTTGTCCCGCCCTTAAAAGTACAAATTTAGAAAAATCCATTCATGTTGCAAGTCTATGTTGTCAGCGGAATTTACACACCAAATTTGACGACTACAGCTGCAATATTTTAGTTGCTTCTATTTTTATCCCGATCTCCCTTTATAAGTACAAATTTCGAAAAAAAATCCATTTGATTGCGCTTCTACGTTGCCAGAGGAATTTACACTCCAAATTTCACGGCTATAGCTGCAATACTTTAGTTGGTACTATTTTTATCCTGCTCACCCCTATATATGTACAAATTTCGATAAAATCCATTTAGATTGCGCTTCTATGTTGCCAGAGGAATTTACACTCCAAACTTCACTGCAATACTTTAGTTTATACTATTTTTATCCCTTTTTGTCCCGCTCATCCCCAATATGTACAAATTTAAAAAAAAATCCATTTAGATTGCGCTTCTACAGTGCCAGTGGAATTTACATACCAAATTTCACTATTCTAGCTACGATACTTTAGTTGGTACAATTTTTATGTCTTTTTGAGCCGTTCACCCCTTATAAGAAAAAATTTCTAAATGGTCAGAGGAATTTACATACCGAATTTCACGATTCTAGTTGGTACCATTTTAAGTTGGTATTATTTTTGTCCCTCTCAACTCTTAAAAGTACACATTTTGAAAGATTCAATTTTAATGCGCTTATACGTGGTCATAGGAATTTTGTCCCGCTCACCCCTCATAAGTACAAATTTCGAAAAATCAATTTAAATTTGCGCTTTTACATTGTTAGAGGAATTTACACACCAAATTACACGACTATAGATGCAATACTTTAATTGGTACCATTATTATCCCTTTTGGTCCCGCTCAACCCTTATAAGTACAAATTTCAAAAAAAAAAATCATTTAGATTGCTCTTCTACGTTGTCAAAGGAGTTTACGCACCAAATTTCGCTACTATAGCTGCAATACTTAAATTAGTACCATTTTCATCGGTTTTTGTCCCTCGCAACCCTTAAAAGTACAAATTTCGGAAAATCCAATTTTAATGCGTTTCTACATGGTCAGAGGAATTTACATAAAAATTTCACAATACTTTAGTTGGTACCATTTCTATCCCTTTTTGTCCCGCTCACCCCTTAAAAGTACGAAAATGTATTTATATTGTGCTTCTATTTGGTGAGTGGAATTCATATACTAAATTTCACGATTCTAGCTACAATACTTGGTGCCATTTTTATCCCTTTTTTCCCCGCTCACCCCTTATAAGTACAAATTTCGAAAAATCCATTTATATTGCAAGTCTACGTTGTCAGAGAAATGTAAATACCGATTTTCACAATTCTAGCTGCAATTCTTAAATTGGTACCATTTTTATCCCCTTTTGTCTCTTTCCTCCCTTAAAAGTACAATTTTCGAAAAATCCCTATTTGTAGCGCGTCTGCATGGTCATTGCAAGGGACACATCGAATGGCATGTTTCTAGCTACTGCCGTTTAGTCAGGACGAAGGTTCCATGTTTATCCCTTTTTGTCCCAATTTCAAATTTTATTAATCCAAATATACATTTACATCTTATATAGATAGACCTATTTACATTTTTGAGTTGTATCGTATGGATCAGCAATTGTGACATGGATGTTTATTTATATACATATTTACAATTTATGTTAGAAAAGTAAAACGTTTAAAGAAGGAAAAAGGATGGAAAAACCTTAATTGGAGAAAAAAGATGATATTCAAATAAATTTAGAAAACAATTGTTGTTTTCTATTTGATAAATTTCGGATTAGTTTTACATTAAATCTCATTACATTCTCTTATTGTGGAATATGATATGTTTTGAGGAAGTAATTTTCGTTTAACCTTTTGATGAAGTCAGCAAATAATTCGTAACCGGTTTCTTCGTGCAATCTTGATGTGGGGTATCTCCATGGTTTGTTGAAAATCAAATGACATTTAGCGGCACGGTACCATATAGGCGATGCGAAGGAAGGAATTGGTCTAATGACACACTTGAAGAACAGGTTCTTATTTTGAATACTTAAGAATGATCGCCTGTTTAAAAATGGTCATAATCCACGGAACGATTTAAGTGCTTTTTCACAGAATGCTTTAATATGTTTGTGATATAAAAACAATTTTTCCAAAATTACACCGAGGTATTTCGCTTCATTCTGAATACTGATTTCATTCCCATCAAAGCGGAGTTGTCTGAAGGTATTCTTTTTGTAGATTTGTTAAATGGAAACAATATACTCTGTGTCTTGCTGTGATTGATCTTAATTTTTCACTTTTTAAAATATTTACTACGGACTTCTTTCCATTTTCTTTATGAGAGCACTTGTTAGTTTGCTTGCACATATTAGTGCGGTATCATCTGCGTAGTAAACAACATCCGCTTCATTATTAGGTACAGGTACACTGCTGTGTCCCTTTTTGAATCCGAATTGTTCTTCTGATATTGTGTTGTAGTCAATAGTAGACGCCTCGAGTCTGGCGTGAATTAGTTTCTCAAAACCTTTCCCAAGTTACTCAGAAGACTTATGGGTCTGTAGCAGCTTGGCTTGTTAGGCTTTTGGATGGGGACGACTTTTGCTGTTTTAAACCCTTTGGGGAAATAATTTAAATGCAAACAGCGGTTGAACAGACAGGTCATAAGCTTTACTGCTTTGTCTGGCAGATTTTTTAAAAGGATGTTTGGAAGGTTGTCAAAACCTGGAGATTTTGATGATTTAAGTCAGGACAATATAAGCGACATTTCGTTTGTAGTGATAAGAACAGCATTCTCGCTTGTTGCATTTTCATTTTTGAGATTTTGAGCTACAGAGTTCACAGAGGAGTCGACTGCATGTGTATAGTTTAGCGTAAGTTCATGGAATTTGGCAAATGTACTTGCAAGAAATTCAGTCTTTTCTTCATCGGTAAATAACTTATTGTTGCCGTTTATAAGGTGCGGAATTTGTTTCTTGCCTTTACCTCTTAAAGAACGACTTATTCTCCAAAAACGTTTATCTCCTGGCTTCATGTGCTCTAAAAGCTTAGACCATTTTTGATAGCGTGGATTTTTTGTCAATAATTTTGCTTAAAAACTTGATTGATTGCCCGTAAAAACTGATTGATGGTGATTGGTGGTACGTTGATCTTTTCTTTTTATACCCTCCACCTAAGGTTGGGTTATATTCACTTTGTCAATTCGTTTGTAACACCTTAAAATATTCATCGGAGAACCCATAAAGTATATATATTCTGGGTCGAGGTAAAATTCTAAGATGATATAGCCATGTCCGTCTGTTTAAAGCACGCTAGCTTCCGAACGAAATGAGGTAGGAGGTCCAAATTTTTCCTAAATGTGTTTTATGGATGCAGATCGGTTGGGATTGAAAGTGGGCGAAATCGGCCTAGAGGGAAAAAATTTTCCCTCACAAGAACTGAAAATACCCCTAATATTTAGATTATATAAGCATTTTTATACCCTCCACCTCCAGGATGGGGGTATATTCACTTCGTCATTCCGTTTGTAACACCTTGAAATATTCATCGGAGACCCCATAAAGTATATATATTCTGGGTCGTGGTAAAATTCTAAGACGATATAGCCATGTCCGTCTGTCTTTTGAAAGCACGATAGCGGCCGAACGAAATGAGCTAGGAGGTTAAAATTTTTCTAAATGTGTCTTATGGTTGTAGATCGGTTGGGATTGAAAGTGGACGAAATCGGCCAAGAGGGAAAAATTTTTCCCTCACGAGGACTGAAAATACCCCTAATATTTAGAGTATTTCAGCATGTTTTTTGAACATATTAGCTTGTATTTACTTGATATTTGCAATGCGCATTCCCCTTATAGCATAAAAGCGCATCATAGAGTGATTTTTATTTGTAGGGGGCGAAATGGGACAAAAAGGGTATAAAACCTGTACTAAACAAATGGATGCATCTAGAACCACGGAACATTCCTCTGACTGAGTAGACACGAAAAATCAAAAGGCTTTTCCAAATTCGTACTTTCAAGGAATTCAATGGGAGCAGAGGGATAAAAATGGTACCAATAGGCTACAGATAGAATAATGAAATTTAGTGTGTACATCCCTCTAATTGCGTAGACACGTTAAATACACAGATTTCTTTTACATTAAGGGGTAGAATGCGAAAAAGGGGACAAAAATGGTAACAACAAAATGGCCGCAGATAGAATCATGGAATTCGGTGTATATTATTTTTTTTCAAATTCGTACTTTATTTTGTTGCTTATACGACAAAAATTGTAGAATCATGAAGTTGTCTTATACGTGCGTGAGAGATAAGGTATTTTCAAAATTTATACTTTTGAAATGAAAATAGGATTGAAATACAACAAACATAACCAAAATACACTCTCTATCCCCCAATATTTAGGGTATTTATGATTGCTTCTTATATTTAATTTATGAATTGAAGTTTTATTTCCATTACATATATACATAGTATAAAAATATTGGTAGCCTTGGCTTATTAATTAAATTTCTGATTTTCATACATTTGAAATTTGTTGCGGACATTCCTCTTGTAGCTTGGAAGCACCACAAAGAAAGTAAAAGTTTTAGCGGGCAAACTGGGACAAAAAGGGATAAAATATTGTACCAATGATAGACAACAGCTAGAATCGTGAAATTCGGTGTATACATCCCTCTAATTGCATAGACACGTAAAATAAAGGGATTTTTCGAAATTCGCACTTTAAGGCATATAATTGAAAAAGAGGGATAAAAATGGGATAAATTCTGTGTAGACATTCATCTGACTATGAATACTCGAAACAAAAAGTTTTTTTTTGGATTTTTACATTTGGGCGTAGATTGGGGCGAATGGGGATAAATTTAAAATTTGTACTTTGTCTGTATCTGAAAATGCTACTCCCTAATGGTGACTGACAATCACCTACTATTTATGCATGTCCACTTTCACAATTACAGCGTTGTATTTATATATAGTATTCGATTTTAAACAGTCCGCATAAGTATACATTATATATAGTATACATATATATAGTTTGTAATAGTAAACAAATATAGTAATGTGCATAATATGGATAAAATTTTCGTAATATGGTACTGTACTTCTATCGACATCCTTTAGTCTGCTGGTAATACTGTGGTGTGCACTCCGTGGTGGGGGGTATATAAGATTCGGCCTGGCCGAACTTACTTGTTAATCTCTTTCTGAGACGAATATAATATAATACTTCACTCGGTAAAGTACTTACATAAGTGAAATTTGTTGTTTGTGTGGAAATATTTCTGGCAGTAAGAGATTTGTAAAATTTTTGATTTCTTCATCAATGAATTTACGAGAACTGTATCTTTCTACAGAGGTCGTTATTCTCTGTCCAATTATATCTCGGAAGATTCTCCAGGTTGTGTTTTTGTAGGTATAGTGGTCGGATTCAACCGTTTTATATGTGGAGCATTCAACGGAACACACAATGGTGTGTGTATCTCATAATCAAGAGTTTTGAGTCTCAACGGAAGCGAAATATTACTTAATACAATATCCACGGTTGAAGGGCGAGAGTCTCTACGGTGCGGGTATAAAGTATGTTTATCTGGATGGTAGGCGAACAATTTTTTATTGCAAATGATGTAGAGCTTTGCCAGATTCATTATCGGAAGGACAGTTCCACGCTCAGATCAAGAGCTGAAGTGAAAATATTGAACAGTTGATCAATGTTAAAGAGATCGATGTGGCTTACCCCCCGCAATACTCCCGCGTACGATCGCCCGTTGTATGGGCATTGTTTGAAGTGTTCCCGTTAGGTTGAGCATTGAGAAGGACATAACCAGTGTTGCCACTGACAAGAATTATTTCCTACCAACATTTTCGGAAAAAAACTACCAAAATCGTGTAGAACCTACCAAAAAATTTTAACTATAAGTTAGCTTTTAGTATATGTAATGCGATTAATTGAAATATGTATATAAATATATAGGTTTAGCAAAAAACCGACGAACAGAGAAGTTGAGTGCTAAAATTAAATAAATTCTTCAGGCCTTGTCTTTCCAAGTGAAAACCTAAATGCAAACTTGAAAATATATTCGTCAAATATACTCTTTAAGAAAGTTATCTTCCTCAAGCATGAAACGTGATTTAGAAATAAAACCTGTAATTTAGAAGGGAGTTGTAAGTTCCTCTTCGGTCGAGTATTTATTTCAAACTAAATTCATAATATAAACTTATAACAATATACATATGTTTGTCTCAATGGATATTTGGAATTTGTGAGTTATTTCGAATTTTGCCCAACACTTAAGCATGTGGGTTTTTAATATTTTTAAGGTATGATATATATCCTCCGGATACGTCTATGAAAACTATGTATCATATATCATATACAATTTGATCTAAATATAAATTACAATTCTCTTGTCTCAGTTGGTTCAAATTATCATTATGGGGAATTTGTATATCAATGGTTTTTGAAACATCAAAACGCTTAAAAATATTTTAAAAGGCTGATTCCATTAGAAATCATCGATTTAAAAATTATATCTACTGGTTAGAAAAATAACCTACCAATTTTGGTAGGAAAAGTCCAAAACGGCAACACTGGACATAACTCTCTTACTAGGTTGGCGGTTTGTTGCGTACGATCTTATTTCAAGATATTGGGCACGTAAAGGGCATTTCACATCATTTGCTGAGTGATCACTTCTTTCCTTGCCCCTTTTCTTGCAATTAAAGCAAGATAATGGTACAGGTCTTTTGTTAGAGGACAGTCGTTAGTATAATGTGGCTTTGCACAAGTCATACAAGCCGGTTGTCGGTTGCAGTGTTCTCCACCGTGTCCGTACATTAAGCATTTCCAACACTGAGTTGGTTTGTCATAACGCTTTGGTTTATTTTTCTTCCAAGTAATTATAACATTACTAATGGTTTTCACATTATGCAAGGAACGTGGATTGAATATTTTTCGGACGAATTGTACCTTGTAGACAGCATCATTTACCGAACTATATCTAATTTTCACTTCCGAGATCGAAGTCGGGGAGAGGTTGTAATTGGTTAGTTCTTCACATATGCCTTTCAGATCCAATCTCGGGAGTCCGTAAAGGAACGTGGTATATAGCCGATTTTCTTTTGAGTTGAAAGAATGAAATTCGATTTTATTTTCTTTCAATGCCTCTATACAAAACGCGTATTTCTCCAGTGTTTGTGGGAATATCTTTGTTCCGATGGAAGTACGTTTATAAACACAATCGTTTCCGAGAATATGTTGAATTTCTCTCAAAGAAACATTTTTATCCGAGACAATTGGTGGTTATACGGTTTTACCGCCTGGTTAATATTGGTTTCTGGCGTATCATCCATATCCTCCAAACTGGATAGACGGCTATATCTATTGTACCGCAACGATGTAGCGCCAAGAGATTCGGCATTAATCGATGTATACTGAGTTTTTAGTTCTTTCTTGGATGGGGTGTTGCCTTTCGGACGTCCCAAAGATCTGGCCCCGCGGGGCATTTTTACTTATTCTTTCTTCCAACGACTCCAACGAATGGTGTCGTCATGCGAGAGGAACAAAGAAAGAGATATAATTGCAAACGTAGGCAGAAGAATGTCACACTGAATTAGAGATTGTTTTGTGTATTGTGCTAGCGACAGTACCGAACGAAGGCTAGTATAGCACTGGCCCTTTTTGTCCCAGTTTACCCCCTAAAAGTACGAATTTCGTAAAAACCTTTCTTAGTCGACATCATCTGACCCTGGCTTCAGCCGTTTGGTCTGGGGGTTGGTCAATGATAAGTAAGTCAGTCAGTAACTCAAATCTTTTATATAAAGGGTGATTTTTTAAAAGCTATAGGAAAGTTTTCCAAAAAAACACATAAAATTCAGAAAAATGCATGAAATCTTTATTTGAATCGATAGTACGGTCCATATAATTTAATGTTTAAAGATGAAGATGCAAATGTTAACCTTGTCTGCGCCTCAAATGGTCCATCCGCTTAGTCCAATTTTGGCATATTCACGTTTTTGAGTAACAGAGGACCAATTGCCGCGAACGGCGACGAATCGATAATTGATGGTCATCATTAACACTGGCCGATGCAGCTGCGATATTTTCTTCAGTTCGCACTCTACGTAGGCGTGTTGGTGGTTTAATGTTCAACAATGTAAATTTGGTGCGAAGTTTAGTCACAAGCCCGAATAGCCGCTTCAGTGGGTCGATTAAACTGACCATAAAAAGGAAGCGCGCGATGAACTTTCTTAACAGAGCACGAATTTTGATAATAAAATTCAATAATTTGTAAGCGTTGTTCGTTTGTAAGACGATTCATGGTTAAAATATAGACCAAACTGAAGATGTTTGACAGTGAAACAAAACACGAAACGTGCGTCAGCTGTTTAAGCCAGTGTTGACAAAAAGATAATAGCTAAAAAATCACCCTTTATATAGATAATAATCTATTTAGAACGGCTGGATCAATTTGGATGATTTTTGTTGGAAACTAAAGTTTTAAGGTGAAAACACTTCGGGAAAGTTGAACACAGAATTGAAGAATTTCTAAAAAGCTGAATGTGCGGTTTTCTGTAGGATTCTGAACGGTGCTCTACCCCACAATGCCACGTTATTATACATTGATTCAATCAATATCATGTCGCCAATCCATACATATTTCATGTATTTTTCACCGATGCATTTGGTCGACGTTCATTGGGATACACCATCGCAGATGTTTATTGTCTTCTGCGACAATAGTCTTCTGTAATTATGTCCATTCGATACCGAATGATTTTTAGACCAAATATAATAATGGCATGTCTCATCATCCAAATTTCCAACCGAGCGAGAAAATTCAAAACGAGGAATTGATTGATGTGATTGATATTAGCGAAACTAATGTTGGAATGTGAAAAAATATGAATGCTTAGTGTTTGCATTTTCCCGTACTTTTTATACCCTCCACCTCCAGGATGGGGGTATACTAACTTTGTCATTCCGTTTGTAACACCTTGAAATATCGACCTGAGACCCTATAAAGTATATATATTCATGATCGTCATAAAATTCTAAGACGATCTAGCCATGTCCGTCCGTCCGTCTGTTGAAAGCACGCTAGCATCTAAACGAAAGGAGCTAGAACGTTCAACTTTTCCATAAATGCGTCTTATAGTCGTAGATCGGTTGGGATTGAAATTGGGCGAAATCGGGCCAAAGGGAAAAATTTTTTCCCTCACAAGGACTAAAAATACCCATAATAATCCCTAATATTTTAGCGTATTTAAACATGTTTTTTGAATATGTCTGTTTATATTTGCTTGATATTTGGTATGCGCATTCCCCTTATAGTAAAAACGTGCACCATAAAGTGATTATTATTTGTAGGGGGTGAAATGGGGCAAAAAAGGGATAAAAATGGTACATATTAAACGACAACAACTAGAAACACGAAATTCGGTATGTACATTCCTCTAATTGTGTAGATACATAATATAAAAGTATTCCAAATTCCAAATTCGTACTTTTAAGGGTTAAAATACGAATAGAGGGATAAAAATGGTACCACCCAAACGCCTGTACCTAGAATAATGAAATTCGGTGTATACATTCCTCTGATTGCATAGATAATTAAAATACACAATAAAATGAAAAAAGGGGATAAAAATAGTACCAATCAAATGACCGCAGCTAGAGTCATGAAATTCGGAGTATACATTCCTCTGAGTGTGTAGACAAAATAAACTGATTTTTCGAAATTCGTACTTTTTGGGGTTAAAATGAAAAAAGGGGATAAAAATAGTACCAATCAAATGACCGTAGCTAGAGTCATGAAATGGAGTATACATTAGGGCGTACCTCAAAAAAAAAGTTCGCCGTACACCTTCAAATATGAAGTATTATTGAAAGGTAGTTTCAAAAAAATTTTTTTTATTTTTTTATGCCGAACGTAGGGGTCGCGCTTTTACATTTTTCTATATAACTTCTGCATTTATAAACAGATTTTAGAGTGTGATACATCGATGTTTTTGTCTCGACGAGGCCGATTTTTTTGTCTTTGAAGTCATTGAGCTCAAGCACCCCCTTCTGGTACTTGCCCATCATATCTCAGTTGCTACTACCCTAATGTACCACTCTAATATCAGAAAATTAAAGCTCACATAAAATCATGAAACTCTTCCTAAGGAAGTATGTCGATTTTCGCAGCAGAAAAAGTGTTAAACTATTTTTTTTCTTATTTTACCGAGAGCATTGCATGTATTTATAAGTTGTTCTTTGTATCTTCGATGTTTACAGTCGGTTGTCAAAGTGTAATACATATATTGGTGTTTTTGGCCCATGCGTTGCTCATCGGTGACCGCCATAGCTGATTCATGCACAACATGAGCAAAACTACTTTGTCACATTGTTTCCCTATTGCAAATCGTTTTACCTGTGAAGTAACGGTCTATATTTTATTGTAACAATAAAAATTAGTTCAGTAATAAGGCGTTGGTGGCTCAACAAAGCATTATTAAATATTTCAATTTCCATTATACAACGGTAAAAAAACTAAAAAAATGTCTTTTACGATCAGTGCATTAAACAACACTATGTTACCGACTAAGTACGATGTTATTAATTATTTCTTGTATCTGCGGCATAACACTAATCCCAATAGAAAATTGAGTGCTTTTAAACAAGAAGCTTTCAGAAGCATTACCCTTTTATGGGAGCGGGCAGGCATTCCAATTATATCGGTATCAGGTGTTCGTAAACGGTTGGATAAACTTCTAGACGATTACTATAAATTGGTTAAAAGTCCATTGAAATGCAATGTAAATGAGTGGAATAAATTGTTCTCAATTTCGCGTTGTAAGTGTGGCATAGAAAGAAATGTTCCATGCAGTTGCACCGCCTCTGATAAAATCCCAGACGATGCGAAAGACTTTTTCATCGATCAATGGGGTCCACGGCTGATGACTTTGGATAATGTTTATCATATGATGTCGATGAAAAATTGCGGTGTTCAAACGTGCTCAATTGTTGCACCATCAAAAGCGGTATATACCGAGTTCAACAGTATTGGGTATCAACCAGGCAGCGATGATGAGCTAGAATTTGAAGAAAATGTTGGCGATTCCTCAGAGAAGATTAAAACAACATTTACGGTGGCGGACATTTCTTTGCGTAATTTTAGTTCGGCTTTGGATCGCAGCGATACTTCAGTTCGCTACGGTGCCTTGCTTGCGACCATGTTAATAAAAGATTTAAAATTGTATATTGCCGCAAAAGCCAAAGAAGAGTTATCTGCAGAAACAGCCGAAAATATATGTCAGTTCTTTGAAGGGCTTATCATCAATAAAAATAAAATATTTCGAGAACGTGTGAAGTTCCGTAAGGAAGCAAAAGCGGCGGCCAAATGCCATCAATTATTAAAGTGTATCTCTTTCGATGGCAAGAAAGAGCCAACTTTGAAAAAAGTAACCGAGGCAAATGTGACGCGAAATATTGTTTTAAATGAAGAACACATCACCATTGTAAAAGAGCCTGACTCCAAATTCATTGGTTATGCTACGCCCACTGATAGCTCTGCTTTGGGGATCCAGAGGAGCATCGTGGATTACTTGAGTCGTGAAAACTTCACTTTGGATGACTTAGTTGCCGATTTACCAGGTTAGCACAAGAAAAACTTAATTTGATTGCTTTCTTTGCTGAACTCATTTATTTTCACAGATTATCCATGCCATTCTCAAAACACCGAGCGTTTTGTTCATGTTGTGCATGAATCAGCTATGGCGGTCACCGATGAGCAACGCATGGGCCACATCTTTTCTAAACTTGAGAGCCGCCAAAAATACACCCAACTTGAATCGCGTCGAAATATGGTTGATTAAAATTTTAATTGTACCTTAATTTTTATATTTATTGTTCTAAGAATTGAAATATGATGCATAAATAGTAGAAGGGGGTTGTTGAGGTCAACGACTTTAAAAACTGAAAATCTGGTATGTGCGGGACAAAACACCAATATATGTATTACACTTTGACAACCGACTGTAAACATCGAAGATACAAAGAACAACTTATAAATACATGCAATGCTCTCGGTAAAATAAGAAAAAAAATAGTTTAACACTTTTTCTGCTGGGAAAATCGACATACTTCGTTAGGAAGAGTTTCATGATTTTATGCTAGCTTTAATTTTCTGATATTAGAGTGGTACATTAGGGTAGTAGCAACTGAGATATGATGGGTAAGTACCAGAACGGGGTGCTTGAGCTCAATGACTTCAAAGACAAAAAAATCGGCCTCGTCGAGACAAAAACATCGATGTATCACACTTTAAAATCCGTTTATAAATGCAGAAGTTATATAGAAAAATGTAAAAGCGCGACCCCTACGTTCGGCATAAAAAAATAAAAAAAATTTTTTTGAAACTACCTTTCAATAATACTTTATATTCGAAGGTGTACGGCGAACTTTTTTTTTTTACTTGTAACCTGGTACGCTCTAGTATACATTCCTCTGACTGCGTAGACACGGAAAATAGACGAATTTTTCGAAATTAGTACTTTCAAGGGATACAATGGTACAGAGGGATAAAAATAGTACCAACTAAACGACCACAGCTAGAATGATAAAATTCTAATTGCGTAGAAACGTCAAGGGGGTAAAAATGATACCAACCAAATGGGCGCAGCTGGAATCATGGAATTCGGTGTATACATTCCTCTGACTGCATAGACACGCAAAATAAAAAGTTTTTTTCCAAATTCGTACTTTTTCTTTTACGGCAAAAATTGGTTCAATCATGAAGTTAGGTTATTTTGCACTATGTACGTCTGATAATGGATTTTCAAAATTCGTACTTTTGGAATTCAAATAGAATGGAAATACAACCAACTATAGCACCCACTATCTACCAATATTTATGGCTTTGAAAATATTTTTGAAAATATAAATATAAGAATATTTATTTTTTGAATTGACGTATTGGTAGCATTACCTTATAAGCGTGGTTTGAAATAATTAAAATATTATATTTATTTATAAAATTAACTTTTCAATATTTGTATTTGTTTTGGTTCGGCTATATTAAAAAAATTATATTTTCCTGTAATATTACTGCACTTCTACGAAAACCGACAACCTCTGTGGAATGCAATCCATGGTGGAGGGTATATAAAGTTCGGCCCGGCCGAACTTAACGCCGTTTTTACTTGTTATTTATATATATAACATTTTTTCGATTTTCCGGGATCCCGGGACAGGACTGGAAATCGTCAACATATTGTTTGCTATATATGTTTTCTCTTTTCCGAAAAAATATTCGATCTATATTAAAGTAAATTATTATATTTCGTATAAAAACACATTGAAATCAAGTTTGGAATTTGGATATTATGTCACAATAACATATACGCAACAGCCTGAGAAAATTAACACTTTTTTTTCAAAAATGACACCGAGGCCCAAATCTTTTGGGGCCCATAAAAAAAGAGCATGACTTTGGGCAAAACAGGTAGACTGACGGGTCTTTTTTTGGTCTTTTATCACGTAGTGGTGTCCGTATATGGTTATATTTTTTCGTGTTGCACTGTGCTATAAATTGCTAATAAATCTTATTTCATTTATGTCTGGCTAACCTTCGGGGTTGGCTTTGGCCCCAGCAATTTTTAAGGTCGAAAAAGGTAGTGATATTTTCACCACTTCGCTATAAGTAAAATTGCCAATTCTTATATGGTCGCTTCCTTACATTGTAGAAATAAAAAATCCATGTCTGGCAAACCTTCGGGAAAGCGTTGGCCCCCCTGCACTTGCCGGTCTGTCAATTCCTGATACAAATTTCTATGCAAAAACTGCTAAATCAAAAAAACTGTCCTCTAGTGTGAGATTGCGCAGAAATCGGAGGAATTGTTTTTTAAAGAGAACAGTGGTGGTAATAGCACTATTTTTGTTCGACCTTAAAAGGTGCAGGGGGGCCAAAACCGCCTTCGAAGTTTTGCCAGACATGGATTTTCTTTCTTTGTACAATGGAAGGAAATTGCCAATAAGTTTTTTGCTGTTTTACTTATAGTTTAAGGATATTCGTTGCTGGCCCCCGGACTTTAAGCCTGTCTGGCACGCACTTTCCACCACCTGACTGGTCTGGTTGGTTGATAACTCGTAGGTGTAAGAGCTTTCTAAATAATCAAATGCCAGCCATGATAAAATATTGTAAATATCACTACCCTTTTCGACCTTAAAAAGCACTACCTTTTTACCTTAAAAATTGCAGGGGGCCAAAGTCACCCTCGTAGACCTGCCAGACAAGCATATTTTTTCTTCTCATAATGTAAGGAGGTGACCATAAAAGTTTTGGCGGTTTTACTTATAGGGAAGTGGTAGAAATATCACTATTTCCATTCGACCTTAAAGGGTGCAGGGGGGCCAAAGCCATTCCCGAAAGTTTTCCGGGCATGGATTTTTTTCTTATCATAATGTAAGGAAGTTGCCATAAAAGTTTGGGCCGCTTTACTTAAGCGTAAAGAAATTCGTCGTTGGCCCCGGACTTTGACCCTGTCTGGTACGCACTTTCCACCCCCTGATTGGTGTGGCTGCTTTGTTGGTTACTCAGGGGTAAGAGCTTTCATATATATAAATGCCAGCCATGATAAAATGATGTAAATGGTACCCATTTTTTGCGACCTTAAAAGTCGCAGGGGGTCAAAGCCACCCCCGAAGGTTTGCCAGACATGGCTTTTTTTCTTTCCAAAAACAAAGGAACATATCCTAAAAGTTAAATCCGTGATACCAAACACGTTGCTAGCTCCCGGACTACTAGCTGTCACATATCTAATAAAGTGATCGTTGTTAAATCATTTTGGTATCTTTAACAATTTTATTGTGAAAACGTGGCGAAAAAAATGTGCAGAAATATGCTAAACTATTGCTAAATTCCCGCGGGAATCCCGTACAAATTTCCCGGAATACGGGATACAGAAAGTATAAAAATGATTAAAAAAACACCAATTGCGATAAATTGTGACAACAAAAATATGATCATGTAGTTTATTAACAATTAACTATAGAGATTTTCTTTTTGAACATATGGAAAACTATAAAAATTAAAAAAATAAGACATTGTAAATGATGTTAGAATTACATCAGAATCAATAAATATTAATAGAAGCACAACTATTTTTATTGAAAAGGTATGTTTCAATTTTCTTCATAGATATGTAGTTTAAACTATATATAAAATAGCCGAACCCCGCCCGCTTCGCCAGGCAAAAAAAAACGGTAAAATTAAAATCAGCTTTTATATTGATTTTTTCGTGATGGGTAATATATGTATCAATTATAATCAAGGTACTTCCGAAATGGAGAACATTGAAGAACAGAACGTTAGTTTACGGCGAATAAAGAAAGAAATGTCAAAAATCAAATAGATTTTTGATTGAGTGTGATTCTCCTTATTTACATTACCAAATCAAGAAACTTCATTCGCAAGAAGAAATTATTTAATCAAAACACATAGAAAAGCAATCACATAGCTCACAAATAAAACAACACAAAAACTAAAAAATATATATAATTTTCGTTTTCTTGGCTTAAGTCGGCATTTGACGAATGGATTTTTTTTACTTTTCTTTACTATTGCGCTAAGAAATTCCAAGGAACCCGTGTAGTTTTACAAAATTAAAATCAAAATTTCCCCATCTTTCACATCCCGCCCATTTGTATATTGTCTAAGCAGGTTACATCTAAATTAACTCACACAACAATTTAGGAGTCTCGGTGTCGAATATACTGTAAAACATATTTTTCTTTTCGTATGGGAAGGGTCTCGGCGACTTTCCGCCCACATCGGTGTCGAATGTACTCTAAAACATGTTTTAATTTCGGCATCTTTGCACAACTATTTACACTGGATCTACTCACACAAAATTTCAGGTGTCTATATTCGATAATAGGTTTTAACTTAGTATGGGAAGTACCTCGCCCACTTCTCCAATACCGCCCATTTTTGACACAACTACGCACATTGATGCTAGATGTACTCACACCAACTTTCAGTATTGTAGCTGTCATAGAACTTAATACAGGGTGGCTGATGAATGACACTACATTAAGAAACTAAAATAACTTTTTGTTTAATTCATGTACATTACTTTTTCTTTGTTCATTTGACAACCGATACATTTTTATTAAACCTTTTTACGGGTTTAAAAATAAAAGAATTTAAATGACATGACGATAGCCGGTGACGTATGTGCAAAATTCATTATTCATTACATCCTGCAGAGTTGCAGTAAGAATTGTCTCAATTGTTGTTCGAATGCATTGCTTTAAATCATCAATTTTTTTGATTTGGTTTGTAAACTTCCAGATGAAATAACTCCACAAGAAAAAGATAGGTGCAGTGAGGTCACGAGACTTTGGGGGCCAACGAAATGTCGAGTGTCTAGAAATCACCTTCTTGGGGAACTTTCGCAGCAATTCTCTCTCATAGCAGGACCTGGCTATGTGACAAAGTCGCATCATCCTGTTGAAACCACATAGTGTTGAAAGGGATTAACTTTCGATGCAGTTCTGCAAAGAATAAGTCCTTTAACAACAGCATTAAGTAGCATGGTAGCAGTATTCATCAGCCACCCTGTATATTCGATAGTAGGTTTTAACTTTGTATGGGAGGTGCCACGCCCACTTTTTCAATAGCGCCCATTTTTGCCTAACTGTGCAGACTAACAATTAGTGAACTATCACAAAAATTCAAGTTTCTAACTGCAACAGTACTCCGAATATTCTAATTTATAAAAAAAAAACGAATATATACCCAATTTGTTTGGGAGATGCTACGCCCACTATAAATAAAAAAGTTATATAACCTATATAGCCGGTTTAGCATAAACATAGTGTGAAAATGTCAAGAATAAAATAATTACATGAATTATATGACCCAACCTATATGAGGATTAGTTTTATGGGTCAATTTCACTCTTTTTCGAGAAAATAAAAAAGTCATTTGAAAGAAGAACATTTAAGGATTAAAATGTTCTACGTAGAAAATTGTCTCAAAATTTCAGTGGGGGTCACCGAAGACACCAATGCACTGTGTCTGAAATTTTGATTTCATTGGCCAAAAGTCTAATTTTTTTGGCACCGATTTTCAAAACGTTTACGCCTTTTTGCAGCTAATATATCCAGATTAAGGTAGCCAAAAACTTAGGTTAAACTATGGTTAATTGTGGGCGTGGCACACATTGTCACGGCTGCGGCCAAAATCGAGAAAACTTTTTTTAAGAATTTTACAAATCGTTTAGTGCAATTTAGTAGAAAACAGTCTGGACAGGAAAACTTCAAAAGAGTTTTAAAAATAAGTTATTTTTGTGGGATCTATGATAGCTCAAAGTTCGACTTTTAGTTACGTATTTTAAAAGCAATAATTCTATAACAAAATAGTCAATATTAAAATGACTCAGTTATAATGAAGTACTGAACATATAATAAAAACCTTCTTAGCATAGTTCGTACGACTCATATTAATGAAGAAAAAGTATTTGTTTAATTACATATTTTATCGTATAAGCAAGTACTTTGTAAACATCTAAGGCATCATTGAAAGTAATATTTTAATATAATTTCCGACTTTCGTAGCTTGTAAAAAAATATCTATTGTTTTATATCTCGAATTTCGAATCAAAAAATGTAAACTTCTGCTGCTAATACCTGCTAATGAAGTGTGTATAAATTTTTTAGTGCACAAGACCATGACAGAAATGTATATGAAAAACACGGTATATTAGATTGAAGCTACACCAGGCTTACAACAATGTAATGCAACAAGTAAAAAATGAAATCTATATAAAACGAAATGGAGTTATATATCGACATGATGAATACGGCTAGAAGATTTTTTGGCAATATCGACAATTCACCGACATTACTGGAAACTGACCCTAATTTAATAGAAAATATGACTATTCCAAGTGGCTACCCAATAAATATGATATTAATTCACGAAGATTTAATAAGAAGCTCAATAATTCTAAATTCCTCTCGAAGAAGGCGTGAAGCAAGCCATAAAATATTCCGAAAAACGCCATTCACGAAAAACATAATAATTAATTACAAAACGATTTAATTGAATGTCGTTACACCAGTAGAATCGTTAAGAAAATTGTCATTTCAAATACCAAATTGATGAAGTGGAATTGAAACTGAACTAAAATAATTCTTATCGCAAATATTTAACACATTATACTTATTTAATTTTTTCTATAAACTCAATTTTTTATATATATTTCTTAAAATAATTTTTTATGTTTTTATTATTTCTCTTATATTTGCTTCATAAAGTTATGTTGGATATTTTTAAATTTAAATATGTTCAGAGCACATGGAAAACACATTTAGAATTATCTTAGTGTTTTTGGATGATGTAATGTACTGATGTAATCATTTTAAAGCATTGAAAATAATTAATTGTTTGTAAAACGCAAACGGAATTGACATAAATGGAGTCAATATACTCCTGAGGGCTTTTCAAACAAGGTATAAAAGTTTAAAATCGGTGAAATGGATTGCACAACACAAGGATTTGAATATACAATCGTCGGCAAGATTTTATTTTTTTTTTGGAAATTGCAATGTCTATAACTCTGCAAACAAAATTTTAATATTTTTTGCCTAAGACACGTACAAAACATTTTTTAAAGAAGAATATTTTCTGAAAACTTCAGGAAAATCGGAGCGATATGGAATTTTTTGGCAGGTTTGACATGGAATGACTCATATATTGTGTGTTAACCATCTCCAATTTTTTTTTTCGAAATTTCATCCGTAATCATATTTAGTTGCTATATAAGCATGTACCAAATTTCAGATTTCTACGATCACTCCTTCTAGTTTTGAAACCGTGACACTGTGTGGCATGCTGTCAAACTCAACTGTTTTATTTTTTAATTTCAGAAAAAGGTGTTTTTTGTTTGTTTTGTATTTTTATCAAAAATAAATGGTTACTACTCGCAAGCTATCATCGATAATGGTCTGCGGTCTTTTTTATAATGTTGGTAAGATTATAGTCTTTAGTTGTTGCAAGTGGTCACAGCTCTAGCGTTTAATATTAGGGACGTTATGAAATATTTATGAAACTGCTACATTTTTTCTCAAATTTAAACTTTAGTGGAATAGAACTTCTAGGGAACAAAAGGGAACAAGAAACGTATACCACCCGGAGAAAATTGAAAGTGGCCTCTTTAACCCTATATATACTTTTGCACCCGCCACGACCCGCGGGTAGAACACTTTTTCCATTTTAATGAAATTACTCTAAAAAATTTCATATTACGAAAATTTAAACAGCCCTATAAGTACTCGTATACAATGGTGTATTAAATTTGTGCTTTAGGTATTTTATAGCTTATAATGAAATTTGGTGTTTAAGTTTGTATTGGCCTAGGGACGAACCCTATTGAAATTGGTCGAAATCGGTTTATATTTGGACCAAGTCCCCATAGAAGGGTATCCCAAAATTTTTACTTAAATCCCCATAACATTCTCAAAATATACGACATCTGACTCAAATTTGGTCCCCGAACACTTTTTGCGCCCTAAGTTTGAACGAAATACACATTATAAAGGGTGATTTTTTAAGAGCTTGATAACTTTTTAAAAAAAAAAAACGCATAAAATTTGCAAAATCTCATCGGTTCTTTATTTGAAACGTTAGATTGGTCCATGACATTTACTTTTTGAAGATAATTTCATTTAAATGTTGACCGCGGCTGCGTCTTAGGTGGTCCATCCGCTTAGTCCAATTTTGGCATTTCCACGTTTTTGAGTAACAGAGACCCAATTGGTGCGAACGGCGACGAATCGAAAATTGGTGGTCATCATTAACACTGGCCGATACAGCTGCGATATTTTCTTCAGTTCGCACTCTACGTAAGCGTGTTGGTGGTTTAATGTCCAACAATGTAAATTTGGTGCGAAATTTAGTCACAATAGCCCGAATAGCCGCTTCAGTGGGTCGATTAAACTGACCATAAAATGGAAGAGCGCAATGAACTTTCTTAACAGAGCACGCATTTTGATAATAAAATTCAATAATTTGCAAGCGTTGTTCGTTTGTAAGACGATTCATGATGAAATGTCAAAGCATACTGAGCATCTTTCTCTTTGACACCATGTCTGAAATCCCACGTGATCTGTCAAATACTAATGCATGAAAATCCTAACCTCAAAAAAATCACTCTTTATGTCTAGAATTTGGCTTATAAACCTTTTCTGAACTCATAAATGTGTGCGCTATGTTTGAACGAAATCGGTCCATGTTTGGACCAAGTCCCCATAGAAGGGTGCCCCAAAATTTGCTAAGATTATGCTAAGGAAACTGCAAAAATATATACAACCAACTACCCATGGAGAAATATGTCTACAACAGTTCACAAAATCCTTTATCGTGGAGAAGATGTCATTAAATATCATTTGGTGCCACTTGGAGATCTATCAGAGGAGGCTCAGGAAAAAAGGAACAAGGATTACAGATTTTATAGAGAGCACAATACTAGAAAAATTTCACGAAATTCCACAAATGAAGATCTATTTAATATATTATTGGTACGTCAGATCCGATGAAGATGAAGTCAAAAAACTACTAAAGAACAGAAATAGCACAGAAGAAAATATGGAATATTTGCAATCAATATTGGAGTCAGATGAATAATAACACTGTCCAACAGCAATTTTGGAACAGAGTAGCGACCCTATTATTCTGAAAGGGCTTGTTGAGTAAATCATTTTTGTAGAATAAACTTATACTCCAGCTAGTCTAAATTTCTTTTTATCTCGTGATTAAAATGTTCTACGAAAAAATTTACCGGAAAATTTCAGTGGGGGTCACCGATGACACCAAAGTTGTAAATAATGATCTTCCCGCTTAAATAGCAAAATTACACGCCAGCTTATACAACAAAATTACTTGGGTTAAAATTGGTCCATGTTTTTTTTGAAAATCGATCTTCTTCGACAAAAATGTGGGTATTTCGGTAGAGCGCGGTAAAAAAATACAAATAGGATATTTTTGCAAAATTTTCAGATGCATGTGTATTAAGAACCAATGTCGTTTGTAACATATATGTAGTAAGTCGCGAAAAAAGCTGAGATTGTTGTAAAAATCCAAAATTCGAGGTTGCAATTGCATTTATTTCAACTTTCTCTATCAGGGTTTCTGAAACAATTCTGTCACAAATATTCCCTATTTAGTCGGCAATTATATGCCAAAAAATCCTAGCATTCTCTATATGATAAAAAGTTACGCGGGTTTTTCTAAAGGCGTTTTTAAAATTTTTGACTTTACAGCCAACATTTATACTACTTCACTCTTATTTTATAGTTCTAGCTAAAGAATTTATACCAAAAAAGCCAGTTATTAATATTTTTCACAACATCAGAAGGTATTGACCCATAATAATTTCGTTGCTCATTTTCATAAATATGCAAAATTTAAAAAGATGAGTAATCCTAACAAAAAGTCGTATTATTCAAACAATAATCAGTTGGTACATTAAACGAATAAAGAAATTTAAGTCTGGTGTCCCGATTTACTATGATTTGATCTATGATCTTTTCTGATTTCATTGTAACTCTCCACTCCTAAAAATTTTTCAGCCCTAATATTTTCTCAGAACGTGCTTACCCTCTATATTCAACCCCCACACATTTTTTATTTTTTTCTTTTTTTTTTTGAAGAAAAGGCTTAAAACTGCCCCTAGTCTCCCCTAGAGGGAAGACATGTAATTAATTTAATTTTCTCCCCAAACATCAAACATCACCACTCCTTAAGGGAAAGGTTGACTTCCTATAAAGCTTAAGGGGGCTCCCAAATCTGTATAAAATTTGCATCATTCTAGGGGAGTCAAATGTTACAGCACAGTACATTGTTATACTGTCATAACAAACATTATAAAATATAAAAATTCATATGGGGACCACCTTAATGGTTGAAGATAGGAGAAAATGCGGGGGTTGAAAAAAATATTGGGGGTTGGTAAGAGCGGTGGGAACAAAATTTATAAAAAAAAAAATAATTTTTGTATGGGAGCCGGCCTAATGGGGATCGGTCTTACATTTAACCCCTCTGGGGGCGACTAATTTTTTTCTCTGCATTATGAACAAATACGTAAAAATATGTTAAAAAACAAAAAATAGAAATTTTAATTTTCTTTAAAATCGAAAAATACGAAAAGTATTCAACTTTGAGCCAATTTCTAAAATATATCCGAACGCGTTCAAAATTCACGGTGAGAATGATATAGGGAAACAATCCGCAAGAAATTTAAATTTGGTATGAGTATTATGTTACTCCAAAATCGGTGCGATCCTCTCTCAATGTATCTGCGTGTTGGGAAGAATCAGAAGGAGCATATGAGCGGTGGCTATATCAATGCGTATTGCTTCACTTTTACTCTAAGTGTTCTTATCTGAAATATAACTAAAAATCCAAAATCGAATCGGGAACTATTAAAGTCGGTGTTTATGGAGGCAATCTATATATATAAAAGAGTTGCGTTACTAACTGTTTGACTTATCATTGACCAGCCCCAGACCAAACGGCTGAAGCCAGGGTCATAAAATTTGCAGGGTAGTTGACAAATATGACGCCGTAGTCGACTAAGAAAGGGTTTTACGAAATTCGTACTTTTAGGTGGTAAAATGGCCCAAAAAGGGATAAACATCGAACCTTCGGCCTGATTAAACGGCAGTAGCTATAAACATGAAATTCGGTGAGTTCCTTGCAATGACTATGCAGACGAGCTACAAATAGGGATTTTTCGAAATATGTCCTTTAAAGGGCGAGCGGGACAAAAAGGGATAAAAATGGTACCAACTAAAGTATTACAGCTAGAATCGTGAAATTTGGTATGTAAATTCCTCTGACCATTCATAAAGAAGTAAAATTGGATTTTTCGAAATTTGTACTTTTAAGGGGCGAGCGGGACAAAAAGGGATAAAAATGGTACCAACTAAATTATTACAGCTAGAATCGTGAAATTTGGTATGTAAATTCCTCTGACCATATAGAAACGAAGTAAAATTGGATTTTACGAAATTTGTACTTTTAAGGGGCTAGCGGGACAAAAAGGGATAAAAATGGTTCCAACTAAAGTATTACAGCTAGAATCGTGAAATTTGTTATGTAAATTCCTCTGACCATATAGAAGCGCAGTAAAATTGGATTTTTCGAAATTTGTATTTTTAGGGGGCGAGCGGGACAAAAAGTGTAAAAATGGTACCAACTAAAGTATTACAGCTAGAAACGTGAAATTTGGTATGTAAATTCCTCTGGCCATATAGAAATGAAGTAAAATTGGATTTTTCGAAATTTGTACTTTTAAGGGGCGAGAGGGACAAAAGGGATAAAAATGGTACCAACTAATGCATTACAGCTAGAATCGAAATAACTATTTTAGATTTATATATATCCACCAAATGCAATAAAATAAATACTATCCAAAAACACAGACTAATCAAATTAACAAATGACTGGCTTTTTCGCATGCGAAGCAGAGGGTACTGCTAGTATGGTCAATATGACCACAAGGGTCATGGACCCATCGGATCATTATTTTAGTAGGTGAAATAATGATCCGATGTAATATAGGGGTTGTAATGCGGTAATAATGTAAATTGGAGGGACAGTTATATGGGGGCTTTGTTTTCAAGTGACGACGACAAATGCAGATTTTACAGTGGTAACAATATAAATCGGACACTTGGGGGTTGTACCATAACATGGGCATATATAGTTCCCTTTAGGCAGACGTAGTTGAATTATATCTTGATCTGCAAAAATTGAACAAGATCCAATGTAATTTAAAAATTAATGGGGGCTATATCAAAACATTCATGCAGTCTACTTTCACGTTAGCTGTTTCTATTTCAAATATAACATAATACTGAAAATGTTACCAAGATCCCATGCAAAATGTGTGTTCTAGAGCTGTAATAGTGTAAATTATAGGAATAATTGTATGGAGGCTATATACATATAAATCTGAACCGATTTCCTCCAAATTCAATAGCGACTTTCCAAATAGCAATCGGGCTACAATTGCGATCTGCGATTGCGAGTGTGAACAAACTATAGATAGACAGCAGACGAACAGACAGACAGACATATAGAATTATATCGCCTCAGCGGGTGATTCTAAGCCGATCGATATACTTAAAGGTTATTTCTTGGTGTTACAAACATTTGGCGCGAAAATAAATTATATAGGGTATTCATGAAGTGGTGAAGGTTATAAACATATAACCAATAACTGGTATTTGTTATAAAGATTGTTTAAATTTTAAGGGCCGATGTTAATTATGAATAAAACACAAATTATTTAGGAAACTATTGTCACTTCTTTTTATTATGATAGTATTGGTATGGTTCAATTATGTATGGAACAAAATATTGGCCAAATGGCACACCTCCATCCGGTGGTCAAAATTTTCGATGGAGCTGAGTCATAATTGAGGTCCTTTGCCGTTAATGTGCCTAATTATCTCCTCCTTTAGCTCTTGAATTATTGCTGGCTTGTCGACGTACACATTTTCTTTCAAATAACCCCAAAGAAAGAAGTCCAACGGTGTCAAATCACATGATTTTGGCGGCCAATTGACATCGCCACCACGTGAGATAACACGGCTATTGAATTTGTCGCGCAAAAGAGCCATTGTTTCGTTAGCTGTGTGGCAAGTGGCACCGTCCTGTTGAAACCACATATCGTCCACATCCATATCTTCCAATTTGGGCCATAAAAAGTTCGTTATCATCTCACGATAGCGAAGACCATTCACAGTAACTGCCCGACCGGCCTCATTTTGGAAAAACTACGGCCCGATGATGCCGCCAGCCCATAAACCGCACCAAACAGTAACTCTTTGTGGGTGCATTGGTTTTACGACAATCACTCTTGGATTATCATTCGCCGAATCCACTGAGGTGAAAATGTGCCTCATCACTGAAAAAGATTTTCTTCGAAAATTGATCATCCACTGTTTCCATTTCTTGCCACTATTCTGACCATTGACGACGTTTGGAATGGCCAAGAGGCTTTATTTCTTGAGTCAGTTGCGCCTTGTAAGCGTGCCAGGCACAAAAAAACAAATGGTAAAATTACGTTCCAATTTTCAGCCTTCTAGCTCAAAAACCCTTTTGCCACGCCCCCTCCGCCCACAGAGCAAATTTTTAAAAATTCTATAGCCTATAGTTCCTTCCAGACCTGCACCTATCTCTACTGAAAATTTCAACAACATCGGTGATTGCAGAACAATCAAACAGACAGACTTTCACTAAGCTTTTATAATATTAATAGGGATGGTCATCAACGACGAGCGTGATAGGTGCAATTGTTGAGCACGATGGCGAGTTGAAGTGGACGGCTCTTCAGCCACACTATCCCGAACAGCAGCAATGTTTTCTGCTGTACGACCATGCACTGGTGTTTTCACATATCCTACAGACCCAGTTTGCTCAAATTTTTGCACGATTTTTCCGTTTGTACGCACATTTGGACGATTAAATTTGATTTGATTCAACGCCCATTTTCATAATAAACCTGAAAAACTTTAACGCGTTGCTCGATTGTGTATCTTTCCATGGTTCAAATTGAGTTAGTCTGAAATTCAGAAATGTCAAATGAAATGCAGAAAATAACTTGACGTTTAGGTGTGGTTCACATTCAACATCGTCCCTTACTATTTAACCACCCTTTATATTTAGTTACAGATTGAACTTTGGTAGTTAGATGTACCAAAACATTTTAAATTTAAAGGCTTCAGATCACGCTATTGAGAATACAGTTAAAAATCGGCTGTACTGATGGGATCACCAACGGAATATTTTGATAGTTCGCATAAATACAAAGATTCGGCTGTGGCAATGAATCAGTTTTATGTGTGTGTTAAAAACAAATTTCGGATTTTCCGGGTTTACATTGTGACCCTTTGGACACACCCATCAAATGTTAAGTGTCTCCGTGGTCATCCTGCATATATGTTTAGGATTCCTCCCCTTCCAGAGTGCCCCTGCGTAGTACTAGTTATAGTCTGACATAAGTTTCACAATAAGTCTATCAATTCTCTTTTGAAGGACTTGCATTGTTGAGAGAAAACAGGAACAAAAAATAAAAACTGATTACACAGTATTGTTATGTTTGATATTTTTCAATATTTTCTTTCTTATCACAAAAACACAAAAATTAATTGTCCAAAATATCCTCTTTCATTTGGTACCAATATCGCGTTTCTAGGAATAAGGAAAACTACAAAAATTTGTGAATAATTATATCCTTCAAAAAAGTCTAGTCCTTTTAAGCGCGAACTCTTTCAGAAAATGAACAGTTTTGCATTGTCCGGAGTCTACTTTCAGAATTTTATACCCATTTTCAAGACCCATGGGACTATTCAAGCTATCTGGGCACATTTTACGCATACGTTCGGCACAAATCTCAAACTCTCTGGTATCTATCAGTGCGTAGCGTTATATCGCCCAAAACAACAAACGTAACAATGCCCATAAACTGATGTATGTAGGTTGTTGATGTAGACTTTGTGTGATGTGACACTTACTTCTTCGTAGCGACATACTTTTTGAAAAAGAAAACCTTAAAATGTCCGAATTCATAACTCGTATTGTCACAATGACAAAGAATGACAATGAGAAGCAAAAAATAATTCAGATTTAAATAAGAGTGATTACAATCTTGATATCTATATATCGTCATATGAAATCAAAAAAGGCGTAAGTTACAAAAAATTCAAAATCGACTTTTTGGTTGATTACTATGCACCGCATCAAAATACACGTACCTGCTAAGTTTTACAGTCATACGACTAAAAACGACAATTTTATTTACAAAATTCTAAAAGCCGTAACTGCAAGCGCAAACATTTCATAAACCAAACAGGTAACTTACGCCTTAAAAAAAATAACTAACGCAAGAGAAGATATAGAATAGAAAAGAAACAGACAAGAGAAGAGAGGCAGCAATGGGTTTTTCAAAAACAGTTACGTTTTGTTTTGTTGTTTTTGTAATAAGAGATCTTTCTGTTTTTGGTATTTTTGCATTTTTGGTAAGCAGTTAGTCTTTCTTTCATTGTGTTTCTAATAAAACATATTTCTAAAAGCAAGCAGTTCATCAAAGTTAAATAAAAAAACATAACTGAGGATCAATATATCAGTCATAGATCAGAAGTTGATGCCATGCGAGAAGAAAAAACAAAAGATGTCGAAAATGCAAAGTCTGGACTTTTCTTATTATTATGCATGGATATGCAAGCCGTAAAATTGATTCCTCAAACAAACACAAGTGCTTCATATTATAAAATGAAATTGCAAGTACACAACTTCACTATTTATAATATCATTAGCCATGAATCTGACAATTATATCTGGGATGAATCTGAAGGGAATCTGGTAGCGTCTACTTTCACAACATGTGTTATAAAACACATAAAAAATTGTATACTTCAGTCACCAGATATTAACCATATTATAATATATTCGGATGGCTGCTTTTATCAAAACCGCAATGTCATATTATCAAACGCATTACTATCCTTGTGTAGTGAAAAAAACTTAACAATTGAGCACAAATATTTAATAGTTGGACACACCCAAATGGAATGTGATCAACGCATTCGCTAATCCAAAGAAAAATAAACAATAAAAAAATTAATCTTCCTTCTCAATTCGTTGAATATGTTAAAGATTCCCGTAAGTCTCCATTTCCACTCAACACCCATCATCTTACCCATTCATATTTTGGATTATGATTCTCTTCCTAGGCTTTACTCTTCCATTCGTCCAGGTAAAATTGTGATAATAAATATTTATGACCTGTTAATACAATCAAAAATATTTTACAGGGAAAAAAGCTTGAGATCCCACGGTTAACATGATTCGAGCATTGGGATACGATACGTCTGGAACTATTTACTTTAAAACAAACATTAAAGAGGAATGAATATGCAATTCTTCCAAACCGAAAAGCAAAAGATACTCATGACAACGAACCTGCTCCATTACATTCTCAAAGAATAAAAATTTCTAAAAAAAAGTGGGAACATCTCCAGGATCTTAAATCCTTCATACCAGAAGATTGCCATGATTTTTATACAAATTTGCCCTATGAAAATTAGCAATAAAACATTATGCTATACTATATTCTAATTTTTATCTATTAATGATATGAAATCTTTTTACTTAAAATGTTGTTTTTTTTTTTGCTCAATTACTTTTTATGTTTTGTTTACTATAAGTATGTTAATAAAAAACAAAATAAAAAAACATTTATAGTGAATCTATTTAATGAAGAACATAGGAAAACATTTCCTAAATCGTAGCGAATTTTTTTTTATTGTAACTTACGCCCTTTTCGGTTTCAGAAAATCTAATCCTCAAAAGGCGTAAGTTTCATAGCTCTGTAAATAATACAAAAATTCAAAATTTTTCTTCAAATACTAATTCCATAGTAACAACTTAGCTTAACCTAAAAAAATTTTGAAAAAATTTGGTGTATTATCCATTTTAGGAAGTTTTTTGCTTCTCCTGTAAAATTTTTGAAATGTAAGTTACGCCTTTTTTGATTTCATATGACGATATAAAAATCAATGTGTGTCTGTATGTTGCGTATAGGACGCCAAACCGGTGGACCGATTCGCCTGAAAATTTTACTGTATTTAATTTCTGGACAGGAGATGGTTCTTGGATATTCTAGGTCATGATAGGACAAAGGGCGTGGTACCTCCCACACAAAAAAATATTTTAAAACTATCGAAAATTACTCATATTATCTTCCAAAGCCTACGAAATAGGGGAATAGGGAAAAATAAACCCGTGCAACGTCGGGTACAAAATACTAGTGATAAATGAATATATTACAAAAGCAACAACAATCGTTTAAAGCAAATAGTATTTAACAAAATTTTATTAATTAATTATATAAGAAGTATTGCCATGTATGTAACAATGTATTACCGTAAATAAGAATATAATCTATATATATAAAAGAGTTGCGTTACTGACTGACTGAATGACTTATCATTGACCAGCCCCCAGACCAAACGGCTGAAGCCAGGTTCATGAAAATTTCAGGGTAGTTCCCAAATATGACGTAGACGTCGACTAAGAAAGGGTTTTACGAAATTCGTACTTTTAGGGGATAAAATGGCCCAAAAAGGGATAAACATCGAACCTTCGTCCTGACTAAACGGCAGTAGCTATAAACATGAAATTCGGTGAGTTCCTTGCAACGACCATGTAGACGAGCTACAAATAGGGATTTTTCGAAACTTGTACTTTTAAGGGGAGAGCGGGACCAAAAGGGATAAAAATGGTACCAACTAAAGTATTACAGCTAGAATCGTGAAATTTGGTATGTAAATTCCTCTGACCATATAGAAACGAAGTAAAATTGGATTTTTCGAAATTTGTACTTTTAAGGGGCGAGCGGGACAAAAAGGAATAAAAATAGTACCAACTAAAGTATTACAGCTAGAATCGTGAAATTTGGTATGTAAATTCCTCTGACCATATAGAAACGAAGTAAAACTGGATTTTTCGAAATTTGTACTTTTAAGGGGAGAGCGGGACAAAAATGGTACCAACTAAAGTATTACAGCTAGAATCGTGAAATTTGGTATGTAAATTCCTCTGACCATATAGAAACGAAGTAAAATTGGATTTTTCGAAATTTGTACTTTTAAGGGGCGAGCGGGACAAAAAGGGATAAAAATAGTACCAACTAAAGTATTACAGCTAGAAACGTGAAATTTGGTATGTAAATTCCTCTCACCATATAGAACCAAAGTAAAATTAAATTTTTTTCGAAATTTGTACTTTTAAGGGAAGAGAGGGACAAAAAGGGATAAAAATGGTACCAACTAAAGTATTACAGCTAGAATCGTGAAATTTGGTATGTAAATTCCTCTGATCATATAGAAACGAAGTAGAATTTGATTTTTTAGAAATTTGTACTTTTAAGGGGCGAGCGGGACAAAAAGGGATAAAAATGGTACCAACTAAAGTATTACAGCTAGAAACGTGAAATTTGGTATGTAAATTCCTCTGACCATATAGAAACGAAGTAAAATTTGATTTTTTCGAAATTTGTACTTTTAAGGGGAGAGCGGGACAAAAAGGGATAAAAATGGTACCAACTACAGTATTACAGCTAGAATCGTGAAATTTGGTATGTAAATTCCTCTGACGATATAGAAACGAAGTAAAACTGTATTTTTCGAAATTTGTACTTTTAAGGGGAGAGCGGGACAAAAATGGTACCAACTAAAGTATTACAGCTAGAATCGTGAAATTTGGTATGTAAATTCCTCTGACCATTCATAAAGAAGTAAAATTGGATTTTTCGAAATTTGTACTTTTAAGGGGCGAGCGGGACAAAAAGGGATAAAAATGGTACCAACTAAATTATTACAGCTAGAATCGTGAAATTTGGTATGTAAATTCCTCTGACCATATAGAAACGAAGTAAAATTGGATTTTACGAAATTTGTACTTTTAAGGGGCTAGCGGGACAAAAAGGGATAAAAATGGTTCCAACTAAAGTATTACAGCTAGAATCGTGAAATTTGTTATGTAAATTCCTCTGACCATATAGAAGCGCAGTAAAATTGGATTTTTCGAAATTTGTATTTTTAGGGGGCGAGCGGGACAAAAAGTGTAAAAATGGTACCAACTAAAGTATTACAGCTAGAAACGTGAAATTTGGTATGTAAATTCCTCTGGCCATATAGAAATGAAGTAAAATTGGATTTTTCGAAATTTGTACTTTTAAGGGGCGAGAGGGACAAAAGGGATAAAAATGGTACCAACTAATGCATTACAGCTAGAATCGAAATAACTATTTTAGATTTATATATATCCACCAAATGCAATAAAATAAATACTATCCAAAAACACAGACTAATCAAATTAACAAATGACTGGCTTTTTCGCATGCGAAGCAGAGGGTACTGCTAGTATGGTCAATATGACCACAAGGGTCATGGACCCATCGGATCATTATTTTAGTAGGTGAAATAATGATCCGATGTAATATAGGGGTTGTAATGCGGTAATAATGTAAATTGGAGGGACAGTTATATGGGGGCTTTGTTTTCAAGTGACGACGACAAATGCAGATTTTACAGTGGTAACAATATAAATCGGACACTTGGGGGTTGTACCATAACATGGGCATATATAGTTCCCTTTAGGCAGACGTAGTTGAATTATATCTTGATCTGCAAAAATTGAACAAGATCCAATGTAATTTAAAAATTAATGGGGGCTATATCAAAACATTCATGCAGTCTACTTTCACGTTAGCTGTTTCTATTTCAAATATAACATAATACTGAAAATGTTACCAAGATCCCATGCAAAATGTGTGTTCTAGAGCTGTAATAGTGTAAATTATAGGAATAATTGTATGGAGGCTATATACATATAAATCTGAACCGATTTCCTCCAAATTCAATAGCGACTTTCCAAATAGCAATCGGGCTACAATTGCGATCTGCGATTGCGAGTGTGAACAAACTATAGATAGACAGCAGACGAACAGACAGACAGACATATAGAATTATATCGCCTCAGCGGGTGATTCTAAGCCGATCGATATACTTAAAGGTTATTTCTTGGTGTTACAAACATTTGGCGCGAAAATAAATTATATAGGGTATTCATGAAGTGGTGAAGGTTATAAACATATAACCAATAACTGGTATTTGTTATAAAGATTGTTTAAATTTTAAGGGCCGATGTTAATTATGAATAAAACACAAATTATTTAGGAAACTATTGTCACTTCTTTTTATTATGATAGTATTGGTATGGTTCAATTATGTATGGAACAAAATATTGGCCAAATGGCACACCTCCATCCGGTGGTCAAAATTTTCGATGGAGCTGAGTCATAATTGAGGTCCTTTGCCGTTAATGTGCCTAATTATCTCCTCCTTTAGCTCTTGAATTATTGCTGGCTTGTCGACGTACACATTTTCTTTCAAATAACCCCAAAGAAAGAAGTCCAACGGTGTCAAATCACATGATCTTGGCGGCCAATTGACATCGCCACCACGTGAGATAACACGGCTATTGAATTTGTCGCGCAAAAGAGCCATTGTTTCGTTAGCTGTGTGGCAAGTGGCACCGTCCTGTTGAAACCACATATCGTCCACATCCATATCTTCCAATTTGGGCCATAAAAAGTTCGTTATCATCTCACGATAGCGAAGACCATTCACAGTAACTGCCCGACCGGCCTCATTTTGGAAAAACTACGGCCCGATGATGCCGCCAGCCCATAAACCGCACCAAACAGTAACTCTTTGTGGGTGCATTGGTTTTACGACAATCACTCTTGGATTATCATTCGCCGAATCCACTGAGGTGAAAATGTGCCTCATCACTGAAAAAGATTTTCTTCGAAAATTGATCATCCACTGTTTCCATTTCTTGCCACTATTCTGACCATTGACGACGTTTGGAATGGCCAAGAGGCTTTATTTCTTGAGTCAGTTGCGCCTTGTAAGCGTGCCAGGCACAAAAAAACAAATGGTAAAATTACGTTCCAATTTTCAGCCTTCTAGCTCAAAAACCCTTTTGCCACGCCCCCTCCGCCCACAGAGCAAATTTTTAAAAATTCTATAGCCTATAGTTCCTTCCAGACCTGCACCTATCTCTACTGAAAATTTCAACAACATCGGTGATTGCAGAACAATCAAACAGACAGACTTTCACTAAGCTTTTATAATATTAATAGGGATGGTCATCAACGACGAGCGTGATAGGTGCAATTGTTGAGCACGATGGCGAGTTGAAGTGGACGGCTCTTCAGCCACACTATCCCGAACAGCAGCAATGTTTTCTGCTGTACGACCATGCACTGGTGTTTTCACATATCCTACAGACCCAGTTTGCTCAAATTTTTGCACGATTTTTCCGTTTGTACGCACATTTGGACGATTAAATTTGATTTGATTCAACGCCCATTTTCATAATAAACCTGAAAAACTTTAACGCGTTGCTCGATTGTGTATCTTTCCATGGTTCAAATTGAGTTAGTCTGAAATTCAGAAATGTCAAATGAAATGCAGAAAATAACTTGACGTTTAGGTGTGGTTCACATTCAACATCGTCCCTTACTATTTAACCACCCTTTATATTTAGTTACAGATTGAACTTTGGTAGTTAGATGTACCAAAACATTTTAAATTTAAAGGCTTCAGATCACGCTATTGAGAATACAGTTAAAAATCGGCTGTACTGATGGGATCACCAACGGAATATTTTGATAGTTCGCATAAATACAAAGATTCGGCTGTGGCAATGAATCAGTTTTATGTGTGTGTTAAAAACAAATTTCGGATTTTCCGGGTTTACATTGTGACCCTTTGGACACACCCATCAAATGTTAAGTGTCTCCGTGGTCATCCTGCATATATGTTTAGGATTCCTCCCCTTCCAGAGTGCCCCTGCGTAGTACTAGTTATAGTCTGACATAAGTTTCACAATAAGTCTATCAATTCTCTTTTGAAGGACTTGCATTGTTGAGAGAAAACAGGAACAAAAAATAAAAACTGATTACACAGTATTGTTATGTTTGATATTTTTCAATATTTTCTTTCTTATCACAAAAACACAAAAATTAATTGTCCAAAATATCCTCTTTCATTTGGTACCAATATCGCGTTTCTAGGAATAAGGAAAACTACAAAAATTTGTGAATAATTATATCCTTCAAAAAAGTCTAGTCCTTTTAAGCGCGAACTCTTTCAGAAAATGAACAGTTTTGCATTGTCCGGAGTCTACTTTCAGAATTTTATACCCATTTTCAAGACCCATGGGACTATTCAAGCTATCTGGGCACATTTTACGCATACGATCGGCACAAATCTCAAACTCTCTGGTATCTATCAGTGCGTAGCGTTATATCGCCCAAAACAACAAACGTAACAATGCCCATAAACTGATGTATGTAGGTTGTTGATGTAGACTTTGTGTGATGTGACACTTACTTCTTCGTAGCGACATACTTTTTGAAAAAGAAAACCTTAAAATGTCCGAATTCATAACTCGTATTGTCACAATGACAAAGAATGACAATGAGAAGCAAAAAATAATTCAGATTTAAATAAGAGTGATTACAATCTTGATATCTATATATCGTCATATGAAATCAAAAAAGGCGTAAGTTACAAAAAATTCAAAATCGACTTTTTGGTTGATTACTATGCACCGCATCAAAATACACGTACCTGCTAAGTTTTACAGTCATACGACTAAAAACGACAATTTTATTTACAAAATTCTAAAAGCCGTAACTGCAAGCGCAAACATTTCATAAACCAAACAGGTAACTTACGCCTTAAAAAAAATAACTAACGCAAGAGAAGATATAGAATAGAAAAGAAACAGACAAGAGAAGAGAGGCAGCAATGGGTTTTTCAAAAACAGTTACGTTTTGTTTTGTTGTTTTTGTAATAAGAGATCTTTCTGTTTTTGGTATTTTTGCATTTTTGGTAAGCAGTTAGTCTTTCTTTCATTGTGTTTCTAATAAAACATATTTCTAAAAGCAAGCAGTTCATCAAAGTTAAATAAAAAAACATAACTGAGGATCAATATATCAGTCATAGATCAGAAGTTGATGCCATGCGAGAAGAAAAAACAAAAGATGTCGAAAATGCAAAGTCTGGACTTTTCTTATTATTATGCATGGATATGCAAGCCGTAAAATTGATTCCTCAAACAAACACAAGTGCTTCATATTATAAAATGAAATTGCAAGTACACAACTTCACTATTTATAATATCATTAGCCATGAATCTGACAATTATATCTGGGATGAATCTGAAGGGAATCTGGTAGCGTCTACTTTCACAACATGTGTTATAAAACACATAAAAAATTGTATACTTCAGTCACCAGATATTAACCATATTATAATATATTCGGATGGCTGCTTTTATCAAAACCGCAATGTCATATTATCAAACGCATTACTATCCTTGTGTAGTGAAAAAAACTTAACAATTGAGCACAAATATTTAATAGTTGGACACACCCAAATGGAATGTGATCAACGCATTCGCTAATCCAAAGAAAAATAAACAATAAAAAAATTAATCTTCCTTCTCAATTCGTTGAATATGTTAAAGATTCCCGTAAGTCTCCATTTCCACTCAACACCCATCATCTTACCCATTCATATTTTGGATTATGATTCTCTTCCTAGGCTTTACTCTTCCATTCGTCCAGGTAAAATTGTGATAATAAATATTTATGACCTGTTAATACAATCAAAAATATTTTACAGGGAAAAAAGCTTGAGATCCCACGGTTAACATGATTCGAGCATTGGGATACGATACGTCTGGAACTATTTACTTTAAAACAAACATTAAAGAGGAATGAATATGCAATTCTTCCAAACCGAAAAGCAAAAGATACTCATGACAACGAACCTGCTCCATTACATTCTCAAAGAATAAAAATTTCTAAAAAAAAGTGGGAACATCTCCAGGATCTTAAATCCTTCATACCAGAAGATTGCCATGATTTTTATACAAATTTGCCCTATGAAAATTAGCAATAAAACATTATGCTATACTATATTCTAATTTTTATCTATTAATGATATGAAATCTTTTTACTTAAAATGTTGTTTTTTTTTTGCTCAATTACTTTTTATGTTTTGTTTACTATAAGTATGTTAATAAAAAACAAAATAAAAAAACATTTATAGTGAATCTATTTAATGAAGAACATAGGAAAACATTTCCTAAATCGTAGCGAATTTTTTTTTATTGTAACTTACGCCCTTTTCGGTTTCAGAAAATCTAATCCTCAAAAGGCGTAAGTTTCATAGCTCTGTAAATAATACAAAAATTCAAAATTTTTCTTCAAATACTAATTCCATAGTAACAACTTAGCTTAACCTAAAAAAATTTTGAAAAAATTTGGTGTATTATCCATTTTAGGAAGTTTTTTGCTTCTCCTGTAAAATTTTTGAAATGTAAGTTACGCCTTTTTTGATTTCATATGACGATATAAAAATCAATGTGTGTCTGTATGTTGCGTATAGGACGCCAAACCGGTGGACCGATTCGCCTGAAAATTTTACTGTATTTAATTTCTGGACAGGAGATGGTTCTTGGATATTCTAGGTCATGATAGGACAAAGGGCGTGGTACCTCCCACACAAAAAAATATTTTAAAACTATCGAAAATTACTCATATTATCTTCCAAAGCCTACGAAATAGGGGAATAGGGAAAAATAAACCCGTGCAACGTCGGGTACAAAATACTAGTGATAAATGAATATATTACAAAAGCAACAACAATCGTTTAAAGCAAATAGTATTTAACAAAATTTTATTAATTAATTATATAAGAAGTATTGCCATGTATGTAACAATGTATTACCGTAAATAAGAATATAATCTATATATATAAAAGAGTTGCGTTACTGACTGACTGAATGACTTATCATTGACCAGCCCCCAGACCAAACGGCTGAAGCCAGGTTCATGAAAATTTCAGGGTAGTTCCCAAATATGACGTAGACGTCGACTAAGAAAGGGTTTTACGAAATTCGTACTTTTAGGGGATAAAATGGCCCAAAAAGGGATAAACATCGAACCTTCGTCCTGACTAAACGGCAGTAGCTATAAACATGAAATTCGGTGAGTTCCTTGCAACGACCATGTAGACGAGCTACAAATAGGGATTTTTCGAAACTTGTACTTTTAAGGGGAGAGCGGGACCAAAAGGGATAAAAATGGTACCAACTAAAGTATTACAGCTAGAATCGTGAAATTTGGTATGTAAATTCCTCTGACCATATAGAAACGAAGTAAAATTGGATTTTTCGAAATTTGTACTTTTAAGGGGCGAGCGGGACAAAAAGGAATAAAAATAGTACCAACTAAAGTATTACAGCTAGAATCGTGAAATTTGGTATGTAAATTCCTCTGACCATATAGAAACGAAGTAAAACTGGATTTTTCGAAATTTGTACTTTTAAGGGGAGAGCGGGACAAAAATGGTACCAACTAAAGTATTACAGCTAGAATCGTGAAATTTGGTATGTAAATTCCTCTGACCATATAGAAACGAAGTAAAATTGGATTTTTCGAAATTTGTACTTTTAAGGGGCGAGCGGGACAAAAAGGGATAAAAATAGTACCAACTAAAGTATTACAGCTAGAAACGTGAAATTTGGTATGTAAATTCCTCTCACCATATAGAACCAAAGTAAAATTAAATTTTTTTCGAAATTTGTACTTTTAAGGGAAGAGAGGGACAAAAAGGGATAAAAATGGTACCAACTAAAGTATTACAGCTAGAATCGTGAAATTTGGTATGTAAATTCCTCTGATCATATAGAAACGAAGTAGAATTTGATTTTTTAGAAATTTGTACTTTTAAGGGGCGTGCGGGACAAAAAGGGATAAAAATGGTACCAACTAAAGTATTACAGCTAGAAACGTGAAATTTGGTATGTAAATTCCTCTGACCATATAGAAACGAAGTAAAATTTGATTTTTTCGAAATTTGTACTTTTAAGGGGAGAGCGGGACAAAAAGGGATAAAAATGGTACCAACTACAGTATTACAGCTAGAATCGTGAAATTTGGTATGTAAATTCCTCTGACGATATAGAAACGAAGTAAAACTGTATTTTTCGAAATTTGTACTTTTAAGGGGAGAGCGGGACAAAAATGGTACCAACTAAAGTATTACAGCTAGAATCGTGAAATTTGGTATGTAAATTCCTCTGACCATATAGAAACGAAGTAAAATAGGATTTTTCGAAATTTGTACCTTTAAGGGGCGAGCGGGACAAAAAGGTATAAAAATGGTACCAACTAAAGTATTACAGCTAGAATCGTGAAATTTGGTATATAAAATCCTCTGATCATATAGAAACGAAGTAGAATTTGATTTTTTAGAAATTTGTACTTTTAAGGGGCGAGCGGGACAAAAAGGGATAAAAATGGTACCAACTAAAGTATTACAGCTAGAAACCTGAAATTTGGTATGTAAATTCCTCTGACCATATAGAAACGAAGTAAAATTTGATTTTTTCGAAATTTGTACTTTTAAGGGAAGAGAGGGACAAAAAGGGATAAAAATGGTACCAACTAAAGTATTACAGCTAGAATAGTGAAATTTGGTATGTAAATTCCTCTGATCATATAGAAACGAAGTAAAATTGCATTTTTCGAAATCTGTACTTTTAAGGGGCGAGCGGGACAAAAAGGGACAAAAATGGTACCAACTAAAGTATTACAGCTAGAATCGTGAAATTTGGTATGTAAATTCCTCTGACGATATAGAAACGAAGTAAAATTGGATTTTTCGAAATTTTTACTTTTAAGGGGAGATCGGGACAAAAAGGGATAATAATGGTAACAACTAAAGTATTATAGCTAGAATCGTGAAATTTTGTATGTAAATTCCTCTGACCATATAGAAACGAAGTAAAATAGGATTTTTCGAAATTTGTACCTCTAAGGGGCGAGCGGGACAAAAAGGGATAAAAATGGTACCAACTAATGTATTACAACTAGAATCGTGAATTTTGGTATGTAAATTCCTCTGACCATATAGAAATGAAGTAAAATTGGATTTTTTTCGAAATTTTTACTTTTAGGAGGCGAGAGGGACAAAAAGGGATAAAAGTGGGACCAACTAAAGTATTGCAGATAGAATCGTGAAATGTGGTATGTAAATTCCTCTCACCATATAGAAACGAAGTAAAAATAGATTTTTTCGAAATTTTTACTTTTAAGGGGAGATCGGGACAAAAAGGGATAATAATGGTAACAACTAAAGTATTATAGCTAGAATCGTGAAATTTTGTATGTAAATTCCTCTGACCATATAGAAACGAAGTAAAATAGGATTTTTCGAATTTGTACCTGATTTTTTCGAAATTTGTACTTTTAAGGGAAGAGAGGGACAAAAAGGGATAAAAATGGTACCAACTAAAGTATTACAGCTAGAATAGTGAAATTTGGTATGTAAATTCCTCTGATCATATAGAAACGAAGTAAAATTGCATTTTTCGAAATCTGTACTTTTAAGGGGCGAGCGGGACAAAAAGGGACAAAAATGGTACCAACTAAAGTATTACAGCTAGAATCGTGAAATTTGGTATGTAAATTCCTCTGACGATATAGAAACGAAGTAAAATTGGATTTTTCGAAATTTTTACTTTTAAGGGGAGATCGGGACAAAAAGGGATAATAATGGTAACAACTAAAGTATTATAGCTAGAATCGTGAAATTTTGTATGTAAATTCCTCTGACCATATAGAAACGAAGTAAAATAGGATTTTTCGAAATTTGTACCTCTAAGGGGCGAGCGGGACAAAAAGGGATAAAAATGGTACCAACTAATGTATTACAACTAGAATCGTGAATTTTGGTATGTAAATTCCTCTGACCATATAGAAATGAAGTAAAATTGGATTTTTTTCGAAATTTTTACTTTTAGGAGGCGAGAGGGACAAAAAGGGATAAAAGTGGGACCAACTAAAGTATTGCAGATAGAATCGTGAAATGTGGTATGTAAATTCCTCTCACCATATAGAAACGAAGTAAAAATAGATTTTTTCGAAATTTTTACTTTTAAGGGGAGATCGGGACAAAAAGGGATAATAATGGTAACAACTAAAGTATTATAGCTAGAATCGTGAAATTTTGTATGTAAATTCCTCTGACCATATAGAAACGAAGTAAAATAGGATTTTTCGAAATTTGTACCTCTAAGGGGCGAGCGGGACAAAAAGGGATAAAAATGGTACCAACTAATGTATTACAACTAGAATCGTGAATTTTGGTATGTAAATTCCTCTGACCATATAGAAATGAAGTAAAATTGGATTTTTTTCGAAATTTTTACTTTTAGGAGGCGAGAGGGACAAAAAGGGATAAAAGTGGGACCAACTAAAGTATTGCAGATAGAATCGTGAAATGTGGTATGTAAATTCCTCTCACCATATAGAAACGAAGTAAAAATAGATTTTTTCGAAATTTGTATTTTTAGGGGGCGAGAGGGACAAAAAGGGATAAAAATGGTACCAACTAAAGTATTACAGCTAGAATCGTGAAATTTGGTATGTTAATTCCTCTGACCATGTAGAAGCGCAGTATAATTGAATTGTTCGAAATTTGTATTTTTTAGGGGGTAGGCGGGACAAAAATGGGTTTAATTTAAGAATTGCAGCTATAGTCGGGAAATTTGGAGTGTAAACTGTGTGTAAAGCGCAATCTAAATGGATTTTTTGAAATTTTCTTATAGGGGGTGAGCAACAAGGGATAAAAGTAGTACCAACTAAAGTATTGGAGCTATAGTCGTGAAATGTTGTGTGTAAGTTCCACTGACAACGAGAAGCGCAAATCTAAACGAATTTTTCTAATTTTGTACTTATAAACAATGAGCGGGATAAAAATAGTACTAAATAAAATATTTCAGCTATAGTCGTGAAATTTTGTGTTTAAATTTCTCTGACAACGTAGACTTGCAACATAAATGGATTTCTCGAAATTTGTACTTTAAAGTTGTGAGCGGGACAAAAGGGGATAAAGATGGTACCAACTTTAGTATTACAGCTAGAACCTATAGAAGCGCAGTAGTTTGATTTTTCGAAATTTGTACTTTTAAGGGGTGCGCGGGACGAAAAGGGATAAAAATGCTGTACAATCATTTAATCATTTATAAATGGATATTTCAAAATTTGTACTTAAAAGGGGGAAACGGGACAACAAGGAATAAATGTGTTACCAAATAAAGTACATATTTTTAGGGGAAACAAAAACAAATTTTACCTATAGTGATTTTTCAAAATGTGTACTTTTTGGGAAAGAAGTGCTAAAAGTTATAAACTGGCTGGCTGAATCTAGAAACATGAGATCGAGGATATAAATGGTTGTAACATTTTGTTCAAAACTTGGTAGAAAATTATACATACGAAGTAGTTCAGCTAAAATAGTGCATATCGACAAGCACATTCCTTTGGCTGTGTGTGAGTGCTAGCTAATAGGAGATTTCCAATTTACTATTTTAGATTTATCTATATCCACCAAAAGAAAATTAAATAAATACTATCCAAAAACAAAGACGGATAAAATTAACAAAAAACTGGCTTTTTCGAGTGCGAAGCAGCGCTGCTAGTCTTTCATAAGAAACGTAAAAAGTACAAGAATGGAACAAACATCAGTAACTTCTGGCTAACTCTAACGAAACTACTCGATCACTGGCGTAAGAATATCATCAGCAGCAAACTATTTTAGTATTTTGATTCCGATATTTAAAATGGACAAATTCAAACATCAATCTTAGTTCATAGTGGATCTTAGCTAAGTTTTAATTCGACTCATCGCCAATAAACTTCTTTCATTTGAAGACTTTTTGCAAAAGATTATAACATTTGGATAAGCTTTTAAGTTGATTGGCTTATTGTAATGTCTTGAAGACATTATTTAGCTGACAGCTGGCATTTGAGTCGACAATAGGGTTTGCATTTTCCGTACTTTTTATTTCGGACATTTTATAAACGGAAATTATTTTTAAATTTCCCGGGATAGCACGGGAAATTGTCAACATATTGTTCACCATTCGTTAAGCTAATTTTTTCCAATGAAACATTCACATTTTATTAAATTAACTAAATATTTGTTTCACAACAAACCTGTTACAGAATTCATATAAAAAGTGCAATATAAAAGTGCAATGATATCATTTAAAACAAATTTTCAAGTTTCAAAATCAATTAAATTTATTTACATTTAACATATGCAAGCGTATATTTGAATTAAGAGCAAACAATGCATTTGTGGCCTCATCAGATATTTCTTATTTTATCGGAAAAGTGGACGCGGCGGAGAACGATCGTTCACATTCAATTGATGTAAACTTAATAGTCAGTTGAGCATTAAACAACTTTAAGTTGTCTGTCGAAAGATGGAAATTCCTTTTTTAGACAGCGATCTTAACTTTTTATACCCTACACCACTTTGTGGACTAGGGTATTATAAGTTAGTTTTCCGCTAAATGTTGTAACACCAAGTAATAATTGAGCTAGACCCACCTTTAAGTATACGGATCGGCTTAGAATCATCAGCTGAATCGATCGATGTCTGTCTGTCCGTCTGCTGTCCATTTAAGCTTGTTCGTACTCTACAGGTCGCAATTGTAGAGAATTTGGCAGAAGTTTATTTTTTTGGCCAAGGACGATTGGTATTGAATTTGGGGGAAATCGGTTCAGATTTAGATAAAGCCTCCATACAAATATCCCTATAATTTATTACTATTACTGCTCTATAATACACATTTTACATCGGATCATGACGACATTTTCAGGATCGTGTTATATTTGAACTAAAACAGGTCACGGGAAAGTGGACATGGGTCTATGTTCTGATATAGCCCCCATACAAATGTACATCCAATTTACAATATTACTGCTCCAAAATGCACATTTTACATCGGATCTTGATAAAATTTTCCACACAATGTTACATTTATACTAGAAACGCGTATATTGAAAGCCAGCTATGTATATAGGTCTATGTTTTGGTATAGCCCCCATGGGCCTCCAGTTTACACTATCTTACATTAGATCTTGATAAGATTGGCAGATCATGTTCTATTTAAATAAAGAATACCTACTTTGAAAGCGATTTATAAAGGTCCTCTTTTTAATGTAGAGCCCTTACAAATGGGCCCCCAATTTAATTAATAACTCTCTAGCACCCACATTTTACATCGGAAGTTTTTCAAATTTTGCAGATCATATTATATTACCATGAAAGTCATATATATGGGTCCATATTTTGGTATAACACCCATACAAATTGGGCCCCCATTCTACTCTTATACAGCCCTAGAACCCATATCGTGCATTGGATCTTGATACAATTTTGCATATCATGTCATATTTCAACTCATCTAAGAATACCTACTTTGAAAGTGATCATATGGAACCACTATTTAATGTAGCGCCTCTTTTAATGTGGGGCAATTTGTAACCCCATTTTAATTTTTACCCCCCCTACTAAGCAAATTTTACATCGGATTGTTATACACTCAGGTTCAGATTTAGATATAGCCTCCCTAAAATGTCGCTCTCGATTTGACTTTTTCCTCTCTATAAAGCACATATAGTACCCGATTTGCTTCAAAATTGGCTTAACGCCTTATAATCTAACTAAAGGGTGATTTTTTAAGAGCTTGATAACTTTTTTTTTTAAAAAAACGCATAAAATTTGCAAAATCTCATCGGTTCTTTATTTGAAACGTTAGATTGGTCCATGACATTTACTTTTTGAAGATAATTTCATTTAAATGTTGACCGCGGCTGCGTCTTAGGTGGTCCATCCGCTTAGTCCAATTTTGGCATTTCCACGTTTTTGAGTAACAGAGACCCAATTGGTGCGAACGGCGACGAATCGAAAATTGGTGGTCATCATTAACACTGGCCGATACAGCTGCGATATTTTCTTCAGTTCGCACTCTACGTAAGCGTGTTGGTGGTTTAATGTCCAACAATGTAAATTTGGTGCGAAATTTAGTCACAATAGCCCGAATAGCCGCTTCAGTGGGTCGATTAAACTGACCATAAAATGGAAGCGCGCAATGAACTTTCTTAACAGAGCACGCATTTTGATAATAAAATTCAATAATTTGCAAGCGTTGTTCGTTTGTAAGACGATTCATGATGAAATGTCAAAGCATACTGAGCATCTTTCTCTTTGACACCATGTCTGAAATCCCACGTGATCTGTCAAATACTAATGCATGAAAATCCTAACCTCAAAAAAATCACTCTTTAGAAACACTTGTTGCGAAAGCGGGTTAGATCGGTTCAGATTTAGATATAGCCCCCATACAAATGTCGCTCCCGATGTGACATTCTCTAGAAACCACATATTGTACCCGATTTTCTTTAAATTTTGCACAACATCTTATAATCTAACAAGAAACTCCTGTGGCGAAAGTGGGTAAGATCGGTTCAGATTTAGATATAGCCTCAATACAAATGTTGTTCCCAAATGTTTAAACATACATGGCGAATGCGGGTCACATCGTTCCAGGTTTCATTATACCCCCATACAAATGTCCTTTCCGATTTAACATTTTTTGTCAAACACATACATTTACAGAATACAAAAAATCCTTCCCGATTTCACTTATTTACAGAATTGAATTGTGTTCGGATAGAAAGTGGAGGGTGTCATATAGTCGGCTCCGTTGGACTTTAGCCTTTGATTACTTGTTGTGAACGGTTGTTTTATACACTCCACGAGAGTATTATGTGTTTGTGCATTTGTTTGTAAGATCCAAAAGGAAGAGAGATAGACCCATTGTTAATTATACCGATCGACTTAGAATCACTTTTTGAATCGATTTAGCAATGTCCGTCTATCTGTCCATCTATTGTTGTAATCAAATTACAGGTCGCAATTATAATCAGATCTTAACAAAAATTAGCACAAGTAAGTTTTGTGTATCAAGGACGAACGCTATTTAATTTGAGGCATATCGGTTCAGATTTAGATATAGCCCCAATACAAATGTCGGTCCCGATTTGACATTTTCCGCTCTAGAAACCACATATTGTACCCGATTTTCTTCAAATTTGGCACAACATTTTATAATTCAACTAAAAACACCTATGGTGAAAGTGGGTAAGATTACTTCAGATTATGTATAGCCCCAATACAAATGTTGCTCCCTAATGTTTAACCGATTTTAGCCAAACTATTCATACTATATTTCGCCTATTCCGTTCCAGGTTTCAATATACCCCTATACAAATGTCCTTTCCGATTTAAAATTTTTTGTCAAACACATACATTTATACAAAAATTCTTCCCGTTTTCATTTTATTACCGAATTGAGTTGTATTCGGAAAGAAAGTGGAGTGTATCATATAGTCGGCCCGCCCGACTTTAGCCTTTCCTTACTTGTTTTTTTTTTGATAAAGTGCCCGTTTTTTGCCTCCCATCTGGCAACCCAACTCTAACACGGCCTTATCGACCCGTACAATCCGTCAAGCATGAGATGTCAGAACTGTCAAATATATGATGACAGAACGCAAGCATAACCACAGTACAAAAGAATTCAAGAAAAACTATTTTTGTACACACGACAAAAACGTTAATTTCGTTTGGGCTGAATTTTATTTCCTCTCCACCATGAAGTAGTAAGGTCAAAGCAAAACGTAACACATCGCAACAGGGCCGTGAGCAGGATGGTTTCATTTATTTTTACAAAAAATAAAGTCAGTAGATGTCGCAATGATAACTGATGTTAATTTTATTACGTGTGATTACGTGAGCGTTTGGCAACCATTCATATTTTATTACCAGGATCTTCGAGAAAAAAGTCTACTGAAAGAGCAGATTTTCTGCTGAGAAAGAGACAGCAGATTTGCTGAGATGGTAAACAGCTGAACAACATGACCACTTAAATATGACCACTTAAATATACATGTTAACATAACTTTTTTGAATAGAAGTTATTAAAAACCAATTTATTACCACGGAGAGATATTGCGATTGTCGTTGTTTGTTTGTTGTTGTAAAAGGAACGCTTCTCTATTTTTATATTTTAATTACCAGCAGTCAATTTTAGCAGACTGCAAACTCTTTAGCAGTGTGAATAGTGATGTAAGATTGCAGAATAATGCTGTTATGCCAAAAAACTGCTGCAATAGCAGAAAAGTGTCTGCTGATAGGCAGCAGACAATCGCTGTTTTTTTATTAACCGACTTGTTCTCTAAGTGTAGGACTTTTTTTTTCAAATAGTTGCTTGAAATTATATACATACATATATATTTTGAAGAAATATTACACAAAAAACGATCGAATTCCTCAGCGTTTTACCCCTCTTCAGGCCCCGCATTTTAAATGCAGAAAATTGAATATGCTTGTTGACAAAGTATGGGCCTAAATATGATGTCTAATGAGTTTTGGGGTTTTTAATTTATACAGGTGTTACATGAGTAACAGGATGTTTACTCAAAATCTTCATACGCATATTCCGATTAAAAAAAATATTTAGAGATTTTTCTTCATTTTTAAATTCTTTAATACGTATAAATTCGAATAACAAATATAGATTTTTTGTTCTCTATAAAATACAAGATGAAAAACATGACAAAAAATCTCAGTACGTTACAACTCATTTCATATTGTTTCGCAACTTTAAAGTAGATTTTAAAATAGAGACCTACATGCAGAGAAAAAATGTATTACGTAGAAACGAGATTTTAGACACGTGAACATTTTTAGTTTCTTTTGTGGGAAAAATTAGTTTGTTTGCGGTAAACATGTCATCAGTTGTTGTAACTGAACAAAGAGAAATATGTTTACATATAGAGGGCTTGAGTTTTTGATGCCAAACTATTCTTAGATTTGGATGCCATCTGTCATATAAATTTGGAGAAGAAATTTTGTTCTAAAGCTATTTTTGTTTTCAAATTTTTCTGATTTGGCTATCTACTCACACTTTAATTTGTGACTGCAAAAGTGGCTATGAACATAAAAATAATATAGTTCAAAAATGGAGCAGTTGTAATTCGCTACAACGGTTTTGTTTAAAGCATTTTTCTAGATTTACGGCATATCGCATTATCAAATTCCATCATTACGCGGTTAATAACATTTTGGTTGCCAAGTTATCAGGCTAAAATACGATAAATAGTGGCTGTAAAGTCAAAAATTGTGAAAAGTATCTTTAGAAAAACCCGCGTAACTTTTTATCATATTGAGAATACCAAAATATTTTTATGGCATATGATTGCTGACTTCATTCCGAGAATTTTGGATTCTTCAACAACTGCAGCGACATTGGTTCTTAATACACAAACAAAAATTCAGTCGGATCCGTAGGCTATATCGCGAGAAAATCATAAATCAAAGATGTCATGTGTGAAAATCATTTTAGCTATATTTGCCGCGAAAACTAAATTTTTCCAAAAATATCCAATTTGTATTATTTGTTTACCATGCCCTACCGCAATATCCACTTTTTGTAAAAAATAGAAGAAGGGATAAAAATGGTACCAATATGTACATATGTACATTCCAAAAAATTCATTTTCTACACAACAAAAAATATTATCGAGTTTACAATAAATCTTATTTATATATTTGAGCATTAGTGGCTAAATGTGCTTATTTTAACATTCATAGTGCTCAAATCTAAACATGCAAAAGTGGCTACGAACAATAAAATCGGAAATAATAGGAAATTAGAAGTAACAGAAACCTTTGTTGTTTCATATGATATGAAAATAGGTTGGTTCAGGTTTAGATACAGCTCCATAAAAACGTCGCATCGCAAATGTTACAAACCACACATTGAAAAGGAACTATACAAATAGCCTCATCATATTATATTTGACATGTGAACATCTGTTATGGAAGTGGAATATGTGGGTCAATGTTTTGATATAGCCCTTATACAAATGTCCCACTCGATTTCTATACTCAGAGAGGGGTATATCGTTCGTTTGAAGTGAAAGAAATTAAAAATTGCAAATTGTATTTCATTTAAAAATTAAAGTATTGTACTTTCTTTTGTATAAGTAAAAAGTGTCTACATAAAACATTATTAGGTTACTCAAATACTTTTTCACAGTAACGAAGAATTTCATCTCGCCAATAAATTTTTACATAATTATTAATTTAGAGGTAAATTGCTTTTCAATGATTTCATTCCAATTTCATATAAATACTACATATTTGTCCAAAGTTTGGCACTCATAGTTAAGCTGCTTGATGCTAACCCAAGCAAATTATTTGCTTTTATTAAGAATGTTTTTAGATTTCATTATGATATCATAGTGATTCTTATCTACACTTTTTTAAAATTACTAAAAAAATATTAAATCGCCAAACATTTATTGTAGTACACAATTAAAAGTTCATATGATATTGGTCTAGTCAAATGCCAAGAAGTGGCGAAATTAGCATTACAAAATCTTGAAATTGGCACAATTCGTTTAGTTGTTTGCATTTTTCATAACCTTTGTCCGAAAATACAAGAAAGTGTTCACGATTTTTTATGCAGTTTTCGTGTTTTTACTGCAAAATTACCATTTCAGACGACTTATTTTAAAAAGAACTTAAAAATTCTATATTTTGTTGCTTCAGAAAGTCTAGAAGGTTTTAAAAAAGTATATGTTCGAAACCTTTCTGGGGGGGGGGTTTGAACCCCCAAAACCCCCATATTCAAAATGTGAAAAAATATGTTCATATATTTTGAATAATTTTTCGATGAGAACATCTGTGAGGCAATACCATTTCGATATAACTATCCAATCAAAATATGCAATTGCATATATTCTGCTGTCTAATTATTGCAATTGCCGCTTGGGGATAAACGATAAACGTGGCGACCTGCCACAACCTGAATAGACGGGCACCTGATGATTCCAGAATATGTCTAATTGGGAAAACTTTCTCATTTCTATTGTTGTACCATTAGGGAGGTATAACCACAGAGAGTAAAAGTACAAGAGGGAAAAACTCGCTCTACGTATGTTAACTTGCAGAAAGGCGAGCTATGCCACCGAACAGGAATAAAATTTGCTTCTGCAAAGTCCAGTTGTTTGTCCTTTTTGTACTGTTTTTAAGGGTTTGCAAAGAAATTCAAATATATTTGCATTATATTAAATATAGATGCAAAATGGTCTTGAGCCAGGACATTATCCAGTTCAAATCATATATTTCCTACATTTAGCATTCAACCACATATATGCATTTTGTTTTCGTGTATACTAGTATGTGTATCCATTGTTTTTATACCCTACACCACTAGGGTATTATAAGTTAGTTTCTCGCCAAATGTTTGTAACACCACCTTTAAGTATACGGATCGGCTTAGAATCACCAGCTGAATCGATTTAACGATGTCTGTCTGTCCGTCCGTCTGCTGTCCATCTAAGCTTGTTCGCACTCTACAGGTTGCAATTGTTGTCCGATTTCATGAATTTGGCAGAAGTTATTTTTTTGGGCCAAGGACGATCGGTATTGAGTTTGGAGGAAATCGGTTCAGATTTAGATATAGCTTCCATACAAATATCCCTATAATTTATACTATTACTGCTCTAGAATACATGGGATCATGACGACATTTTCAGGATCGTGTTCATTTTGAACTGCAAACAGGTAGAGGTAAAGTGGACCACATGGGTCCATGGTTTGATATAGCTCCCATGCAAATGTACCTCCGATTTATAATAATACTGCTCTAAAATGCACATTTTACAAAGGTAAAATGATAATGATAAAATTTCCCATACAATGAAAGCCAGCTATATGGGTGAATGTTTTGGTTTAGCCCCCCATACAAATGGGCCGCCAGTTTACACTATTATCGCTGTAGAACCCACATCTTACATTGGATTTTAATAAAATTTTGCCGATGATGTTATATTTCCATAAAGAATACGTACTTTGAAAGTGGTCTGTAGCGACCTTACAAAGGGTCCCCAATTTTTATTATTACCCCTCTAGGACCCATTTTTACATCGGAAGTTTATCAAATTTTGTAGAAAAATACATACTATGAAAGTCAAATATATGGGTCCATAGTTTGGTATAATCGCCATACAAATTGGGCCCCAATTTCTACTCTATTATAGCTCTAGAACCCACATCCTGCATTTGATGTCGATACAATTTTGCAGATCATGTTACATTTTAACTAAGAGTACCTACTTTGAAAGTGATCTATATGGGCCCACTTTTTAATGTAGCGCACTTAAAAATGGACCCATTTTTATTATTACCCCTCTATGACTCACATTTTACTTCGAAAGTTTTTTAGGCTCTAGGTGTTGTCATAGGCCCCCTTCCATACTTTGTAATAGCCCAAATGGCCCCATTCTATTCTATTACAGCTCTAGAAAATACACCTTATATCGGATCATCATCAAATTTTGCAGATCATGATATATATCAACTAGGAATACTTACCGTGAAGGAGAACTATATAGACCCATTGTTTTGACACAGGCCCCAAGTTTTGTTATAGTCCCCCTTCAAATGTCCGTCCAATTCATACTATTACCGCTGTATAATCATTTGTCATATTGTCATTGGATCTTGATAAACTTTTCCAGATCATGTTATATTTACTTTAATCGGAATATCTTCCGAAAAATTGGATTAATTACCATGTTATTTACCATATTCGTTAAATTTAACTAGAGATGAATTTATAGTATAATTTATATGAACTACGTAAAATTGCTTACATGAAATACCTGGGTTTAGTAATAAAAGCGAGGTATATACGCAGGGAGTGGTGTAGGGTATTATATAGTCGGTCCCGCCCGACTTTAACCTGTCCTTACTTGTTACTTCTAATTTGTCTTTTCTTTCCAGGGTATACACATTATGGCCTGCTAATGACTTCAGCTCCCTGGGTAACTTAGAATCAGCTCCACAGGAAAAGATGTGGTAGCCAAACAGAGCAAAAACGGTGTTACCGCGGTAGCAGAGTGAACTGAATTTCGTATTGCACATTCGATCTCCGACAAGTATAGATCCCAATCACGATAGTCCTCATTAAAATATGCCCTGATTGCAGCCAAAACGGATTGGTTAACCCGTTCTGAGGCGTTTGATTGAGTAAAACGCTGTCTTCTACTCAAAATTTTAGTGTCCTAAGCTACTTTAGACTTGCGTGGTCCATAATGGCGGTAAATGACATAATTTCCACGTAAGCACGGTACTTTTTAACAGGCATCACTGCCGCCAGACACTTCTTCTCCGTCTATAGTTTCCTGCGCAGCATTCAACCTTTGTCAATAAAACGCTATGTTCCTCGCCTTTATCATTTAAATGATATAACACGGCACCTACGTCATAATTGGACGCATCGCATTGAATAAAGAAGTGTTTTGTGAGTTTTTGTTTCATCGATTCTGCTTAGTATTCCATCAATGTTCTGAAGGGGGTACGCACCTTTCACCGTCAGATCATTGAGCTTGCGCTCGTCTAAGCAGAATCGATTCTTTTCCGACTTTCTAACGATTTTAGTTCTGTTGGACTTCACTTTCCTCTATAACCTTCAGTCTCAACATATTATCAATTTCTTCGTACCTTATGGCCTGTAGCGTTGGCAATATCGGATAAAATCTATATTTAACTGGGACTGTGCCTGCAACTTACTTAATTGCTTTTCCACCTTCGTACACCTTCGAAGGTATTGAATCCCTTTATGACCCCATTCAGTTCGTATTTTTGTTCTGGAGTCAAGGCGTGTGGCCGCAATTTGCCATCTTCCTTATTAATTCCTACATATTCATGGAGTTTCTCCATATCAATTTCATCAATATTTTCTACTTCAGGAGCGAAGTCGAAAAGTCTCCTAAAATCAATCCGTAAATAAAGGATCCGCCATCTAACGTTTTTTTTTCAACTATTCAACCGTTGGACTATTATTTGTGGGGTGCCCGAGGCAGCCATTTGAATAAAATTATTTTCCATTATTAACCGGAAGGATTGTACTTTCAAATAAAATAAGAAATTTGAGAAAATATTCAGTAGTTTAAAAGTTATTTGGCGGACACTATATAACCTTTGTTCTAGGTCGGGCATATGTAAAATGTCACCTTGTTTTCGTTTTCTTTATATCGAACGGACAATTTCAATTTCACAATTTCCACAGCACTCTATGCAGTTGACCTCCTGCTGTTCTCACATTTGAGAATATCTTGACTATTTCGCAATCCAAATTCCCCACAAAACTCTCGGCTATCTCTACCTATTCACAGATGCTGTATCCAACAAACCGAGAATCATTCGATTTCAGCAATCGGGGATCTCGGTTATTTCTGCTGACGCTACTGACCGAATCCAAAACACATTTTCTCAATTTCCGACAAGCTGCGATTTTTTTGGCGGACTTTAAAGATACAATTTGAAATTGGCTTCTTATCTCGGTTAAAAGTACGTGTTTTGATTTGGTTGATTTCTGATTTGAAGATGAACTATTTGGTCAGTAGGAACGACGTTACTTCCGCCGAATGATATTTTCCTCCTTACATTAGGTTCGTTCATATCTACTCGTTCCAGCTCCATTACTGAATCCTGGTCAGTTTTTCTGAAATATCGTATCAGAAGAATCTGATTCAATATCGTATCAGAATTCGCACAATGATATTTTTCGCGCCTTATTATTTTCCTAGTTATACACTCCACGAGAGTATTATGTCTTTGTGCATTTGTTTGTAACACCCAAAAGGTACACCGATCGACTTAGAATCACTTTCTGAGTCGATTTAGCAATGTCCGTCTGTAATCCAATTACAGGTCGCAATTATAGTCCGATCTTAACAAAAATTGGCACAAATAAGTTTTGTGGATCAAGGACGAACGCTATTTAATTTGAGGCAAATCGGTTCAGATTTAGATATAGCCCCCATACAAATGTCGCTCCCGATTTGACAATTTCCGCTCTAGAAACCACATATTGTACTCGATTTTCTTTAAATTTGGCACAACATCTTATAATCCAATTAGAAACACCTATGCAGAAATTGGGTAAGATCGGTTCAGATTTAGATATAGCCCTCATACAAATGTCGCTCCCGATTTGACATTTTCCGCTCTAGAAACGACATATTGTACCCGATTTTCGTTAAATTTGGCACAACATCTTATATTCCAATTAGAAAAAACTATGCAAAAATTGGGTAACATCGGTTCAGATTTATATATAGCCCCCATACAAATGTCGCTCCCGATTTGACATTTTCCGTTCTAGAAACAATATATTGTACCCAATTTTCTTTAAATTTGGCACAACATCTTATATTCCAATTAGAAACATATGTGCAGAAATTATGTAAGATCGGATCAGATTTAGATATAGCCCCCATACAAATGTCGCTCCCGAGTTGACATTTTCCGCTCTAGAAACCACATATTGTACCCGATTTTCTTTAAATTTGGCACAACATCTTATACTCCACCTAGAAACACCTATGCAAAAATTGGGTAAGATCGGTTCAGATTTAGATATAGCCCCCATACAAATGTCGCTCCCGATTTGACATTTTCCGCTCTAGAAACGACATATTGTACCCGATTTTCTTTAAATTTACCACAACATCTTATATTCCAATTAGAAACACCTATGCAGAAATTGGGTAAGATCGGTTCAGATTTAGATATAGCCCCCATACAATTCTCGCTCCCGATTTTACATTTCCCGCTCTAGAAACCCCATATTGTACTCGATTTTCTTTAAATTTGGCACAACATCTTATACTCCACCTAGAAACACCTATGCAAAAATTGGGTGAAATCGGTTCAGATTTAGATATAGCCCCCATACAAATGTCGCTCCCGATTTGACATTTTCCGCTCTAGAAACCACATGTTGTACACGATTTTCTTTAAATTTGGCACAACATCTTATATTCCAATTAGAAACATATGTGCAGAAATTATGTAAGATCGGATCAGATTTAGATATAGCCCCCATACAAATGTCGCTCCCGATTTGACATTTTCCGCTCTAGAAACGACATATTGTACCCGATTTTCTTTAAATTTGGCACAACATCTTATACTCCACCTAGAAACACCTATGCAAAAATTGGGTAAGATCGGTTCAGATTTAGATATAGCCCCCATACAAATGTCGCTCCCGATTTGACATTTTCCGCTCTAGAAACCCCATATTGTACTCGATTTTCTTAAATTATAATCTAATTAGAAACACCTATGCAGAAATGGGGAAAGATCGGTTCAGATTTAGATATAGCCCCCATACAAATGTCGCTCCCGATTTGACATTTTCCGCTCTAGAAAACACATATTGTACCCGATTTTCTTTGGCTAAACTATACATATTATATTTCACCTATTTCGTTCCAGATTTCAATATATCCCCATACAAATGTCCTTTCCGATTTAACATTTTTTGTTAAACACATACATTTACAGGATACAAAAATCCTTCCCGTTTTCACTTTTCACCGTTTTGTTAAATTGTATTCCGATAGATAGTGGAGTGTATCATAGAGTCGGCCCCGCCCGAATTTAGCCTTTCCTTACTTGTTTTAGATTGGGACCGTGTCACAACACTCGTTCCCTCTTAACGAAGTGATATGCCACTGTGCGATCTCTACGAATACGGTATTACTTATTCCTGATAATTAAAACACTAAATCATTTTCTCTTAAAAATAATTTAATTAAGTATATTTTAAGTTACTTTATTTATTTCATCCATCAATATTCTGTGTCATTAAAAAATCCTTACATTTCAGGGGATATTAAAATGCGAGGTGTGCGAAGCGGTAAACTTTTAAAAATTGAGACTTCCCATCTGGAAGGTGTGATCACATGTAACAACAACAAAAATACCAACAAAATTTCGGCCACTCCTCACGACGTGTCACATCCCTTCACCGAACCGTTTCAGATTGATATCTACATATTCACAAAAAAGAATACACATCACACAAAAAGGTCATTGGTCACGATTTTACGGTTTTACCCTTCTTTATTATGACTAGGATTTGCATTTTTCCCGTAATTTTCATTTCCCGGGACACGGGAATTATTTTTTGAATTTGCCGGGATCCCGGGACATCACGGGAAATCGTCATCATATTGTTTATCATGAGTTAAACTTATTTTTTTCACATTTTATTAACGTAAAATAAATATGTATTTCACATCGAACCTGTTACAGAATTTATATAATGAAGTGCAATGTGAGATCATTCCAAATATCTTTTCAAGTTTCAAAATTAATTAAATGTATGTACATATGCAAGCGTATATAAGATATTTCTTATTTTATTGGAAAATGTGGGCGCGACGGAGAACGATCGGTCACATTCAACAGATGTAGTCTTAGTAGTCAGTAGAGCATTAAATAAAATGTTTAAGTTGTCCGTTTGTCCTGCCACTTCGAAAACTTTAAACTCTTTTTTTGACAGTCATCTTGACTTTGATAATTGTTACTTACGTATTCCATAGCATTGTTTAAAATATTTTCGAATGGTGAATGACTTCATTTATTTTGGGCGTTCGATTACACGCCCAAAATCTACTTTTTCCGACTTTTACATTTTTCACGTGAAGTTCGGCTGGCAAAATCCGAAAAAGTGGATTTTGGGTGTATATGCGAACGCAGCTTAAAAATATTTTGTCATCCAACTGCAATATTTGACATACCTAATTAAAACCGATATGAGCTAAATTATTCTACAACATTTTTAATTTTATTGTGAAAATTATGGTAAGAATATGCGAAGAAAAGTTAAAGTTTCAACTGAATTCCCGCGGGATTCCCGGGATGCGGGAAATGAAAAATATGCGAATTTTCGCGCGGGAAATCCCGGGATGCAAACCCTAATTATGACCCCTTTATTCCGCATTACACCGTCATCAATCCCCTCACTTCAACTCTTTATTTTCTTTTAAGCTACACAAACTTTGAGCCGCACAGCACCAAAAATGGACAACAACAACCCCCTTATATAGTCTATTTTCCCACCAGAATTCCCCGAAGGCGTCATCTTCATTCCAGCCGACATCTGTTCTTTTTGTTATCCGTATTCCGCAACTCCTGACATTTAGTTTTCTCTATTCTAATTTTCGCGTAAATTACTTTTGGCGGTTAAATTTTTATGAATGGGTTTTATTATTATACCCCCATCTTAAGATCTTTTTTCACTTTGTCATTCCGTTTGTAACACCTTGAAATATGTATATCCTGGTAAAATTTTAAGACGATTTAGCCGTGTCCGTCTGTCTGTTGAAAGCATAGCATGCATGCTTTCAACAGAAATGAGAAAGAAATGAGACAGGAAGTTCAAATTTTCCGTAAATGTGTCTTATGTTGTAGATTGGAAGTGGGCGAAATCGTTCCAGATGTATAAATTTTTCCCTAATAAGGACTGAAAATACCCCCTAATATTTAGTTATTTATTTTTTGGGAAATTTCTGGACACTTTTTGCGTACATTCCTCTTGTAGCTTAAGAGGACCAATAAATAAATGAAATTTTTAGCAGGTCATATGAGACGAAAGGGGATAAAAATGGTACCAATGATACGATAACAGCTAGAAACGTGAACTTTTGAATGCACATATTCAACTTTTGAATGCATATTTTCAAATTTCGTACTTTTAAGGGATTCAATTGGAAAATAAAATCGGTGTACACATTGTGTAGACTCGAAACAGAAAGGAATTTTTCTAAATATGTACTTTTAAGGGGAAACTGAAATGTGATAAAAAATAGTACCAATCAAACTGCTGCATTTAGAATAAAGATTTATTTCGATATTGGATGATATTGATGCCAAGCAAACGGTTGTAGCTAGAAACATTAATTTTGGGGTTTACACTCGTCTGACTGCATAGGCACGCAAAATAAGATAACTTCTAAATTCGTACTTTTAAGGTCGAAATGAAAAAAGAATAAAACTGGTACCAAGCAAACGTCTGTAGCTAGAATCATGAAATTAGGTGTGTGTATTCCACTGTGGATGCGAAACATAAGGTACAGATATTTGGTCTTTAACAGTAATTTCAAATAGGGGAAATCGGCCTTGAGGGAAAATGTTTCTAATTAATGACGACTGATAATGCCTCATGTTCACTTTTTGTTTACACTTGAAGTATTATACTTATATATAGTAGAGGACTAATAATATTGTAATAATGAAACATCACGGCTTATTTAAAACAGTGCGCATAAGTGTACCTTATAGTTCGAAATAATAAACAAATATCGCAATGTGCAAAGAAAATATCACAATTTTCCTAATATGGTTCTGCATTTCTATGTAAAGTCGAAAACCTCTAATCAGCCGATAATACTGTGGAATGCCTTTTTATAAAGTAATGCACGTCGTTGGCCTCCCATCTGGCAACCCAACTCGAACACGGCCTTATCGACCCATACGATCCGTCAAGCATGAGATGTCAGAATTGTCAAATATATGATGAAAGGCATTCACTCGGGCACACAACCATAACACACAAAGTATAATCATAGAAAAAAAAAACAAGTAAATGGCGTTAAATTCGGCCGGACCGAATCTTATATACCCTCCATCACGGACTGCATTCCGGCAGATCAGAGGCTGTAAACTTTACATAGAATTGTGTGAAAATTGTGATGCTTCATTATTATAATCTACTATAAAATATAAAACTTCAAGTAAAATAAAAAATGTGCCCTAAATATTATTAGGTGGAAACAATTTCCCTTAAGCTCGATTTTCCCCATTTGCAATTTATTGATTCCAGCTACAGCCTATATGTCTGTACCAATTTTTATAGATAAATATCCCTCAAAAGTACAATCGACGCAATTAAAGGGATGGGCATACCAAATTTCATGTTTCTAGCTATTGTCGTATCATTGGTACCATTTTTATCCCTCTTTGTTCCATTTCGCCCGCTAAAATGCGCAGATTAGATTAGATTTTCTTTATTAATTCATTTTTGTTTTCTTATATATATGTGTGCAATATAATATTATAAGTAGTTGAATTACAAAGAACGTTAATTGACAATGTTTGACTATAAAACGTCTGTCAACAGGTTTGCAATTATAGATCAATATGAGTCAGTCCATGTCAAGCGGCACGGTTTTTGACCTCGATAGCTGCCGTTGTTTTGACAGTATGTGTATGTATTCTTCTCATAAAAATATTTTTGGAAAAAAATTGAAATTTTTTTTCAGGAGTTATGACCAATTTAAGAGTGAACAAGTAAAATCGGCGTTAAGTTCGGCCGGGCGAAACTTTATATATCCTCCACTGTGGATTGCATTCCATATTACAGGAAAATATATTTGTTTTTAAGATAGGCAAACCAAAACAAATGCAAATATTGAAAAAATAATTATATAATTAAATATAATATTTTTATTATTTCAAACCACGCTTATAAGGCAAGGCAACCAATACGTTTACATATCGAAATAATAGTCAATTCAAAAAAAAAGTATTCTTATATTTATATTTTAAAAAAGCTTATTACCATAAATATTGGTAGATAGTGGGTGCTACTGTTGGTTGTATTTCCATTCTATTTTAATTCCAAAATTGTAAAATAACCTAACTTCATGATTCAACCGATTTTTCCCTGAAAGTAAAAAGTACGAATTTGGAAAAATATTTTTATTTTGCGTGTCTATGCAGTCAGAAGAATGTATGCATTCTTCTGCGGCCATTTGGTTGGTACCATTTTTATCCCATTTTTCTTATTTTATCCCCTTAAGAGTACGACTTTCTGAAACCTCTTTATTTTACGTGCCTACGTAATTAGAAGGATGTACACACCGAATTTCTTGTAGCTGTAGTCGTTCAGTTGGTACTATTTTTACCATTGTATCCCTTGAGAGTACAAATTTGGAAAAATCTTTTATTATTTTATTATCCATGTCTACGCAGCCAGAGGAATGTATACTCCGAATTTCATGACTCTAGCTGGTGACTCATTTGGTTGGTACTATTTTTATCCCTCTTTCCATTTTAACCCCAAAAAGTACGAATTTCGAAAAAGCCGTCTTTTTTACGTGTCTACGCATTTAGAAGACTTTATACGGCGAATTTCATTATTCTAGGTGCAGCCGTTATGTTGGTATCGTCTTTCAAGAATATATAAATTTTATAGGGACTCTGTGATAAACAATATTTTTTTGTTTTCAGGTGCGCAAACGATCAAAACGGATGGTTTTCCGACACGGGAACATGCGACATACAGTTGACCGTGTGAAAAACATTCATTATCCAGACGGAGGCCACAAACACTCAATGTGATTTATTGATTGTCATGGCGAATGCGAGACGAATTGCAAATTGGATTCGCTTAAACTCGAATGGCATATCGGTTGGAATCATTGGAATTCTCGGAATGATAACTTCCTCACCTTTGAACTTTTCTTTTAGTATTCTTGCGTGAATCACATTGCTCATGAATTTTGTGACCGCTAAACGCGTTCCCTTGCATAATTTTGGTTGATTGATATTGCAAAGCATGATGACAATGGCATTCCTAACCTGACTAACAAACTGCTGCTCATGAGGTAACACATGCCTTCTACCAAAACCAAAGCCTGGTTGTGCATCTCTTCATTCATCTCAATATGGGTATTCTCTGAATGGACACGAACTCGATGCAAAATATCTTCTGACATATCATCCTTGTACTTGTCCCACAATTCTCGTGGATTTGATGGAAAACATGTGGCAATAATGATCGCAAATAATAGGCGTATTTTACTTGGGAATGCATAAACAGTTGCTTCAGCGATTGTCGTATCCAAATGCGAGTAGTTTTCAAGCAAATTGAGCTCATGACATGCTTTACGAAATATTGGCAAAGCTACACCATGGATATTCGAAGTGACTCAAATGATGAGTCGCAAGTAAAAGCATTCATCATTCTTTGGATGAACTGTATAAATACGGCCAAGAGCTTCAGTATAACGCAAATCCGAATGCCCAGGATCGACATCGCCTTGCTTTCGACGTTGAAATTTTCGAGAAGAAACTGACCAATGTTGTCGCACGTTGAGCAGCAGTTGCTGCAGTGAAATAAACTCGTAAACTCGCAGATGAACTGCCAAATGAGTAACAGCCTGATATCGTTAGTAAATGAGAAATGAGAATATTCGCCAAATTGGTGCTCCGTTTCTCGGAATCATCAAATGGTACGCGTAAAAATTCATTGCGGCGACCTTCTTGGTGATGTCATTGCGCCGACCTTCTTGGATTGAATCTGCGTTCATCAATAATATCTGCTCCAAATGAAGTCATTTGAAAGCATCCGTTATATTTCTGAGTGTTCGATAGAAAATGAAGTGATTCTGGTCTTTCGCCATGAAGCAATGGTGGTAATTTAACCTTGCCACTGAGACAGCACAATCCAGGCGATTATACAGTGAACTTCAATGCTCCGTAAACATAAACATCATCTATCATGAAGATGGCGTCGTAAAACCACTCCATGCAAATCGGGCACATTTCGAGAATTTTCTTGGGTACTCTTCCTGTTTGGCCGGAGACCAATCCGGTCCAGGCTGTCTGAGTTATAAGCGTAGTAACTAACGCCACTCTCTTTTTATAATTATAATATTTTTTGCTAATTGTGATATGTATTAAATTAATTCTGATGTTTTATTATTATAACTTTGAATTAAATCTAATTAATTAATTTAAAGATCACGCCCACTTATAATGCGTGGCTACAACAATTTTTTATGGCGTAATAGTCCTTAACTATATATCCAAATAATAATGCATTAAATTCTTCAAAAAGTATGTTTAAATACTGTAAATATTAGAGATTTTTGGCGGTATTTTCATTTGTGGTTCACTTTGGACCGATTTCGCCCATTTCCAATTCCAAGCTTTCACACAGTCACAGGATCATACGCATCGAAATTCTTCAAGCTACAGCTGATGGGTTGGATCCAAAAATGCATTATATTTGTTGTAGTGGAACGTAAACACCTAGTTTTACGGCTATTTGCCTTTGATGGGTATCGTATTTATCCCGTTTTCTTTATGACGAATGTACACACCGATTTTATGATTCTAGATGCAGCCATTTCATCGGTACCAATATTATCCCTTTTTCCACATTTACCCTACAGGTACATATTTCGAAAAGTTAATATATTTGACGTTGTTTTAGAGATGGACATACGAAATTTCACGTTACTAGCTATTGTAGTTTGACCCATTTTATTCCCTGTTCGTATGAATCACTTTATGGTGCGTGTTCATTCTAAATATTAATTTATTATTATTATTGCATGGCTTAAATCTTCAAAAAATGTTCTTAAATACTCCCATTTACATTTAGATGCTAGCGTAATTTATACAGACGATCGTACAGACAAGCGGACATGGCTAGATTGTCTTAGAATTTTATGATGATCAAGAATATATACGGGAATTTCTCTGGTCACATAATATGTGACTGTCGTAGGTTTTAAAGGGATAAAAAGCAAGAAAGAACTATTGTCCTAAATATTAGCTACTAAAGTCGATGACTCGACAAAAGTAAATGTAAGTTTGTTCACTACTGTGCGTTTTTGTAAACACCACTTCGTGGCTAAGCTAGACCCACCTTTAAGTATACCTATCGCCTTAGAATCACCAGCTGAATTGATTCATCAATGTCTGTCTGATATATTTCAACTAGGAATACCTACCGAGAATGGGCACTATATAGGATCTGGATCAAATTTCCCAGATCATGGATTATTTCACATAGGAACACTTACTGATGAAGGACCATGATACGATTTTAGACGTATTTTCACGTTATATTTCAGTTAGGAACTCTTACAGCAAAAGAGGAGCATTAGTAAGGTGACCATCCATTCCGTTTTTCGCGGGATGGATGGACGGACGGTCCCCCTTAAATTTTCCATCCCGCATAAAACCGCTTCTTACAAAAAGTCCCGCTTTTTCGTTTTACATTTTATTGGTACGTTATCGATTACCAATTGTCACTTAACATTTTTTGGTAACCGACAAAAGTCAAGAAATTCTAAAATATTTAATTAATTTACCTTATTCTAAATTTTGGCTCCAGTTTTAAGGGAGCATTTAAGATTATTAATAGTAATTTAATCTATACTTTGACAAAGTGTAATTCAATGCTGCGTTTTTCAATTTATTAATTTAAAACATATTTTAATAAAATATAGAATGACAAACAGTTTATGAAAGGAAACCATATTGATACTAGCAAAAATAAAAAAATCACTTTCAATAACATAGTCGTTTGTTGACAGGTTCGTTTTTTCTACTATTAACAAAATATATACCCATGCAATTCTTTAAATACGAATTATGTGTCTATCTATACATTCTGAAGATCGCATACAACACAATGAAAAATTGATAAAGAAAAACCATTAAAATCTAATCTTATATACCCTTCACCATGGAGTGAACATGACAGTTATACCGATTCTAGGCTGTAGACTTTGCGTAGAAGTCAACCTACGCGCCTTATAATTACTGTTTTGAATAAATAGGTGACATTTTGAAAAAATTTAAATAAGTTTAAAGAACACTCCAGCAGCAATCTTCAAAAAATGTTTTAAATACTCTAAATATTGTTTATTTATTTAGTTTTCTAGTCATTGTTAGGGAAAAACTTGACCAATTTTACTATTTACAATCTAACATTCCTTACAATCAGGGTACCATGAACTTTATGATTCCAGAACATTGTGACCCAAAAAGTACGAATTTTGATTTTTTTGTTTTGTACGATAACAAGGTCAGCCAGCCATAAATATTCCAAATTACTTTCAAATCTATATATAACAAGTAAAAAGGCGTTAAGTTCGGCCTGGCCGAATTTTATATACCTTCCACCACGGAGTGCATTCCACAGTATTATCGGTAGATTAGAGGCTGTCGACATTACACAGAAGTGCACTACCATATTAGGAAAATTGTGAATCTTCATTATTATAAAATTAATAGTCCTCTACTATATAGCAATTAATATAATTATTAGTCAGAAATCTTCAAAAATGTGCTCTAAATATTATAAGGAAGAAAGAATTTCCCTCAAGCAAGATTTTCCCCATTTAAAATTTCTTGATTCGATCTACAGCCAAATGTCTGTACCATTTTGATAGGAGAAGTTGTAATATTGAAGATCCAATATGTTTCAGAGTGGAATATACACACCTAATTTCATGATTTTAGCTGCAGCCTTTTTGTATCATTTTCATTCCTTTTTCCATTTTGACCCTAAAAGTACGAATTTAGAAAAATTAGTACGTCTTATTTTGCGCATCTACGATTCTAGCTACAATCGTTTGATTGTAGCAAAATTTAATTCCAATTAGATCCTGATGCTACGAATATCGGAAGATCTCTTTATTATTCGCGTCACCGCAGTCAGAGAAGTCTACACACCGAATTCCATTATTATAGCTGCAGCCGTTTGGTAGGTACCATTTTTATCCCCATTTCGAAAAAATCCTTTTTATTTTGCATCTTCACAGCCAGAAGAAATTACACACCGAATTTCATGATTTCAACTTTAGCGGTTTGGTGGTACCATTTTTATCACTCTTTTCAAATTGTATCCCTTAAAAGTACGATTTAAAAAAACCCTCTATTTTACGTATCTACGCAATTAGAGGGATGCACATTCCAAATTTCGTGTTTCTAGCTGTTATCGTATCATTGGAACCATTTTTATCCCCTTTTGTCCCATTTTCGCCCGCTACAACTTGTATTTACTTCTTGGTGCTTTTACGCTACAAGAGGAATCTATTTTTTTGATTTGAATTTTGTAAAACTACACGGTTTCTTTGGAATTTCTTAGCGCAATAGTAAATAAAGGTTACAAAAAAAGAAATATCCAGGTTACAAAAAAAGAAAAATGGCGACTTAAGTCACGAAAACGGAAATTATACATATAAATTTGTTTAGTTTTTGTGTTGTTTGATTAGTGAACGATTTGACTGATTTTCTATGTGTTTTGAATGTAGTATATTCGAATTCCAGCTATTCGATTAAGTAATTTCTTCTTACGAATGAAATTTTTTGGTTTGATAATGGATATAAGGAGAAACATACTCAACCAAAAATCTATTTGATTTTTGACATTTCTTCCTTTATTCGCCGTAAACTAACGTTCTGTTTTTCAATGTTCTCCATGGAACATATCCATTTCTTTAGTATCTCGCGGAAGTACCTTGATTATAATTGGCACATATATTACCCAGAAAAACCAAAATGAAAGTTGATTTACGTTTTTTATACCCTACACCACTTCGTGGACTAGGGTATTATAAGTTAGTTTCGCGCCAAATGTTTGTAACACCACATGTAACATGTTTGTAACGCTGAAATTGAAAATATATTTAATTTAAGGAATTTCTATATATCGAGGGCTTATATATCTCAAAAATTAGTTTTTGATGCCAAACAAATCTCAGATTTGGATGTCATCTGTCATATAAAATTGGAAAATAATTTTTTTTCTAAAGCCATTTTTTTTATTTTTCTGAGTTGGCTATCTACTCACATGCTAATTATGAACATAAAAATAATATAAATAAAATAGATCAAAAGTAGAGCACTATATAACCGAATGTTGTAATTCGCTACAACGATTTCGTTATTGTTTAGATTTAGGCTATATTGCACTATCAAATGACATCATTGCGCCGTTAATAACATTTTGCTTCACAAGTTATTAGGCTAAAATAGGAGAAATAGTGGATGTAAAGACAAAATTGTGAAAAGTATCTTTAGAAAAACCCGCGCAACTTTTTATCATATTGAGGATACCAAAATATTTTTGTGGCGTGTGATTGCTGGCTTCATGGGAATATTTGTGCCAGAATATTTTTCTGATCCTGAATGGAGAAAGTTAAAATATAAGCACATGGAACCGCGAATTTTGGATTTTTCAATAATTGCAACGCGACTGACTACATAAGCGACATTAGTTCTTAATAAGCAAATAAAAATTCAGCTGGATCCGTTGGCTAGATCGCGAGAAAATTAAAAAATAAAAATGTCATACATGAAATATTTCCGAGAAAATGAAAATTTTGCAAAAATATCGAATGTGTATTTTTTGTTTACCGTGCCCTACCGCAATATCCACTTTTTGTAAAAAAAAAGGTACCAATCAGTCGGATAAAGCTGGAATCTTTCAATTCGCTGTGTACATTCCAGAAAATGTGTTTTCTACACAACATTGCCAGCATTGCATTAAAAAACGTTAACGAGTTTACAATAAATCTTATTTATATATTTGGACATAAATGGCTATGTGCTTATTTCAACATTTATAGTGCTGAATTTAAAACGTGCAAAAGTGATATGAAGCATAAAACCGCGAATAATAGGAAATTTCGAAAACTTTTTGATTAATAATTACTCTACAAATTAAGGAGAAAATCAGTTTTTTCGCTCTCCTGAAAAGTTATGTTTTTGTTCATAGCCAATAAGCCCTCTATATAAATTTCATGGGGCTGTATGTAGAGTGATCAAACCCGAAAACTGGCCCAACCGGTTTTTTTCAACTAAGACCGACCGTCGGGGTTTTTAAAATCACGGTTTTTGGAAAACCGGGCTATTTAAGTCGGTCCCGACCGATTTCCCATTATTGAAAATATCACCGTTTTCTGTGTGACTTAATAATGCCCCGCTTCACGGAACTTACTCCAGTGTCTAACCGAAGTTAACAACCAAGTTGGGGGCGTTCGTCCTCGTTTGCTACGTAATCAAAATCCGTGTGACGTAAGTCTAAATTTATTTCGGTTATATGAAATCGTTGGAAACCCTATCAAAAATGATTGATTAGTTTTTAAAAATAGACGTATGTATGCCAAGATCTTTGCGCAAAATTTTCCACGTATTGGACTGTGTGCCAAAAAATCACGAAGGCGTTTATAATTTCGCAAATCGATGACTGATTTTTCAAGTAAATTTATATTATTTAGGGCCATTTTCTCATAGTCCGATTAAAGTACCAATTAACTAACCGGTACATTAGTTTTTCGATGCGATAAAGTGCCAGTTAAACATTTTGGTTTTCTCATTCAATGGTTAAATTGTTCTCAGATGAATGTGTGAGTATGGCAACACCGCTGAGAATAATAAACTGAAATGAGAATGAATTGATAATGCTGCGCTAACTCAGCTGTTCGAACAGCGGCGGAAATTGTGACTCGGAAGGCCTTATATCAGGCCCTGTCTGCAGCACCTGGAGGTCTTCCATCTTCCTTTCCTTCTTAAACATTGCGTGAGATTGGGGGAGGAAGGTAAGGCCTTCCACGCCCGCTTCCTACAGGAAGGCCTTCCTAGATAAGGCATAATGCATTTCGGAAAAAAACAGGCCTTCCAGAAGATCTCGAAAAGAAGTTCTGATGAAGGCCTTTGAGGCACAGGCCTGCTCTAAGGCCTTCATGAAGAAGGCAGACATTATGTCCGAAAAAATCAGGCTTTCCAGAAGGGCTTAAGATGAAGGCCTGTTCCAGGTCTGAAGCCACAGACAATTAGAAGGCCTTCCAAAACGAATGCATAATTCATGGCAGAAAAACCGGCCTTCGAAGTTGTTACGCAACACAGTTGAAAATGCTAAAAATCATAACAATATAAGCTTCTTTTAAAAACATTTATGTTTCTTTAGTATATAAAATAAAAATAGTAATAAAAACTCCAGAAGTAGAAACTACAACCGAACGACAACAGAAACTGATAGCCTTTTGAAATCAGTTTTTGTTTTTACTTGCTCTGCGGTGTCAGCGAACATATTATTTCCAAACATGAAACGCGGCAATATCGTGAGACTGATTATTTGTGGAATACAACACCACACACGAGGCGCGTTGTCAGCAATTGCAAAGTTTAGTGTGGGTACAGACTAGCAATAAGTATTTGGAAATATGTTTAAGCTTTAGTTTGATAAGAGAACTCGAATAAAGAAGAACTTGATAATCAAGTAATATTAATTGGCGCCCAACAGGTTTAATAAAAATAAACACATAACTCGTGGTAATAACGGGAAAAAATTAAACTTAAATAATTAACTCGTAGTAATAACGAGATATTGTGGTATTGAAAAAATTTGACAATAACTGTGTCAACAGGCTTCGAAATAGTCTGGGCAGCGAAGAAACATTATCAACAGCAGCAGGAAAACAACTAAGAAGTTAAAGGAAAATATCAAAAACAGCAGCAGCGGAAAAGGCAGCAGTAAAAATAAAAGTAACACCAATAGAATGGAGGCGTGCGGAATTATTCAATTGTAAGATATGTGAAGTTATATAGTTTTAAGATTTACGAAACAGTGACTGTTATCAAAAGTAGTAAAATTTTCGCGAAATTATTGATGGAATTTTTAAATTAAATTAGATCGGGAAGTTGAGCTCTTAGTAGATTCTTTCAGTCGAATTCCGGTGGACACAAAGACTAACGGAAATACCATAATGACGACGACTGCAGAACACTTACGTGTGCTCGTTGACAGTGCCATCTCGGCAGCTTTGAAAGTCCAAAGAGAAGAATTTGAAAGACAAATTGATGACATACAAAATAAATTCAATACATTTTCAGTATCGACCCCTGAAATCGAGTCTTATAGGGAAATCGAAATTATTCCGGGAAGTCAGTGTGACGAGTCCTTGGACGTCGTGAAGTCCTTGCCGGACTTTGAAGGCAAACATTAATTATACATTTCATGGCGCCAGGCTGCTCATACAGCCTATAAACTATTCAAGTCTTACGACGGAAGCTCTAAACATTACCAAGCTGTGGCCATCATACGGAACAAGATAAAAGGTTCGGCCGATATGGTGCTATCTTCGTTTAATACTGTTTTAAACTTTAACGCCATCATCGCACGCTTGGATTTCACGTACTCGGACAAGCGTCAGGGTAGTAAGACACTTTTAGAATACTATGACGAGGTGGAGAAAAAGTTAACACTGTTAACGAATAAATGCTCAATGACATATGACAGTGTTATTGCTAATTCTAAAGGGTGTTTTTTATTGAGGTATAGAACTTCGAATTGAAATAAAACACAAGAAAATCGTTTTAATGTCCATCAATTTGGCTTTATTGGAAGGATAATTTTATGCCATTAATGTTTAAATATGATTTCGGGCATGTGGCCGCCGCGGCTGGCTCGAATATAGCCAGCATATGGGGCCGTATGTTGGCAATAACGCCACGAATGTTGGCTTCCAAGTCCCCTAAAGTTTCTGGTTTGTTGGCGTAGACGAGCGACTTCACATGTCCCCAAAGAAAATAATCCAATGGTGTCAAATCACACGATCTTGGTGGCCAATTGACAGGTCCATTCCGCGAAATTATGCGGTTAATCGAATTAATTGATCTGATGGACGATTATGTCGACCATAAAATGGACGGAGCTTGCGATGAACTTCGCGAACTGAACCATTACTTTCGAAATAAATTTGCACGATTTGCAAGCGTTGTTCTTTTGTCAACCTGTTCATGATGAAATGGCAAACCAAACTAAATATTAATCACTTGACAGCTGACAAAATGGCCGCCAGTTAAAAAAGTGATGCCAACTTAAGGATCTATACCCCAATAAAAAACACCCTATATGAAAGAAAAGTACAGGATGGATGCGTTACGCGTTTTCATTTCCGGGACGAAAAAAGGTTTGAGTAATGTACTTTTTTCGGCTCGCCCGTCCGATTTGCCGTCAGCCTTGGCATTAGCCCAGGAAGTAGAATCTAATCGGGAAAGGTACTTGTTTGCGTCAAACTTTGCTAAATCTCGCGAAGATAGGGATAAACAGAAAGGTGAACCACAGTCAGTACACGGGAATGTTCAAAATAAGAATCCACACTTTGCCAGACGACTTGGAGCTCATAAGGACGAACGTCATTTAGTAGAGCCCATGGATGTTGATGAATCTGCCCGATTCAGACAATCAACACGTTTCAAAGCGGCTACGAAAGACTCACCACAGGGTCAATATGATCATAATCAGAACCCAACACAACCATCTCAAAATCAATCAAATTGGCAGGCAGTGAAGAGACCTAATAGTGGTACAGCACGATACACTGGTCCAAAGCATCAGAGGGTAAATCATCTCTCTCAGGATGACCCTGGACATATCCAGGACTACCATCATGTGGCAGATACCGAAGCCGACGATGTAGAAATCGATGCTCAGGATGAATTTGAACAAATTAATTTTTTAGTAGCAGCTCCCTGCTACCGTTCATAGAAAGAAGCGTGGTGGGGATGACCATTAAATTTCTAATAGATACGGGTGCCTCGAAAAATTATATTAAACCTATAAAAGGTTTAAAAGATATTATTCCAGTGGACAGCCCGTTCATGGTGAAGTCGATTCCACGGCTTCACACCAATTGAGGAAAAATGCACCATAACTATTTTTGACAGTGATAGTACATTTTTTATTTTACCATCACTCTCAACGTTTGACGGTATCATTGGCCTCGATCTGTTAACACAGATGAGTGCGACATTAAATTTCGAAAGAAGGGAATTGAAGACTAAAACTGGTATCGAAAAGATCAAATTTTTAAAGTGTGTAATGTAAATTTTACACAGGTAGAGGACATAAAAGTGCCTCAGACTATTGCAGAAGAATTTTAGAAAATGATGAAAAAATTTTTGGGAGTTTTTGCAAACCCCAAAGAATCACTTTATCAATACGAATATTGTGGCTACTATTCGTACCAATAGTAACGACCCAGTCTACTCCAAACTATACCCATATCCCATGGGTGTAGCAGACTTCGTTAATACCGAAATTAAGGAACTTCTACAGAACGGCATAATACGGCCTTCTAGATCTCCCTACAACAATCCCATTTGGGTTGTTGACAAGAAAGGTAGGGATGAGTACGGCAATGTAAAGAAACGACTGGTTATAGATTTCAGGAAATTGAATGGTATAACTGTCGATGACAAATACCCAATTCCTGAAGTAAATGTTATTCTCTCAAACCTTGGTAAAGAGAGATTTTTCACGACACTTGATCTCAAGTCAGGCTTCCACCATATAACACTATCTGAACAAGATAGAGAAAAAACAGCATTTTCGATCGGGAATGGGAAATACGAATTTTGCAGGCTTCCTTTCGGTCTTAAGAATGCTCCAATCATTTTCCAAAGGGCCATTGATGATGTCCTGAGAGATCAAATAGGGAAGTCATGCCTTGTTTATGTTGACGATGTGATCATTTTCTCTGGAACCGAGGAAGATCACGTAAGACATATTGAATGGATATTGGGCAGATTGTATGAAGCCAATATGAGAATTTCTCGCGAGAAATCACATATTTTTCAAGAAAGTGTTGAATACCTCGGCTTCGTAGTGTCTAGAAATGGCATCAGAACGAACCCGGAAAAAGTAGAGGCCATCCGCAATTATGAACAACCTTCTACACTCTTTAATGTGAGGTCGTTTTTGGGATTGGCAAGCTATTACAGGTGTTTTATTAAAGATTTCGCATCTATTGCAAAGCCACTTACTGACATTTTAAACGGCGAGAACGGCAAGATTAGTGCCTCCCAATCAAGGAGGGTGAAAATACATTTTAATGGCGAACAACTTCAAACGTTTGAAAAATTAAAGGAGATCCTCGATTCTGAAGAGGTTATGCTCCTCTATCCTGACTTTAAAAAAACATTCGATCTAACAACAGCCGCCTCTTCCTTGGGCCTAGGCGCGGTTCTCTCACAGGGAGGAAGGCCAATCACCATGATTTCTAGGACTCTGAAGGATAGAGAACTAAACTATGCCACTAATGAACGGGAACTTTTGGCTATTGTTTGGGCTCTCCAGAAATTGAGGAACTATTTATACGGCGTAAGAAATTTGAATATTTACACGGACCACCAACCACTTACGTTTTCAGTTTCAGACAAGAATCCAAATGCTAAGATAAAGCGTTGGATGGCTTTTGTTGATGAGCATAATGCCAAAATTTTTCATAAGCCTGACAAGGAGAACTATGTCGCAAATGCCCTCTCACGACATAATATTCATACTCTTGAGGTGGAATCGCATTACATCCAGGAAAACTTAGCGCATCAAAACTTGAATACCTTAGAGGAGGTCATTTACTCAGACCTCGCGACAGCCCACAGTGAAATATCTTTGACTCACACAATCGAGTCTACCGACAAACCGGTCAATTGTTTTGGGAATCAAATTGTTCTTCAGGAAGCAAATTTCCCTCTAAGGAGAGATTTCATTATTTTTTCTGAAAAGACTCGCCAAATTGACTTCACGGACAGAAACACATTATTTAATGAAGTCAAGTTGGTAATTAACCCAATGGTCGTAAACGCAATACATTGCGATCTGCCAACTTTAGCCTGTATTCAACATGAATTGGTTAGATACTTCCCGGCTACTAAATTTTGGTACTGTAAAAATATGGTCCAAGATATTTTCGATAAGAATGAGCAAAGAGAAGTTGTTGCCACAGAGCACAACCGTGCATTTGTACATGGGCAAAGTAAGACAGACACCCTCTGAAACATGAGATTGGAGCAACTGCAATACCATCTTATGTAGGTGAGATTCTCCATATCTACATATTCTCAACAGATAAAAAATTTTTTCTAACCTGCATAGATAAATTTTCGAAATTTGCAGTGGTTCAACAAATTCCATCTCGCACAATAGTGGACTTAAAGGGACCGATAATACAACTAATGAACCTTTTTCCACATACAGAAAATATTTATTATGACAACGAACCTTCACTAAAATCTGAGACTATTTCATCCCTATTACGGGACCAATTCGGTGTTAAAATTGGAAACGCCCCTCCTCTTCATAGTACCTCAAATGGACAGGTGGAACGTTTTCACAGCACGCTCTCTGAAATAGCTAGGTGCATCAAATTGGAGAAAAAATTGGAAAGTACAGTTGACCTTATTTTACTGGCAACCGTAAAATATAACCGGACCATTCACTCGGTAACTGACAAAAGACCATTGGATATTTTTCACTTCTCCTCATCTGAAATAAGGGAACAGATTAAGGAAAGAATATCAAAAGCCCAACAGACTCTACTTCAAAAGAACAATGCCTCAAGGCAAAATAGAACATTCAAGGTAGGTGATTCTGTACTGGTCAGGAACAATTAAAGGTTAGGAAACAAACTTACTCCTTTATATTCCGAGGAGATGGTTGAAGCAGATCTAGGAACTACGGTTCTTATTAAAGGGAAGGTGGTCCACAAGGATAACTTAAGATAAACCAGTAACCTTCCCCTTTTCTCTTTTAGGATCTTGATGATGATACTTATTAGGCCATTGACTGCAAAATTAATTGATTTTTCTGGTTCAGATTACATACGGACGGCGACGTTATAATTTGGTAGGACTTCGATTACCTTCGGCACACCATGAACCGGAATAGCGGAGGAAACCGAGAGACTCACGGACCATTTTCCCTCATCGCACATGGTGAAGATACTAGATGCCGGATTCCAAAGATATAAAGGAAATATTACAAATAAGCTCAACTGATACTACTGTTACAGACTTGCTAGAAGTATCATTTATTAGGGTCTTATTGGACAATGAATTGTTGCATTTTATAATTAAATATCCTAAGCCTAGATTAGTATGTAAGAAAATTACCCTGTACCCAGTCCAACACAACGGAACGATATTACATCTTGCTGAAGACAAAAACGTTGCTAATTGTGAGAACCGTATAATGGCAATTGGAAATTGTAGTACAACGCTGACTTCATCATTTTGCCAACAATCCTCTCAACCCACTTGCGCCCAGCAGCTCCACTCAGGTACTATGGCACATTGCAGCACAAGGCCTAGTCACCTCGAGCCATTGCAAATTGTCGACGACGGCGTCATGATAATCAACGACAACACAGCCGTTATAAAAAACTCGGTTCCGTTACAACAGTTACCGGTACTTATCTAATAACATTTGATGGTGAAATGGCTACGATCGTCAGTATCACAGGTCATCACGAGATATTGAGTCTACCGTATTTGCAGAGATTAAACTTTGAAAACCTACAATACATTAATGAAGTCAGGAGCAGAACGGTAACAGGTCCTGCAGTTTCAGGCCTTCTGATCATTGTTTTGTTCCTCGGTTTTTTTATTGCATTCAAATTACGCCAAAGACGAGTAATAAAATGCGACGACATCGAAGCAGTCATTGATAGCTACAAAAGGCCCGAGGACGGCCCTTACTTAAGTGGGGGAGGAGTTAACACAGTATGATAAAACCTGCACCACCCTAACATCTTGTTCGGTGACAGCAAGTATTGACCAGACTGCGGTGTCAGCGAACATATTATTTCCAAACATGAAACGCGGCAATATCGTGGGACTGATTATTTGTGGAATACAACACCACACACGAGGCGCGTTATCAGCAATTGCAAAGTTGAGTGTGGGTACAGACTAGCAATAAGTATTTGGAAATTATGTTTAAGCTTTAGTTTGATAAGAGAACTCGAATAAAGAAGAACTTGATAATCAAGTAATCTTAATTTATACACCTTCCCCATAGCTTCTATTAGCAAGGCTTATAACAGGCCTTCTCAAAAGTAGGGAAGATGAATGTGAGAGAGAAACTGAAAACCCCTTGCTTTCCATTTGCAAGGCCTTCAATAGACCTTCTAAAAGGAAGTGAAGAGGAACGAGACAAAAAACCTTACGCCTTCTTTTGGAAGGGCCTTCTTAAAAGAAGCAGAAATAAGATAAAAAAGAAAGCAATGACAAGGCCTTCTAACACGTCTGATAGTAGCATGCCTACAATAATTTCCTGCACTGGTTTCTCGAAGGCCTTACATAAGGAAGCCCTCGCCAAATAAGGCCTTCCACATGCCTAAAATTTGCAGGGCCTCGTAAATTCTCCCGCTGGGATGCTTCACAGGAGGTGAAACACTTACTTGCTAGGCTGATGAGGAGTCCATGTGTATGGTAGAAAATAAACAGTCCGAAAAAGCAACAATACAATTGAAGTTCGATACAAATTGATGGACAACATTTGTCATTACAGCAACAGCAAAGCACCATCAGCTGTTCGAGTTTTTCGATTCGATAAACGCCTAACCGGCGGACGAGTGTCGGTTAGCGTTTAACGACCGTATAACCTCTAACCAGATATTGAGAAAATGAAATTGTGGTAACCGGGAGTATATCGTTACGATAAATTATAACAGGACTATGCGAAACTGGCCCTTAGTAGCGTTGTTTAAGCGTAAATCTATTCAGGATGATTTACCAGAGTATACTGGCAAAAAATTTAAATATCCTATTTTGTACTTTTTTAAGAAAAGCCAGAATGAAACCGGTCGGACCGGTTTTTTCGAAAAAAAAGAAAACCGGGCAACCAGTTTTTTCAGAATAACGGTTTTCGAAAAATCCGAAACCCCAACATCATAGAAAAACCGTATTTTTGATCACTCTAGCTGTATGTACAGTAAACCAAACTAAACTTAGAATTACTAAATTCAAACCGACATTTTCGAAGAAGAAAATATTTACAATATATTGTTACCTTAATTCTAAAAGGACTTAAGAGGCATTTATTGAAATCGCATTCGATTTATAAAGACATTTGCAAACTTTCCAAACAATCCAATAGCACAATTAAATAGAAGACATCAAATTTTTCATACGAAAACTTCCCCAAATAAAATACCATTGGTGTACCCAATCTGTAGTAACCCTAAATATTCTCTGGGTAAAATTATAGAATCCTCTGAATCGAAATGTCTGCTACTTAAACTGATAATGTATGTTTACTGTGTTGACTAAATCGCTTTACTAATTGTGATGATATTTTTTGGCAATATTTTTAGGGATTTATAACCGATCTTTTAATTATCCGATTTCCTCTAGTACAATTGCTATAACACTTTTACATTCATTACAATAAATTAAATAATTTTAATAAAGCTGAACAAAATAAAAATGTCTCACATTTATTTTTACGAACGGCCACATCCAAAGTATTATTGGAATTGTTATAAAATAGTTTCAACAAACTATTGTTTCTTATATATTATTTTACAGAGTTGTAAAATTCAAAGATTTTTATTTCATTTTATGAACGATTGTAATTTTTGCAAAATAAATACTTTTCAAGCGTTATTATAAGAGTTTCAAATCTGCGCTTTGAGAACGCTTTTTTGGTACCGTCCGTAATTTCTGACTGGGAATTTATATTGATAAAGAAATTCAAAGAATCAATAAAAAATATGTAAGCCGTAAAAACATTTTTCATATTGACTCACTAAAGAAATTCACACGATGACTAAAATAGTAGTAAATCGTTAATTGAAAATATTTGCATATTCACTGAATAAAGAAATTCACATATTATATATATATATATTATTGAAAACAAAAAAAATAAAATTTTGACCGAAACTAGTAACGAACCGGGGATGTTAGATTTGTAGTCGCGCAATTCCACGAAGGGCCAGAAAATAATTTCCAATTCAATGTGTATTTAGAAAATGTTGTGTTTTTGACTAAAGTATTATTCAAATGTTTTAATTTACTGTCACTTTAGGAGTTTATAATTTTATTTATTTTTCAACAATTCAAATAAATGTTTGTTCGAATATTTTGATTTACTTAAACAACTTTTTTCGTTTAATTTATCAGGTGCACTTTTTTCTGTGTAGTTAGCGTGTCCCTTGAACTCTGTTGTTGACCATGTTTCGTACTTCGTTCGAAATGATAAAAGTAAAAAGTAAATTCAAATCAGGTTGGATGGAGGGTATCATCCTAAACACCTAAATTAGATATAGATCCTACGTTTATTATACCGATCGACTTAGAATCACTTTCCGTCTGTCTGTTTTTGTAAATAAAACTCAGGTCGTAATTGTTCATCGGTATTTGGTGTAAGCTATTTGTCAAACACACATTATATTAACCAGGTAAAACTTTTCAGAAACATTTTATGTAGTCATTTTTCGTATTAGTTTTGCAGTCTCTGAAGCAAAATCCTTTCTTTGAATTAATTTAGTTTACTCAAATTTAGTAAAAATGTACTGTAAAAATTTACTTAGATTCAGGAAAATTTTACTTAGATTTAGTAAAAATGTACTTGGTTTGAGGAAATATTTACTGCAAATCAGTTTAAGTAAATATTTACTTGGTTTGAGGAAAATTGAAGTAGATTCAAGTTCAAAGCATGTACTACTTTCAAGGAAAAGTTTGAATTTGCTATTAGGAAATATTGCTTTAGCGCTATATGAAGTTCAATTTTCCTAAATTTTAGTTCATTTTAACTCATTATAGGGATCACTTTTTTCTGAGTGTAGGATAGGGACAATTGTGTGGGAGGTACTGGAAAGGGCGTGTCAAAGGCATAAATTATTTTTCATATTTTATGTGATTATGAAACATTTTCAAATATAAAATTGCAACTGTGAATGGAAGTCAATCTGAATGGAAGTTATATCGGTTTTTGTTTTAACCAGAGTTTATGGCAGTTTGTGTGGGATGTACCTGAAGGGGTGTGACAATATCACTCATATTCCAAGTGAATGCAAATTCTATAAAAACATAGTCTATGGTGATTTGTGTGGGTGGTACTAGAAAGGGAGTGGCCATACGTCATATTTTGTATTTTTGATTATAAAAACTTTATCAAATACCAAAATATAGCTGATCCGGAATATCCGTTTGGAAGTTACATTGGTTTTAACTTAACATAGGAATATAGACTATTTATGTGGGAGATACCAGAAGGGAATGGCAATTTCGCCCATCTTTGAACTTAAACTAACTTTGGGAAAAATATGACCATGTGGAAAGTGTGAATTGATTCCTTAACTCCTTTCGAGAGTTATCGTCTGCGCCAGCCATACAGACGGACGGAAGGACATGGCTCAAACACCTTAAAACGTTGTGAAACGGATTTGGTCCAAACATACTTAGGGTCTTAAGTCACTCCTTCAATGCGTTACACTTTTTGTCTATCCCAAATGATATATACCCTCCTATTCTGTAGAGTGAAAGTATTATATTTATTATATGTTGTTGAAAAGTCGCTGCGAAGCCACCTGAGGAAACCTTTGACAGGGTGGAAATAATGATAGTCCGGTAGTCTGCAGCCAAGTAATAAATATCACCATGTCATTTATAAATAATTTTCTATTAAATATAGATGCAAAATGGTCTTGAGCCAGGACAATATCCCAGTTCACATCAGATAACAAGCACTTTTAACTTAAACTTACTCAAAATAAAAATATCAAAATAAAATATTGTCGTCAATTGCAATATAAATATTTGTATCAAAACAAATTTTCAAAAAAAATTATTTTGTGTTGACTTTTTGGACCTAGCCTCGATAACCATAAATTTGATAATTACACTGCCCAACAAATTAAGACTTTTTGAATGGAACGGAATTGAGCCCCTATAATTTTGAAAAGGCATGTTGATCATTTTTGTAGAATAAACTGAATTCTTTTTATAACGGGTCAAAATTTTCATTTTTGGTCAAAGGGAGCATTATACACAGCAAAAAAAGTGCTGAAAGTTAATGTCTGAGAGAATTCATATTGTCAGAACTATGTGGAATGGAACTATTTTTCGACAAAAAATTTGGGTATTTCGGTAGAGCACGTTAAACAAATAAAACATATTGAAGATTTTTACAATATTTTCATTTTCGAGGCAGATATGGCTAAAATGATTTGTATGCATGACATTCTTGTCATTTTCTCGCGATCTATTCAACGTAACCGGCAGATTTTTTGTATGTTTATTAAGAACCAATGTCACTTGTAACATACATGTAGAAATCTGCAATTGTTGGAATAATACATATTGCTCTGTTTCAATTGCATTTATTTCAACTTTCTATATCTGAGTTTCTGAAAGAATTCTGTCACAAATATTCCCTGTTTAGCCAGCAATCATATGTAATCTGGATATGGCAGAAAGTTACGCGGCTTTTTCTAAAGGCGTTTTTCACAATTTTTGACTTAAAGCCAACATTAAAACCAAATATTAACTTTTTATATTTACACATGTATTGAACATTCTCAGTTTCCTCGGTACACTAATGCAGTTGTTATGCCATAGTGATGCGAGACTCCCAAATGCAGCCCGATCTTTGTATGTATATCGTGCACTGGATGTCACTATCGGTGCCGTCATCTGGGGTGATCATGATTCCTAGGTAAAAAAGTTGGTCGACTACACCGCACAGCGGCAAAAACTCCCAAATTTCATGTGTCCAAATCTCGACTCTCTTGATTGAATTTTAAAAGAAGCCTATTCTGAAAGATTTTAACTGTGGATGCAAAAGTTCATATACGCTAAAATAGTTTAATATTTCATCATAATAGAAGTTATTTTATTGGGATGTATTTCGGAAAGCATGTATCGTATTGGAATTTCGTTTAGTTCTTTGAAAAGAGGAGCTGTTGAGGTATTCTTTGGCATTTAAAATTGTGTAAATATGTTTGCCATTCCCTTTTCAGACAGTGTTTTACCTGAAGATTGAATTTATTTAGAATTGTTAATTTTAATTCTGAACTCAAACGAAATCACAGGTAAGGATTTGTATTATCTTATATTTATATCATTTAACGTACATCGGAGTAGTGACTGTTAAATCGATTCCGATTCTTATCGAGAATCGATTTTGGGGGTTCTTGAATCGATTCTTTTGGAATGGAATGGAAAACACCGCAAAAGTTTGTACTTTTGGTGGTAAAAAGTTGTGAAAATTTTAAAATGTTGAGAACATTTTAAATTTGATGATTGTATAATTATAAAAATGAAAGAACGTATCACAATACAATACTTCGTGAATATATGGAAATCATTTACATTTGAATATCAAGATTTTCGAGAAAACTTTTTATACATCCGTTGTCGCCAAAATCGCATTTCACTAATCTATTATTAGAATTTTTTAAATAGTTGTTTGCAAGTTTCTTCTTAGAAAGTTTAAATTTTAAAGAAATATTATAACACGGTCAGTAAGTCTGTAAGCAGACTTTACTACTTAAAGTATAATTTCTTAAGTAAGAGGTTTGTAAACATATACTTTATACATATTTTTTAATTTCAACATGGAAGACCGAAGCCATCTACCAAATTTTTAAAAACATAATTTTTTGTGATTTGAAATCATTATTAGTTTTTAACAATAAAAGTCTTCATAGAAGTTTATATATGTAATATATGATAAGCGATGTTTAATTATTCTATGTAATCGAAATGCAATTATGTTATAGATTTATTTCTCATATTAACATATGACAGTTTCGTCTAGTTTGTTGGAATTAAGTTTATTCTTAGAAAGTTTAAATTTTAAAGAATAATATCAAAACACGGTCAGTAAGTCTGTAAGCAGACGGACTATTTTCAAATTATGTTTTTCTTAAATTGGAATTAAAATTTAATTTTAAAATATTTTTTAAATAATAAATTGAATGTGTACTTCAGCTTTAAATATTTTAAATTTTGAATGTGAATTTAAATATGAATATCTTTTTCAAGTTTGAATTTTAACATAACTATTAAATAACTAACTATATAATTTTAATATTATTTTCAATTTGAGTAATGTACTTCTTCGAGAATTTAAACCTCATCTGACATATTCATAATAATTTATAAAAAATGTAATGAGTATTTTACATTTAAAAACGTTTGGATAAATAATGCCGCAGCGACTGATGTACGTTAGAAGAGGATATAAAAAAGAATTATTTTTAATGAAACGAAGACACATACAGAAATATGCTGTTAATTTCATATTTACGAATATATTTTAGATTTAAATGTATACTCAAATGCGTAATTTTATTCTAGGGTTCAACATCGATTCGATTTTTCAATCCGATTCTTCGATTCTAAGAATCGGATTGAAAATAGTTGATCGAAGAATCGAGAATCGATTCTAGCCCTTGATTGCCATTCGCTACATTGGAGGTAGGAGAGGCTGTGGGCGGATTTAAACAAAAAACAAGTAAGGAAAGGCTAAAGTCAGACGGAGCCGACTATACGATACACTCCACTTTCTATCCTATTACAATTTATTTCGGTAAAAAAGTGAATTCGGGAAGGATTTGTGTATCCTGTAAATGTATGTGTTTGTCAAAAAATGTTAAATCGGAAAGGACATCTGTATGAAGGTATATGGAACGATATGACGATATGTAAACGACGATGTGAACGATATGCAAAGTTTGGCCAAAATCAGTTAAACATTTTTATAAATAAATGTATATCTAAATCTGAACCGACTTTCACCATAGGTGTTTTTAGTTGAATTATAAGATGTTGTGCCAATTTCAAAGAAAAACGGGTACATGTGGTTTCTAAATCGGAAAAAAGTAAAATTTGGAGCGACATTTGTATGGGGGCTTATCTAAATCTGAACCGCTTTCGACACAAGTGTTTCAAGTTAGATTATTAGGTGTTAAGCCAAATTTGAAGAAAATCGGGTACAATATGTGCTTTATAGAGCGGAAAAAGACAAATCGGGAGCGACATTTGTATGGGGGCTATATCTAAATCTGAACCGATCTACCCGCTTTCGCCACAGGTGTTTCTAATTAGGTGCTAAGCCAAATTTGAAGAAAATCGGTTACAATATGTGGTTTCTAGAGCGAAAAAAGTCAAATCGGGAGCGACATTTGTATGAGGGCTATATTTAAATCTGAACCGATTTGCCTCATATTAAACAGTGTTCGTTAAGCGTTTGTTAGGATCATCAACGCCCACAAGGAATATGTTACATAATAGCCACTGATATCCTTTACATTGGTGGTCATAACTTATAACTATATTAATACAATGATAGGGTGTTCACACTGTACACCTTGGATCTATATTCAACGAATTGCTCCATAGTAAAAACCATATGAGTTAATTTAATTGTTTATGATTTTTATCACCAACCACATGCAAAGATCTTTTTAAAAACTTATTATCTTTTTTTGAATTTCATGTTCCAATGAAACTTTTTTCTTAAATATTAATGTAAATAACCCTGAGCGAAGCAGGGGTCAAGTGTTTCCATGTCGCCACTTTTTCACCACTTTTGGCGACTTTTAGGTGACATTGTCAACGAAATTTCTAGACTTTTTAATTTGCCTTCGCGGGTGTACATATACACAACACTTTTATACATATACTAAAAGTAATAACATTTTCCCTTGAAGAGTATTCACAAAAGTGGAATCAAATTCCTAGTTGAACACTAAATCTTCATGTGTAAACAACCTTTTTAATGGACAGATAATTTCTTGACAGATGTAAAGCAGTGATTCTTCTTAATTTATTATCGTTTAATTTTGCTTTGCCGGTAAAACGCAAAGAAGTAAATAAGTTATAACTCCGACAGTACTTTTTGGAGCTGAACAAGACCATATACACGTGAAACTAGACGTCATATATTGGCGAACCTTTCTCCTTTTTAAAGGACTTTTTATTTCCAAAGGATGTAGATGTTTTAATAATTTATCGTGTTCACATTCAAATGAAAGAGAACAATATCAGGGTAAAATACTGTACATTTCATGCTCCTATCTGAATAAGTTCAGGATTAACAACTATTTCAAAATCCCCCTTAAAAAATTAAAATACATAATTTTGCATGAAATTTGCAGTATTTTTAGCAGGCATTCTTCTCCCATTTGATACCCATATCGCCATTGTATGACTTGCAAAAGTATGAAAATATATTATTAAAACTTCAATATCCTTTTGAAATTAAAAGTCCTGTAAAATGAAGAAAATATCACCAAATGGAAAGCTGAATACACAGCTTTTCTACATACGATTTCTAGTTTGATATGTATATGGTATTGATCGGCTCCAATGAACAAATATAAAATTGTCGCACGGTGTAATACATATCAAAACAATTAAGGAAAGGCTAAAGTCGCTTTCTATCCGAATACAATTCAATTCGGTAAAAAACTGATAACGGAAAGGATTTTTGTATGTTTCCTGATCATAGGCTAATATGACCTGGGGCTATCGGGGCTATAACCAAACATGGAATGAAGTGACTAACTTTCACAATAAGTTCTTTCAGTTCAAATACAGAGTGCGGCTAAAGTTACTATATGATGTAAAACAATTGTAACTTCTTTGCTTGCGAGTATTTAACTTTTTCTTCTTTCCTATTTCAGAAATTAAACTTGGGAGAATATTTAAAAATGGAACGCTATACAATTGCGCAATTGCGCTTGGAATTTGCTAGAGCACTTTTAAATCTCGTTGATCAAAATGAAATTTTTTTGTCAAATTTAATGATGACCGACGAAGTGCATTTTCACTTGAACGGTTTCGTAAATAAACAAAACAACAGATTTTGGGGATCCCATAATCCCAAAAATCTTCATCAGAAATCTTTACAACTAAAGTACAACATTCAAGAAGAAATTGATCGAATACCACAAGAAACACTCAACAAAGTTATGAAAAATGCCATAAAAAGAGCAAATTTTTTGCGTTAGAGAAAACGGTTCTCAATTAACTGATATTATTTTTCATAATTAATGTAAAAAAATAACATAAAATAAACTTTCTTTTTATCATATTTTTTTTTGTTTTTTTCATCCCATTCAATAGTTATTTAAAAAACAAATCATATAGTTACTTTAGCCGCACCCTGTATAACGTGTTATGCTCACTTTGAAGAAAGTCGGTGAAAATACATAGTTTCTGGGACGGAAAAAATCAATGCGGAAGCTAAATTTGTATGGGAGCTACATGTAAATCTGAACCGATCTGACCTATATTTAGCATGGGTGTTCCTAGTTTAAATATAATATGTTTTGCCAAATCTGAAGACAATCTGATACAATATGTGGTATCTAGAGTGAAAAGAGTCAAATCGGGTGTGAAATTCGTATAATGATTATATCTAAATCTGAACCGATTTTCTTCAAATTAAATAGTGTTCGTTGTTGTCCCGTAAAACTTCGTTGTGCTAAGTTTTATTTGGTTCTGTCTACAATTGCGTGATTACAAGAATAGATGGACAGACAGACGGTCATTGCTAAATCGATTCAAGACGGTCATTGCTAAATCGATCGGTATAATTAACAATTGGTCTGTCTCCCTTCCTTTTGGGTGTTACAAACAAATACACAAATATATATACATAATACTCTCGTGGAGGGTATAAACATGAGCAAAATATTGGTGAAAAACAATCGATTTTGTAAAAAAATACAAATCAGGAAAATGTGGCAGCTATTTTTAGTGAAAAAGATTCCGTTGACGATTTTGCGAACCCAATTAAAAACTTTGTGCAGCCAATCGTGATAATAATATTAGAAACGTTATAAGGACCTTTAAATCTGAAAATACTCGTTGTAACGGACCAATGGTATATGTATTATTTCATATATTTTTTCTTTAATACACAAGTAAGGAAGGTTAAAGTTGGGCGTGGCTGTGGTGTAGAGTATAAAAAGGTCGTTACATTTGAACCGGGTAATATTCGATACAGCTATAAGCAAACTAGTAAATCAAAAAAAAATTTTTTTTTCAAATCCATGCTTTATGCAAGCAGAATTCTATTGGGCCTAGAAATTCTTTTTTAGTTATCTTTTGTAGAAGGAAAAATTACTGCGTTATCAGGAGCAGAAATAATAGATTTTTAATTTGTGGTTTGTATGGGAGGTACCACGCCCCTTGTCCATTCCCGCTCATATTTGCAGCAGCACTTAAAAAATGCACACCAAACCGACGTAACAAATTTTGTTCAAATACCGTTATCAGGAGCAGAAATAATAGATTTTTAATTTGTGGTTTGTATGGGAGGTACCACGCCCCTTTGTACAATCCCGCCCATATTTGCAGCAGCACTTAAAAAATCCACACCAAACCGACGTTCCAAATTTTGTTCAAATACCGTTATCAGGAGCAGAAATAATAGATTTTTAATTTGTGGTTTGTATGGGAGGTACCACGCCCCTTTGTACAATCCCGCCCATATTTGCAGCAACACTTAAAAAATCCACACCAAACCGACGTACCAAATTTTGTTCAAATACCGTTATCAGGAGCACAAATAATAGATTTTTAATTTGTGGTTTGTATGGGAGGTACCACGCCCCTTTGTCCAATTGGTCAAATTTTTCCATTTCCTTGTATTGTCATCGAAAATGATTAAGTGTGCAAAATTTGAGCAAAATTGGTTGAGAAAAAAGCTTTCAAAAATTGATTTCAAATTTTGTGGCACACAAACATATATAGAAAGTAACCTTATATAAAGCATGGAATAATATACTACAAATTTCATACTTCTATCTGTATTTGTAAAATTTGAACACAATCTTTGAATGGGAGCTACATATAGATATGAACCGATCTAACCCATTTTTACCAGATCTGTTTCTAGTGAAAATATATGGCGTTTTGCCAAATTGGAAGAAACTCTTTTGAAATATATGGTATCTAGAGCGGAAGGAGTAAAATCGGGAGCAAAATTTGTATGGGAGCTGTATCTAAATCTGAACTGATTTACTTCAAATTAAATAGCGTCCGTTCTCGATGTGCAAAAATCATTTGTGTCAAGTATCGTTACAATCGGACAATAAGTGCGACCTGACAGACAGACGGACGGACATGGCTAAATCGATTCAAAAAGTGATTCTATGTCGATCGGTATAATAAACGATGGGTCTATCTCGCTTTCTTTTGGGTGTTACAAACAAATGCACAAATTATATTATCATTATACCCTGAGGTGTAGGGTATAAAAATGTAAAATAAAAGCAACTGGAACATATATTGGGAGGGGTAGGGTGGTTACATTTTAAGGGCCGATGTTGATTTTGAATAAAACACAAATTGTTTAGGAAATTATTGTCGTTTCTTTTTATTATGATAATATTGGTATGGTTCAATTATGTATGGAACAAAATATCGGCTAAATGGCCGCCGCGACCTCGGCGGCACACCTCCATCCGATGGTCCAAATTTTCGAAGACGCTGAGGCATAATTGAGGTTTATGCCGGTAATGTGCCGAATTATCCAACCCTTTAGCTCTTGAATTGTTGCTGGCTTATCGACGTACACATTTTCTTTCGAATAACCCCAAAGAAAGAAGTCCAACGGTGTCAAATCACATGATCTTGGCGGCCAATTGACATCGCCACCACGCGAGATAACACGACCATTGAATTTGTCGTGCAAAATAGCCATTGTTTCGTTAGCTGTGTGGCAAGTGGCACCGTCCTGTTGAAACCACATATCGTCCACATCCACATCTTCCAATTCGGACCATATAAAGTTCGTTATCATCTCCCGATACCGAAGACCATTCACCGTAACGGCTCGAAGATGCCGCCAGCCCATAAACCGCAACCAACAGTCACTCTTTGTGGGTGGATTGGTTTTTCGACAACTACTCTTGGATTATCATTCGCCCAAATGCGGCAATTCTGCTTATTGACGAATCCACTGAGGTGAAAACGATATGCATTTTGATTTGAACGCCCATTTTCATAATAAGCCTGAATAACTTTATCGCTTTGCTCGATTGTGTATCTTTCCATGGTTCAGATTGAATTAGTCTGAAATTGAATAATGTCAAATGAAATACAGAAAAAAAAACGTGAGATTCAACATCGGCCCTTACAATTTAAACAAAATTCCAAGTGTAGACAAAATGTTCAAAAGATGTTAAAATTAACTACAGAATCAGTGGTTCTAATGTCTCCATGTACTCACTAGTGGATTTTCATTGACAAACGCATGTTGAATGTCAACAGTAGAGAGCATTGCCAGGGGTAGAACTTGTCAGTTGCGCTGGTGACAAAGTCAATACTGAGTCAGTACAGTTATTCCATCGAATTTCCAACAGGAAAGTGTTTATTGTCAAAATGTTTTTGCCACAGAATCCAGCATTGATTGCTGCCCCTGTTTTAATGTGTTGGCCCACTGTATTGCCGCATAGCAAAACAATGACACAATTGGAATTTTGGGGTTTATTGGTGCCTTTATAATGCGTCTGCAAATGCGATGGAGCTTATATTTATTTTTGGCTCAACAAATCTGTTCATGGTACACATTAATTTCTAAGCAAGCAACGATGTCAAACCACGTAACACTCCCTACAAGTATGTGTAAATATATACACACATTGTATGTGTGCTATTCCGTTTGTAACAACCCTGCGACAAATTAATCGAAATTGCTATAAACATAGCTATCCCGTGATGGATCGAATGGGTGGGTTCCAAAGTATAAATAAAATGTCAATTCACTTATCAATTCGTATGCGTATTTAAATAAAAGTGTTATAAAATAATAAGACACCTGATCGCTTATTAATAAAACTAGAGGACAATTTCACAAAATATTGGTTAATCTCTACAAAGTCTATAAATATAATACTAGAGAGCATTATGTAGTATAGAACAGACATCGTACATATAGTTCGGGGTGTGGTCCAATTCATATCCTTTGAGACGGGTTCTCAGGCTGGTGTTATGGAACAGACAACGGACACGTCCCAGTCAAACAAGTCAACCCTGCAATGCCGAACCGTTTTACTAGGACCGGTCACGTTTTCCATGCTTAGCTCAAAATTATAAATCTAAATAAAAAGTAATAATTTAAAGGTAGTAAATTGAAATGTACACATTTTCCTGAAATCACATAAAATATACATTTTTATACCCTCATCCTTAGGATGGGGGTATTATATTCATTTTGTCATTCCGTTTGTGACACCTTGAAATATTGAACGGAGACCTCATAAATATATATATTTTGTATCCATGTAAGGCGATTTAGCAATGTCCATCTGTCGTCTATCTTTTGGAAGCACGCTAGCTTGCAAACGTGGTTCAAAATTTCTGTATATGTGTCTAATGTTTGCAGAACGCTTGGGATTGAAAATGGGCGCAATCGGCCCAGAGGGAAAAAATTGTCCATAACAATGACGAAAATACCCTCTAATATTTAGAGTATTTAGGCACTTTTTTAATTTCCGCCGCATATTCAAATTTGACAAATACATACATATAGCGTAGACTCGAACCACAAATACGCAGGAGGTGAAATGGGACCAAAGGGATTAAAAAGGTACTAATCCAACCGCAACAGCTAGAAATAGGAATTTCGGTTTGTACACACCTCTATTTGCATAGTCTTGTAAGAAAATGGATATTTCGAAATTCGTACTTTTGAGGAATAAAATGGGAAAATAGGGTTAAAAATGGTAACAACCAAACAATGTTTGGTTTGACTTTGTAGACGCGAAAACATAAAGGCCTTTTTCGAAATTTGTAAACTTAAATGGAAAACGGGGCGAAAGTGGATAACAATGGTATCAACCAATAAATTCGGTCTGACTTGCGTAGACGTGCAAAATAGGCAATTTTTTCTAAATTCGTTATTTTAGGGTTAAAATGGGAAAAAGGTATAAAAATGGTACCAACCAAACAGCTGTAGCTGGAATAATGTTATTCTACACACTGTTGGTCTATCAGTGTGGAGGGTTGTAATTGTAAATGGGTAAAATTAATTGAGGGTGATATATTTTTTCTCAACAAGTTTAGTTAGGGTACTTAAGCACATTATTTTGCTAGGGATATCGCGCTGCCTAAACATTTTTATAGAATCACCCTACAAGCGGGAGTAGTTTTTAAATTTGCATATGATCTTGAACAAATTTTAGAGATCATGTTATATTTCAACTAGAAACCACTAATGTGAAAGTGAACTATATTGGTCCATGGTCTGGAATAGACCCCATATAAGTGGAGTCCCCAAATTTAGACTATTACCGCTCTAGAACCCACATTTTACATATCTTGATTAAATTTTCCAGATCATGTTTTATTTCACCTACAGTTGAACTTCGATTAACCGTGATGCTCGGGACCGGGCTAATCACGGATAACCGAAAATCACGGTTAAAAGAGGTAAAATTTTACATGTATAAATTTTATTATTTTTATTTATTTTTGACAAAAACATGTAAATCTGCGTCTATAAATAACTTATCATATCTCTAGGAATACATACATTTATTTAAAAAAATCTTTTTTGGAAGTCTGTCTTATGCTTTTAGCTTTTTATTGTTCTTCCAACAAATGAGTTTGTATGCGATATATTTGCATTTTATCTGGTTCTGAAATACTTGGACAATTAAAGTTTTCTAAAAAACCTAACAAAATACTACTAGCCTCTATTGACTGAGCCAATGTAGGCGTTTCGTCCGCATTTCCTCCTTCTGATTCCTCGGAATTTGAATCAAGCTCATCTTCTTGGCTTTGGGTAACCATGTCTACGATTTCGTCTTCAGATATAATAGCAAACGGAGCGACATCAGAGTCGCACACCATCCACTTTTCGACAGCATCAATCGTACATCCAGACGGTATGGTTATATCTCTTTGTATCTCAACAAGGCTATTTGGAGCATCTTCATTATGAAATAGTAAGTTATTCCAAACTCTTTTTAAAACTTGTGGAGTTACAGAGTCCCACGAAGCTGCGGCTGCCCACAAAGCTGTCTTAATATTCAAAGATTTAACGAACTCACGTCTGTCATTAGCACCAACAAGTTTTTGAACGATCAGTTTACGGTAGTGACATTTGAAGCTCCGAATTAGTCCTTGATCCATAGGCTGAATCAAGGACGTGCAATTTGGTGGGAGATATTTTACTGTAACGTTTTCAGATATCATAGCATTTACATCTGGGTGTGCTGGACAGTTGTCTAATAGTAAAAGTATTTTACAGTTATTTTTGAGACCGATGCGCCGTTGATGTTCCTTTGCTTCTTACAAAATTTTGATTAAACCACTCCAGAAATAGCTGGTGTGTTACCCAAGCTTTCTTATTAGATTTATAAATCACAGGAAGGTGTTCAACGTTTTTTAAAGCTCTTGGATGGGCACTTTTTCCTATTATCATCAATTTACACTTGTGAGTTCCTGCAGCATTTGAACAAACTAGCACTGTGATTCTCTCCTTGGATTCCTTGTACCCTTCAATAGAATATTCATTACCACTAGCCAAAAAACCCTGAGGCAAACACCTCCAAAATAGACTGGTTTCGTCTGCATTGTAGATCTGTTCAGTTGTAAGTTGTTCGTTTTTAATGATTTCATCCAAGTCGTCCACAAACATCGTAGCAGACTCATAATCAGCACACTCCTTTTCTCCCGTAGATTTCAGTCGACGGATTCCATGACGTTTTTTTAATTTATCCAACCAACCAAATGAATAAGTGCACTCTGAATTCATGTTTAACTTCAAATGGAACATTTTTGCCTTTTCGACAATCATTTCGCCTGAAGTTCAGAAGCAAATTTCAGTTTAAGTTCACACAATATCTCGATTTCAGTTAACTTACCTGAAATTGGAGTTCCCTTAAATCTTTCTTGCCAAAACCATTCATATGTTGCGAAATCAACTTTTGGATTTTCGGATGTTTTTAGTGTATATCTGTGTTTAAGGCCAAGCATTGAATCAGTATCGGAGCAAAATTTTAAAATCCGGTCTTTGTTTTTTATTAAATCGGATACAGTTTGAATGCCAACTCCATATTTTTCAGACAACATTTTAAAAGGTACTTTACGTTTTGAGTATTCATTGATCAGCTCCATTTTTTTCTTTAATTAAAAGAACCTTTCTTGCTCTTTTCGCGGATTTAGTTTTTGACGGTGGCATGATGTAAGGAAAACACGTCTTGACAGATCAAATTTCACACTGATGAATGAATATGAAATTTGATATGAAAAGTACACTTTCATGAAAAAGGGGAATCACCGAATTTTAATATGAGAGATGTGTGTGTATTATACGAAAAAACAAACAAGCAGTCACATGGACATGTGCATCACGGATAATAGAGGTAAATCACGGTTAATAGAGGTAAAAAATCAACTACTCAGCTTCACGGTTAATAGAGTCACGGTTAATCGAAGTTCAACTGTATTTTAAAAGTGAGCTATGTTTTCATAGTGGCCCTATTAAAATGACGCTCAATTTTCAAAACGCATAGGTTCTTGTTTTGACATAGACCCCATTCAACTATCTGTTCTAAAACCCACATATTACATTCGGTATTTTCGTCATAACGTTGCCCCCAACGCAATATTTGGAGTTTAGCAATCATAACCAGGTAGCATGAAGTGGTATTGGGTATCATATAGTCGGCTCCGCCCGACTGTTCGTCGTTTGTTTTAGACGAACATTTGGCAACGGTCTGGACAACTAGTGTTCGTACCTCAATATAGTGCACAGTGTAGGGCATAACACGAAAACAATATTTTGAAAATTTGAGGTGGAATTCGGCTCCACTTGTACAATAGAAAACACCTAAAATACAAAGGATTTGGCTTGAGTATAATGGGCGTTCGTGTGCCTGAACGATATCTCGCTCGTGTGTTCCTGCGCTACTTTGTCGCTAGGATATGCCCAAAAGTATGTACGCACAAAGCTTCTTAAGGCAGATGATGTTCAATGGTGCCGACGATTACGTTGACGATGATGATGTCGATGAAGATGGAGACGATGATGATGAACTGTGGTGAGTGAGCAGTGAGCTGCTGGGCCAAAAGCAAAAGTTAATAATAAAGAACCAAACAATAGCTACAAGGATAATTCAATCGCATTAAATAATAAAGCTCAAAAAACACTTTCAGATTAACTGAAGTGATTGTATAGAATTAGTCAGAATCGCAGAGATTACCCAACATTCCAAAGAAACGAAACAGTCAACCAACCAGCCAACAATGACAATGCTACATTTAGCAGACTCCGCCAGCCCGCCCACCCCACACTCGTTCGCGCTCATGAAGATGTCACCGAAGGATATCTCGTCTTTTCCACGCAAGAAATGTTGTCTCTACATTGTTGTTGCTTGTTGGCTGGTGGAACAGTTAATGGGAATTCTGTTTGGAAATCATGGCTTAATGTTTGTTTGGGATTATGCATTGTTTCTAATTCCCATTAATGCCATGCTCCTCTTCATCATCGCCGTCAGATGGAATGAGTCCTTGAAGGGTGAACGTGTGTGTTAGTGTGCCTTTGTTGTTGTCGTTGTTGAACAGATATTGTACATCGTATTATTACTGTTCACATAAACAACATTTCATTTGATTTGTTTGTATTCAAACTAATGAACGCCACCCAGATACATACTTACATATGTATGTATGCACGCGCATACACACACATATACGTACCTAATTACGCGATTAGAATCACGACTATTATTATTTTTGTATTAATCGGTGTAATTTGTTATCCACATTAAAGGAATTCACCAAGTGGGAAAAAGGGCCGTAGAACTCCAACTCCTTCATGTGAAGCGGCAATTATTGAAGATGACTTTTTGCAAGCTCTTGCTTTACTAAATAAATAAAGCTTATGCCTGTAATTGGTTGCGGTTAGTTTGCTCTGGTACAAACATACATCAAATAATGCAAAGCTCTGCATTCCCATCTGCATCCGCAGTATGTGAACGAAACCTTCGCTGCGCAACCATTCAGTGCATGTGAGCAAAACAAGAATAAATCAGGCGTGTGATCATCTTCGATGAGGAATTTTGGTGCGAATGTTGTGTCTAACAATGCAAAGATGTGACAAGTGCGTTTTTTTATACCCTTCGCCAGGGTATTATGTCTCTGTGCATTTGTTTGTAACACCCAAAAGGAAACGAGATAGATCCATCGATCGGCTTAGAATCACTTTCTGAGTCGAAGTCCGTCCATATATTCTTGTAATCAAAGTACAGGTCGCAATTATTTACCGATCGTTACGAAAATTGGCAGAATTAACGCAATTTAATTTCAAGAAACTCGGTTCATCATTTTGATATAGCCACCATACAAATTTCGCTCCCGATATGACGTTTTACGCTCTCGAAACCATATATTTTGGCTGCTTATCTTCAAATTTTGCACCACATCTTATATTTGCACTAGAAACATCTTCGGTGAACATGATAGGCTCATTACGGGTACTGTTACTGCTCTAGAGACCACACATTTTAACTAGGGATGTAAAACCGGCCATCTTCGGCAAACCGGGTTTCGTTTTGTTTAAAAATTTACATTTTTTAAAAAACCGGTTTTCGGTTTTTTAAATTTGATAAAACCGGTGAAACCGTTTTTCATGGAACCTTTTAATTATTTACTATATTTTTTATATACTATATTATTTTATACTACTTTTTTGAGATTATTGAACAAAAGCATTAAACCATAAGAATTTAAATACTATAATACATACTTATTTCAAATTTGCTAATTTAATTTTCACATTTTAAATGAAAATTCACTTAAACCGCCGATCTTGTTTATTTAAATTACCAAATTATTGTGAAGTTTGTTTTGAGCACCACAAGAAATACGTTAGAAGAGATGCTATGCTATCTTATCAATTTGTTTACAAAATAATAAACTAATATGCATTATGTCTAAATCAGCGATGCTGACCGAATTTAATATGAGACAAAGGTTTATAAATATCATTTATATGACTTCATATTCGAAGTTTAATCTTTTATGGAAATATGCAGGAGGTGTTCACAAGAGTTAATATGTCAATATTATTATTTAACACGCATTTCGTACTTTTTCTGCATCCATCAATGATATTTTCTTTTTTACTGTCAGAGTGATATGTTTTAATTTAGCGCTCAATTAGAATCCCGATATATTTAGACGTGAGTGTCAGAAACTTTGGATCGAATAAGGCATGATTCCATTTTGATCAGAACAAGTATATTTCCCCTGGAAACATACATTGTGAAAGAAGGTATCATCGGTCCATAGGACACTTTTGAAAATCCTCACCTAATTGAAATGCAATGGCGTAGAAAGTGAAGGATATAATTTAGTCGGCGCCGCCCGACTAAATTTTTATTTTGCATGTCCACACAGTCAGAGGAATGTACACACCGAATTTCATTATTATAGCTGCAGCCGATTGGTTGGTACCATTTTTATCCCCATTCACCCCATTTTCCGCCTAAAAGTACAAATTTCGAAAAGTTCATTTTTGTTTCACGTCTACACAGTCAGATGAAGGTATACACCGAATTTCATGATATCAAATTCAGCGGTTTGGGTGGTACCATTTTTATCCCTCTTATAAAACTTTCTGATTTGGCTATCCACTCATATAAATAATAATATAAATAAATTAGGTCAATTCGCTACAGCGATTTTGTTTAAAGCATTTTTCTAGATTTAGGGCATATCGTACTATCAAATTCCAATTTATTAGGCTAAAATAGGATAAATAACGGCTATAAAGTCAAAAAATGTGAAAAGTATCTTGAGAAAAACTCGCGTATCTTTTTATTATATTGAGAATACCAAAATATTTTTTGGCATGCGATTGCTGACTTCTTGAGGAATATTTGTGTCAGAAAAGTTTCAGCATCCTGGATGGAGAGAGTAAAAATATAAGCAATTGCAACCGCGAATTTTGGATTTTTCAGAAAATGCAGCGATTTTTGGGACATACGAAATGCTTGTAACATAAAGCGTCATTGTTCTTAATACACAAACAAAAAGTCAGTCGGATCCGTTTTCTAGATCGCGAGAAAATCAAAAAACAAAAATATCATGAATGAAAATCATTTTAGCTATATTTTCCTCGAAAATGAAAATTTTCCAAAAAATATCCAATATCCGCAATATACACTTTTTGTAAAAAATTGGAGAAAGGGATAAAAATGGTACCAATCTGATGGACGAAGCTTGAATCTTTTTTCTACACAACATTGCCAAGATTTCATGAAAATCTTATTTATGTATTTGGGCATAAATGGCTATGTGCTTATTTCAACATTAATAGTGCTCAAACTTTTTAATCGTAGCAATTAGTAATCCTCTTTAGATTAAACTGTAGAAGAATGACTAATAATTACTCTAAAAATTGAGGAGAAAATCAGTTTTTCGCTCTCCTGAAAAGTTATGTGTTTGTTTATAGCCACTTATGAATATAAGCCCTCGATATACTTTAGTCTCCGATGATTAATTCAATAATGACAAAGTGAATATACACCCATCCTTAGGGGGTATATTCCTTATTAAACTGTGATCTATGATCATGTTGACAAGTTCCTACTCTTCAATGTCTGATCGATTCGATTGGGATTTTCTCTCTCTTTATATGGCTGCAAGCCTGCATTGTCGATGGATTTCTTTGCGGTGCCTTCGAGACGTCGACAGAGGCCAACACATTTTTTATTTATCTGTATATACAGACATAATGTAATGTAATAATCATCACCAGAAAGGGTACAGTTGTAGCTAGCTCTGTAGAATTTGTTCGCCGAAACCGACCTCAAGTCTCAAATTCTCGAAGTTGTTTCTGCAGCTGCAATATATCCAAACGAATTTTTAATTTTTTTTATCTCAGCCGACCCGATAAGGACAGCGGTAACCACTTTAGAAGCAGGACGATTGACTTCGTGCTCATCGGAACATAAATGGTGGTTAAATTGTAAGGGCCGATGTAGAATGTGAACCACGTAAAGTTTTTCTCTGCATTTCATTTGACATTTCTCAATTTCAGACTAACTCAATTTGAACCATGGAAAGATACTCAATCGAGCAGAGTGTTAAAGTTATTCAGGCTTATTATGAAAATGGGCGTTCAAATTCGGCACATGATGAGGCACATTTTCAGCTCAGTGGATTCGTCAATAAGCAGAATTGCCGTATTTGGGCGAATCATAATCCAAGAGTGATTGTCGAAAAACCAATGCACCCACAAAGAGTGACTGTTTGGTGCGGTTTATGGGATGATTTTTTCTAATATGAGGCCGGTCAGGTAGTTACTGTGAATGGTCTTCGCTATCGTGAGATGATATCGATCTTTTTATGGCCCGAATTGGCAGACATGGATGTGGACGATATGTGGTTTCAACAGGACGGTGCCACTTGCCACACAGCTAACGAAACAATGGCTATTTTGCACGACAAATTCAATGGTCGTGTTATCTCGCGTGGTGGCGATGTCAATTGGCCGCCAAGATCATGTGATTTGACACCGTTGGACTTCTTTCTTTGGGGTTATTTGAAAGAAAATGTGTACGTCTATAAGCCAACAACAATTCTAGAGCTAAAGGATGAGATAATTCGGCACAATACGGACATATGTAGATCGTCAATTATGCCTTAGCGTCATCGAAAATTTGGACCATCGGATGGATGTGTGCCGCCGAGGTCGCGGCGGCCATTTCGCCGATACTTTGTTCCATACATATTACAATACCAATATTATCCTAATAATTTAATGACAATAATTTCCTAAATAATTTGTGTTTTATTCAAAATCAACATCGGCCCTTAAAATGTAACCTTATATAATTTAACTTTATATATCAATATTGGGAACACTAACAGCGGAAAGGGTAGCAGATTTGACAGCAGTTTGTGGACCTCTACAATTAATGGCCACAACTTTGGCAGCGGGACATCGATTTGTAGGCCTTTCTTTATTAATAATTTTCTGTCATACAAGTTCTTTCTACATATAGAATATAGTCAAAAATCCAAAAAAATAGATATGCCAATTTTTCTCTTTACTTTGATCAGTACCCATGTTCTGTAAATCTCCCATCGAGAAATTTCTCACACGAAATATGTGAAATGAAACAGAAACGTTGTAATTTGACACAAAAAATTGTTTCTAACATGCAAGTGTGTCTGTAACTTTGACTTGTGAGAAATTTCTGTCACCATATTTTTTTCTCACATTACTGGAAAAATGCGAGAAAAACTGTTTCTGTAAAATATTCAGTTGAGAAGTTTCAGCTTCGAACTGTCAAATATACTCACAATTAAAAACTTTGCGAGAAAGAGCATTTCATACACTTCTAAACCAAAACAAGTACAAATGGCGCTAAGTTCTGCCGGGCCGAACTTTATATACTCTCCACCATGGATTGCATTCCACAGAGGTTGTCGGTTTTCGTAGAAGTGCAGTAATATTACAGGAAAATATATATTTTTTTAATATAGCCAAACCAAAACAAATACACATTAAAAAAAAATAATTTTATAAATAAATATAATATTTTAATTATTTCAAACCACGCTTATAAGGCACGGCTACCAATACGTCAATTCAAAAAATAAATATTCTTATATTTATATTTTCAAAGAGCTTAAATACCATAAATATTGGTAGAAGGTGGGTGCTACAGTTGGTTGTATTTCGATTATATTTTAATTCCAAAAGTACAAATTTTGAAAATCCATTATCAGACGTACATAGTGCAAAATAACCTAACTTCATGATTCAACCAATTTTTGCAGTAAAAGAAAAAGTACGAATTTGGAAAAAAAAATTTATTTTGCGTGTCTATGCAGTCAGAGGAATGTATACACCGAATTCCATGATTCCAGCTGCGCCCATTTGGTTGGTACCATTTTTACCCCCTTGACGTTTCTACGAAATTAGAATTTTATCATTCTAGCTGTAGTCGTTTAGTTGGTACTATTTTTATTCCTCTGTACCATTGTATCCCTTGAAGGTACTAATTTCGAAAAATTCGTCTATTTTCCGTGTCTACGCAGTCAGAGGAATGTATACTCCGAATTTCTTGACTCTAGCTGCGGTCATTTGATTGGTACTATTTTTATCCCCTTTTTTCATTTTAACCCCAAAAAGTACGAATTTCGAAAAATCAGTTTATTTTCCGTGTCTACACACTCAGAGGAAAGTATACTCCGAATTTCATGACTCGCAGTCAGAGGAATGTATACTCCGAATTTCTTGACTCTAGCTGCGGTCATTTGATTGGTACTATTTTTATCCCCTTTTTTCATTTTAACCCCAAAAAGTACGAATTTCGAAAAATCAGTTTATTTTCCGTGTCTACACACTCAGAGGAATGTATACTCCGAATTTCATGACTCTAGCTGCGATCATTTTATTGGTACTATTTTTATCCCCTTTTTTCATTTTAACCCCAAAAAGTACGAATTTTGAAAAATCCGTGTATTTTACTTATCTATGCAATAAGAGGAATGTATACACCGAATTTCATTATTCTAGGTACAGCCGTTTGGTTGGTACGATTTTTATCCCTCTATTCCTATTTTGCCCCTTAAAAGTACGAATTTGGAAAAAATACTTTTATGTTATGCATCTACTCAAGTAGAGGAATGTACACACCAAATTTCGTGTTTCTAGCTGTTGTCGTTTAATACGTACCTTTTTATCCCTATTTTGCCCCATTTCTCCCCTACAAATAAGAATCACTTTATGGTGGTCGTTTTTGCTATAAGGTGAATGCGCATACCAAATATCAAGCAAATATAAATAGACATATTCAAAAAACATGCTTAAATACGCTAAAATATTAGGGATTATTATGATTATATTTTTAGTCCTTGTAAGGGGAATTTTTTTGTCTTTAGCCCGATTTCGTCCCGTTTCAATCCTAACCGATCTACGACTATAAGACGCATTTGTGGAAAATTTTAACGTTCTACCTCCTTTCCTTTTGATGCTAGCGTGCTTTCAACAGACGGACGTACGGACATGGCTAGATCATATTAGACTTTTATGATGATCATGAATATATATACATTATAGGGTCTCAGGTCAATATTTCAAGTTGTTACAAACGGAATAACAAAGTTAGTATAACCGCATCGTGGAGGTGGAGAGTGTAAAAATAGACAAAACAAACACAGAAAATCGATAAACGTTGTTATTTATTTATTATTTTGTAAAAGGAATTTTGATTTGATATCCCAGAACAATAAGCGCACTTCCAAATTTCTTCTTTCTTTCCGCTGAATTCGATCACACACGTACGTATATTGTCTATTTCTTATGTTTTGATTGTTAACTTGAAGTTTCTTCTTTTCTTTGTTTACTTTTTGTGACATGTGACTGGAAAGTTCCAATAATACATTGTCGCTTTTCACATTGATTTACAGATACAGTTTTTACTCACATATCGAGAAACAGTTGCATTTTTTGTTTCACACTTTCTCGATGCAAGAAGTTCTCACAAAAGTTATAGAACAGGGATACAGATCACTAATTTAAGAACTTTTCTTTTTGACATTTATAACAAGTCTTCAGTCGGCTAAACCGACTAATATATACCCACACTCTCAGATAACATATATACGGAAGTACGGAAGGGCGGGATAATTTGTGTGGAAGGTTCGTGTGGAAAGTTCGTGTCACATGGTCCCAACTTCCACATTTATAAAACAACTAGCTGAACCCCCGCCCGCTTCACCAGGCAAAAAAAAAAAAAAAAAACAAACGGTAAAATTAAAATCTGCATTCATATTGATTTTTATCCTGATCGGTAATATATGTACCAATTATAATCAAGGTACTTCCCTGAGATACTAATGAAATGGATATGTTCCATGGAGAACGTTAGTTTACGGCAAATAATGGAGGAAATGTTAAAACTCAAATCGATCTTTTGTTAAGTGTGATCCTCCTTCTTTTCCATTACCTAAACAAAAATCTTCATTCGTAAGAAGAAATTACTTAATCGAATAGCTGGAATTCGAATGTACTACATTCAAAACACATAGAAAATTAATCAAATTGTTCACTAATCATACAACACAAAAACGAAAAATATATATAATTTCCGTTTTCTTGACTTAAGTCGGCTGATGACGAATGAATATTTCTCTTTTTGTAACCTTCCTTTACTATTGTGCTAAGAAAATCCAAAGCAAATGTGTAATTTTACAAAATTCAAATCAAAAAATGCCCTCGGTGTCGAATATACAAAAACACTTTTTAATTTCTAAGTGTCACGGCCACTTACTCTTATACTCTAAAACCGGTTTTAATTTCATATGGAAAGGGTAACGCCCACTTTTTGCCCATCTTTGTACAACTATTTACAGTGGATCAAATCACACAAATTTTCAGCACTCTAGGTGTCATAGAAATGACCATATTCGATAATATGTTTTAACTTCGTATGTGAGGTATCATGCCCACTTTCCCAATACCGCCCATTTTTAGCACAACTGTGCAGACTAATAATTATGAACTTTCACAAAAATTCAAGACTCTAGCTGCAACAGTATTCCGAATATGCTAATTTATAAAAAACGAATAAATCCCAAATTTATGTGGGAGGTGCCACGCCTACTGAAAATATGAAAAAATATATAGCCTATTTTCACCACCGATTCAGAAGATCGGTTCAGTAGTTTAGACTGCTATAAAGAACAAACAAACTTACAAACAGAGATTCATTTATATATATAGATAAATTGTATAAACATGATCAAACATACAGTCATAGTCGTAAATCTAATTCTTGCATAATTATTTACTGAAAGAGCTATCATGTTTATTAAATTGTTGGTTGCAGTGATTTGATGCATTAATAACGATTCAATCGTTTGCATTGAACTAAGATTATTGTTAATCATGGCTGCTTCTGAATATTATACTTATTGTTCTTATTTGGGATATTTGAAGTATTTTCGGGGTATTTTTTTTTTGTAACGTCCAAAAGGAAACCAGTTATTCCCATCGTTTATTATACAGAACAGCTTAGAAACATTTTCTGAGTCGATTTAGCAATGTCCGTCTGTCTGTCCGTCTATTGTTGTAATTAAGTACTGTCCGATCTTAACCAATATTGTCACAAATAAGTTTTGTAGATCAAGGACTATTTAACACTATTTAATTTGAAGCAGATCGGTTCAGTTTCAGATATAGCCCCCATACAAATGTCGCTCCTGATTTTAGTTTTTTATCGAATTTTCTTCAAACGTGGCACAACACCTTATAATCTAACTAGAAATATTTATGGTGAAAGCAAGTAAGATGGGTTCAGATTTAGATATATCCCCCATATAAATGTCGCTCCCGATTGGTATTTTTTCTGCTCTAGAATCCACATATTTTACCGGGGTTTCTTCAAATTTGGCACAACATCTTATTATCCAACTAGAAACACGTGTGCTGAAAGTGGGTAATATCGATGCAGATTTAGATATAGCCCCCATACAAATGCCGGCAGACAGACGGACATTGCTAAATCGATTCAAAAAGTCATTTTAAGTCGATCGGTATAATTTACAATGGGTCTATCTCGCTTCCTTTTGGGTGTTACAAACAAATGCACAAAGCCATAATACTATCGTGGAGTGTATTATCATTAAATTCGACTTTAAGATTATCATCGGCTAAATACAATACAACTTTATTTATACAAAAGATATTTATTTATGAATATATACTATACAAATATTTTTTATAATTTTTTTTAATTTCAAGTAATGAGTAATAATGAGCTATACAGTAGCATAGGGAAAACATTAAAACTATATTGTTCATGTTCATTATCTATTTAGCTTTAATTAGTTATGATTTATTGAGTTGGACAATTGTTCGATTAATCGGGTAATCGAAAAATTACTAGGGGCATTATTCGATTAATTAAAAATTCTCTGTTTTCGAATAAACGATTAATCGAAACATATAAAAGTCCGAATAATTGGATACCCTAAGCAGTATGTTTTTGTATATCCAAAGTCCTGATATCTATAACACTGGGTAAGTTTATTAAGCTTTTTGGGGGGCTGTTTATGTGCTTGATTTCATACACATCTTTGTTATTTTCGCTAGGTTGAAGATCTGCGAATAACAGGCCCGTGCGCAGGATTTTCCCCTGGGGGGGTTTTCATCTACACTCATAAAAAAGTTAACCCTATAATGAGTTAAAATTAACTAAAATTTAGGAAACCAAGTACATTTTTATTAAATATAAGTAGAATTTTGCTGAAATTTTCCAAAATCTAAGTAAATTTTTCCTAAAACCAAGTAATTTTTTACTAAATTTAAGCAAAATTTGTCTAAAACTAAGTAAATTTTTACTAAATCTTAGTAAAATTTTGCTGAAAATTTCCTAAAACTAAGTAAATGTAAATATTTACTCAAACTGAGGACAATTTTGCTGATTTTTTTCCTCAAAACGAGTAAATTTTTACTTAAACTGAGGAAAATTTTATTTTATACAAGAAAAAAGGTAAAATTAAAATAAGTTCAATTTAACTAAAAAATCAAACAAATAGTTTTGCTTCAGAGTATGCAAAACTGATACAAAAAATAACAACATGAAATATTTCTCAAAAGTTGCATGATACCTCTGCCATAAGGAGTTGAGCTATTACTCCATGATTGTTGCGAAGGCAAAATAGGCGCCTTCGCATTGGTTGTTTAGAATAATTCATAAAATATTTAAGAAATAAGTCTCTGCAAACGAACGAAAATTGCTTCATAGATTAATATTTAATATTTTTTTTAAATTTCAATTTTTTTTATAAGTTCATTAATACTTAAATATATCAAGAACTCGGCATAATTTTCAGTAAACATTTTTTTTATATTTTAATTAACAACAGCCAATTTTAGCAGACTGCAAACTCTTTAGCAGTGTGAATGGTGATGTAAGATTGCAGAAAACTGCTGTTATGCCAAAAAACAGCTGTAATAGCAGAAAAGTGTCTGCTGAGTGTTGAACTTCTTTTTCTAACTAGTTGCTTGAAATTACATAGATACATATCGTGGGCTTATATTCATAAGTGGCTATGAACAAAAACATAACTTTTCAGGAGAGCGAAAAAACTGATTTTCTCCTTAATTTGGAGAGAAATTATTAACCGTTCTTCTACAGTTTAATATAAAAAGGATTACTAATTGCTACGATTAAAAAGTTTTCGAAATTTCCTATTATTCACGGTTTCGTGGTTCATAGCCACTTTTGTATGTTTAAAATTGGGCACTATGAATGTTGAAAAAGGAATAAGATTTATTGTAAACTCCAGAACTTTTTTCATGAAATCTTGGCAATGTTGTATAGAAAACGCATTTTCGTGATGTACATAGCGATTTTAGAGATTCCAGCTTCATCCGTCAGATTGGTCGCTTGTAACACACACACACACACACATATATATATATATATATATATATATATATATATGATATGATGAAAAAACCAAAATTCGCCGTTATATTTTAAATTTCGTCATTCATAATTATGCAACTTTTCATACACAAATATTCCCCATGAAGTCAGCAATCACATGCCAAAGAAATATTTTGGTATTCTCAATATAATAAAAGTCGGTTTTTTAAAGAAACTTTTCACAATTTTTCACTTTACAGCCACTATTTATGCTATTTTAGCCTGATAACTTGGGAACCAAATTACGATATGCCATCAATCTAGATAAATGCTTTAAACAAAATCGTTGTAGCGAATTACAACCTTCTGCATATAGCTTCTGCATTTTTGAACTATTTTATTTATATTATTTGTATGTTCATAGCCACTTTTGCACTCACAAACTAACCTGTGAGTGAATAGCCAAATCAGAAAATTAAAAAAAATGGCTTTAGAAAAAAATCATTTTCAAATTTATATGACAGATGACATCCAAATCTGAGAATAGTTTGGCATCAAAAACTAATTTTCGAGAAAATGGTTCATAGCCACTTTTGAATATAAGCCCTCGATATATATTTTGAAGAAATATTACACAAAAAACGATGAAATTCCTCGGCGATAAATCCTTCTGTCACGCATTTTTTTATGATAAATTCAGAAAATTGGATATGCTTTTTGACGAAGCTTGGGTTTAAATAGGATGTCTAAAGAGTTTTGGGGTTTTTAATTTATATAGGACATGAGTAACAGGATGTTTACTCAAAGTCTTTATACGCATATTCCGATTAAATAAAAAATATTTGGAAATGTTTCTTCATTTTTATAATCTTAAATATGTATAAATTCGAATAACAAATACAGTTTTTTGTATTCGATGAAATACAAGAAGAAACAACTAGAAATTTTAATTCCACAAAACCAAATAATTGGTAATTTAGAGTTTCGTTTTCCTACGTAGATCCAATATACTGAATTTGTTGTTTCTCTTTTGAATAATACTTGTTACATATGGACAAAAAATACTAACTCAGAAAAATATTTGACATAAGTGATAAATATAACAAAAATTTTAGTAAGTTAAAACTCTTTTCTTATTATTTCGCAACTTTAAAGTAGATTTTAAAATAGAGACCTACACGCAGAGAAAAAATGCATTTCGTAGGAACGAAATTTTAGGCACGTGAACATCGTTTTTGAGTTTCTTTTGTGGAAAAAATTAGTTTGTATGCGGTTAACATGTCATCAGTTGTTGTAAATGAACAAAGAGAAATAAATTTATGTATATCAAACAGTTGTCTTCGTTTGTCGAAATGGATTTGTATTATAATTGCAAAATCCCAAAACATTGGAAGTAACAGAAACCGTTGTTGTTGCATCTGTGATGAAAATGGGACACATCGGTTCAGATTTAGATACAGTTCCATAAAAATGTCCAATCGCAAATGTTACACCTTAGCGCTCTATAAGCATCAAGCAAATTATTTGCTTTTATTAAGAATATTTTAGATTTTATTATGATATCATAGTGATTCTTATCTACACTTTTTTAAAATTACTAAACGATTTTGTTTTTAAATTTCCAAACTTTTATTGCAGTACACAATTAAAAGTTCATAAGATATAGCTCTAGTCGAATATCAAGAAGTGATATCGGTTAATAAAAATGAAAATTTTCCGAACAATTTGATGTCCATTAGGGAAATTAGCTCTACACAATCTTGAAATTGACACAATTCGTTTAGTTTGTTTGTATTTTTCATACCCTTTGTCCGAAATTCAAGAAAGTGTCCACGATTTTTTATGTAATTTTCGATGATTTTACTGCAAAATTACCATTTCAGACGAGTTATTTTAAAAAGACTTTAAAAATTCTATATTTTATTGTTTCAGAAATTCTAGAAGGTTTTAAAAAGTATATGTTCGAAATCTCTCTGGGGGGGGGGGTTTGAACCCCCAAAACCCCCCCCCTGCGCACGGCCCTGGCGAATAATAATGGTAGTGGAGCTTGGAGAATGTGGTCGTTTGTTGTTTGAACGAAAATGTTGCCATCCAGCATCGGAAGATTCGTTCAAAGTCGGCATTGAGTAAGCGAGAATTTATTAACGAAAACAGTTGGGTGCGATGTTATTTCTTAATGTGAAAAACAAAGCAAGTAAGCAAAGAACAAAATTTGTATTATGAATTTTGGGATGTAACAGGAAAACCGTTTCTGCTACTCAACTATACGGTGGCGTAACAACGACTGGTCCGAAATTTAACAGAAATAAATGTCCTGCCAAAATACACGCTATGGTTTAGGGTATATAAATTAAGCAACAAAGGACCGACTATTTATACACTCCACGAGAATTATGTATTTGTGCATTTGTTTGTAACACCCAAATGAAGCGTGATAGACCCATTGTTAAGTATACCGATCGATTTAGAATCACTTTTTGAATCGATTTAGCAATGTCCGTATGTCTGTCTGTCCATCTATTCTTGTAATCACGAGACAGGTCGCAATTGTACACAGAACGAAATGAAACTTTGCACAACGAAGTTTTTCGGCACAAGGACGAACGCCATTTAATTTGAAGAAAATCGGTTCAGATTTAGATATAGCCCCCATACTAATTTCACTCTCGATTTGACTCTTCTCACTCTAGAAACCACATATTTTATCAAATTGTCATCAAAATTGGCAAAACATCTTATATTTCAACTAGAACCACCTTTATATATAGATCCCATACAAAGTTCTCTCCCTATTCGACTTTTTCCGCTCTAGAAACCACATATTTTATCAGAATGTCTTCAAATTTGACAGAACATCTTATATTTAAATTAGGAAGATCTATGGAAAAAATAGTTCAGATCGGTTGAGATTTATATATTGCTCCCATTCTAATTTCGCTCCCGATTTGACTTTTTCAGCTCTAGAAACCACATATTTTAACAGATCTTCTTCAAATCTTGCAAAATATTTTATATTTCATCCAGAAACACCCATAGTGAAATGGTTATTCTCCTACTTTCCATTACCAAAACAAAAAACTTCCTATGTAAGAGAACTTACTTAATCGAATAGCTGGAATTCGAATGACTACATTCAAAACACATAGAAAATCAATCAAATTGTTCACTAATCAAACAACACAAAATCTAAAAAAATAATATAATTTCCGTTTTCTTGACTTATGTCGGCTTTTGACGAATGAATATTTCTTTTTGGTAACCTTTCTTTACTATTGTGCTAAGAAAGTCCAAAGAAAACGTGTAATTTTACAAAATTCAAATCAAAAATGTCCCATCTTTCAAATCCCGCTCATTTGTATATTGTGTAAGCAGGTTACAACTAAGTTAACTCACACAACAATATAGGAATCTCGGTGTCGAATATACTCAAAAACAGGTTTTAATTTCGTATGGGAAGGGTCACGGCCACTTTCCGCCCATCTCGGTGTCGAATATACTCTAAAACCGCTTTTAATTTCATATGGGAAGTGTCAGGGCCTCTTTCCGCATATCTTTTCACAACTATTTACACTGGATCTACTCACACAAAATTTCAACCTAGGTGACCTTCGTATCGGAGGTGCCACGTCCACTTTTCCAATACAGCCCATTTTTGGTACAACTATGCACATTGTTGCTAATGCACTTACACAAAATTTCAGCACCCTAGATGTCATAGGACTGACAATATTCAATAATAGGTTTAAACTTCGTAAACTCTAGCTGCAACTGTACTCCGAATAGACTAACTTATAAAAAACGAATGAATCCCTAATTTGTGTGGGTGGTGCCACGTCCTCTGAAAATATATAGAAAAATTTATGTAGCCTATTTTCACCATCTGTTCAGCATGAACATACTGTGAAAATTTCAAGAAGATCGTTCCAGTCGTTTAGGCTGCTATAAAGAACAAACAACCTTACAAACACAAATTCATTTCTATATATATACTAGCTGAACCCCCGCCGGCTTCGCCAGGTAGAAAAACAGACGGAAATTAAAATCAGGTTTCATATTGTTTTTTCTTGTGATCGGTAATATATGTACCACTTATAACACTACTCAACAAAATGAAAAAAATGTCATGTACTCCGGATGCGATAATTTTTTCTGTGTAGATAACCTTGACATGAGCTCGAAAAACGCAATAAAAATTTTTTTTTTCTTTTGGTTTTTTTTTTATTTTTTTTTTTTAAATTTTAAAATTTTTTTTTTGGTTAATTTGTTTCGTCCGGCATAACTCGGGAACCACTAGCCCGATTTAATTGAATTAAATTTTAAAAAAATTAAAATTACAATTCCCTTAATCTGTTCATATATTGTTTTCCTATACAAGCAACAGTTTCCAAGTTAAAAATGAATATATAAAGGAAAAAACTTATTTTTTGCCTAAAGATTTAAATTTTTTTTTTAAATCCATTACGTAAGTCACATATTACTTTTACGTAAAGTCACATAACCTATGAGCAAAATGAGACAAAGATCATGAAAATCGATGCACGCGTTTCGCTTTTATTCGCAATTGAGTAAAGGTATGGATTTCAAAAATTTGCTCGACATATGCACAACTTTGTCTATGGTAAGGTTTTTTCTTTTTTTTTTGATTCTCAGAATTAACAAAACGGAATAAACAAAGGGTTATTTAATTTTTATGATTGCGTAAGCAAAGTAATAAACGCTAATAAATGTGCGTGAACAATTAAAAGGAAAAAAGGAAAGGGGACTTTTTTAATTATTTGGGTTTTCCGTTGGCTACCTGTATGATTTTTTTACAGAAATGCAACCCACATTTAAGGGTGGTCATTATTCGGAAAATTTAAGACTCACACATGGTGAAACAGGTATGTAGCCACCGTAAAAAAATATACACCCATTTATAAGTACCTGTCAGTAAAATACTAAACAATACACAGTATAAATAGGTCTTCATTGATCGATTTTACTCATTCAACAAGTGTCGACGAACGCGATAGTTAAAATGAGCAAAAATCGCGAGGATTTGAATGCAATACCAATCCAAGTAATTTGTGTTACATGTGCGCCATGCTCGTCACTCACATCGCCCAGGTTGTCCGGAAAGAAGTCCAAGTGCGAGTGTAGAAAATGTATCTTAAGCGACATATTTGCTCTAATTTTTTATAATTTTGGAGTAGTTGTTCGACGATCTCTCTGTAATTTGAGCTTTTGTTGTTTCCAAGAAATCCGGAAACAATTTGCCGAAATGAGTTCCAAGCTGCAGCTTCATTTGGTGATAAAATGTGCTCAAACTGTTGGTCTTGCAACAACTTTTTAATTTGCGGACCGTCGAAAACGCCTTCCTTAATCTTTGCCGATGAAAGGTGAGGAAAAATGGTTTTTAAATAGGCGAACGCTTCGCCATCTTTGTTGATAGCTTTCACGAAGTTTTTTATGAGTCCGAGCTTTATGTGAAGAGGAGGGAGAAAAACATTTTCCTTTTTTATGAGTGGTGTATATTTCACGTTGTCGCTGCCGGGGATGAAGTTAACTCTTTCTGTCCAACTCCTCCTGGTGTAATGATGTTGACGATCGCGGCTGTCCCAAAGGCAGAGAAAACAACAGTACTTTGTGAATCGACCTTGTAATCCACAAAGGATACCGATAACCTTAAGGTCGGCACAAACTTTCCAATCGTGCCTCTCATAGTTAAGGCACTTTAGTAGATTATCCATGACTTCGTATGTTTCCTTGGTGTCAACGGCATGAGCAATTGAAATCGAAGGTTTCTCGTTGCCGTTGTGCAGTAAAATTGCTTTAAGGCTCTGCTTGTTGCTGTCGATGAAAAGACGCCACTCTCCTGGATCGTAAGAGTACCCGAGTTCACCAAATAATCCGGGAATGTCCTTACAAAAACAGATGTTGTCTTTTTTTGTGTAGTACCTTGCGTATGGTTCATGACGCTTCCTGTAGATTGTTGTCACCACACCAGGAGCCAAGAAACCGAACTGTTGCATGCGCGATGCATGCAACTCTGCATCTTCCTTGGAGAGTTTCAATTCTCTAACCCAATCGTTCAGTTCTGCTTGGGAACATAAGCGTTGACCTCCATGCAATGTATATGTTGACTCGCATTCTGATGTGGTTTCTACTGTCTCCGGATCTGATGTTGGATGTATCGCCTCATTATTAGATGCCCATCTTGAAACGGAAACATTTTCCGAATAATGACCACCCTTAAATGTGGGTTGCATTTCTGTAAAAAAATCATACAGGTAGCCAACGGAAAACCCAAATAATTAAAAAAGTCCCCTTTCCTTTTTTCCTTTTAATTGTTCACGCACATTTATTAGCGTTTATTACTTTGCTTACGCAATCATAAAAATTAAATAACCCTTTGTTTATTCCGTTTTGTTAATTCTGAGAATAAAAAAAAAAGAAAAAACCTTACCATAGACAAAGTTGTGCATATGTCGAGCAAATTTTTGAAATTCATACCTTTACTCAATTGCGAATAAAAGCGAAACGCGTGCATCGATTTTCATGATCTTTGTCTCATTTTGCTCATAGGTTATGTGACTTTACGTAAAAGTAATAAGATTTGACATTTTTTTCATTTTGGATTTTTTATGGATTTAAAAAAAAAAAATTTAAATCTTTAGGCAAAAAATAAGTTTTTTCCTTTATATATTCATTTTTAACTTGGAAACTGTTGCTTGTATAGGAAAACAATATATGAACAGATTAAGGGAATTGTAATTTTAAATTTTTTAAAATTTAATTCAATTAAATCGGGCTAGTGGTTCCCGAGTTATGCCGGAAGAAACAAATTAACCAAAAAAAAATTTTTAAAATTAAAAAAAAAAAAAATAAAAAAAACCAAACGAAAAAAAAAATTTTTATTGCGTTTTTCGAGCTCATGTCAAGGTTATCTACACAGAAAAAATTATCGCATCCCGAGTACATTTTGACTGTTGACTAGTGTAATCAAGGTACTTCCCTGAGATACTAAAGTAATGGATACGTTCCATGGAGAATATTGAAGAACAGAACTTTAGTTTACGGCGAATAAAGGAAGAATTGTCAAAAGTCAAATTGATTTTAGGTTGAGTGTGATTCTCCTCCTTTCCATTACCAAAACAAAAAACTTCCTACGTAAGAAGAAATCGAATAGCTGGAATTCGAATGTACTACATTAAAAACACATATAAAGTCAATCAAATTGTTCAATAATCAAACAACGCAAAAACTAAAAAAATAATATAATTTCCTAAGTCGGCTTTTGACGAATGAAGATTTCTTTTTTGCAACCTTTCTTTATTATTGTGCTACGAAAATCCAAAGAAAACGTGTACACAAAATTTCAGAACTCTAGGTGTACTGAAATGTTCAAAACTGGGTTTTAACTTCGTATCGGAGGTACCACACCCACTTTTCCAATACCGCCCATTTTGGGCACAACTGTGCAATTCAATTCAAATAACAATTAGTGAATTTTCACAAAAAATCAAGACTCCAGCTGCAATTATTATTATTCCGAATATGCTAATTTATAATAGACAAATAAATCCCCAATTTGTGTGGGAGGTGCCACGCCCACTGAAAATATCAAAAATTTATATAGCCTATTTACACCACCGGTTCAGCATAAACATACTGTGAAAATTTCAAGAAGATCGGTCCAGTAGTTTAGGCTGCTATAAAGAACAACCAACAAACAAACACACAAACACAGATTCATTTTTATATATATAGATGGATATAGATAGATAGATAACACGCTTCACGCAACGCTTTTGAATTGGTGCCAAAAAACGTACGTCGAAGTTAACAACCACTTTGGAGGCGTTCACCCTCGTTTGACTGGTCCGATTACGTGTACCACACAAATCACGAATAAATTTCGTAACTCTATGACTTATTTTTCAAACCAAATTTGTATTATTTGGCAGCGTTGTTTACACTTAAATCTATTCATATTGATTTGCCACAGTATATTGATCATAAATGTCGAAACGTCGTACAGGGCGACAGTTCGAAAGTTCTATATAAGTAAAAAATATCCTATATATTTCTTTAAAATGAAATACTTGAAATTGACATATTATGTATGCTTTGCTGAGGTAAAATCAGAGCTGTTAAATTTCGATTACGATTAGTAATCAATTACATTACTTTTTAAAAAGAATCGTAATGATTATATAATCCACTATTCAACAATTTCTGATTACTAATTGATTACGATTACAAATAATCAATTACCAACACGTACATCTCCAGGTACTGTAAGTCTCCTTGTGAGAAATTTGGCAAAGACAGCTTATCGCACAGACAATTTAACTGTTCTTTATAGCAGAGTAGCTTCTTAACTGCGTCATATAATGAGTTCCAACGGGTAACAACAGGCAAAAGTAACGACGAGCCCAAGTACTCTGCAATTATTTCCGAAGACTTTGGCCACTTGCACTTTTTCCACAAGTTGTTGCATTTATCGAGTGTCTACAAACTTTAACATTATCGAATGTGTAAAAAACATATTAACCACTTACCATCCTATGCTGGCAATGCAGTGGCTGCTCAGTTTTTAAAATTTTGTCAAAATCGGTTGATGCAAGCAAATTGAGAGTATAGCTGCAACATCTCTGATGTGTAGGCAACCACTTTTCATTATCAATGACAGGCAGATCGTGAATAAGTTCATCTTCGGAAAAGGTATTTCCCACACCATATGCTCTGAATGACTTTACAAAATTGGAACCATTATCCGTGACGGTCATTACAATGTTTGAGCTGTTCAAACCAAATGTAGTGTTGATTTCCGAAATCATCTGCGCAATATTTTCAGCGGTGTGTACTCCAAACATTCTTGTGCATGCTAAAGCTGCCGATTTGCGTTTCAAATTGTCCGTAAGCCAATGACACGTATATCCAAGGAAACTTCTGTGGTTTCCAGACCAAATATCTGCTGTGGTGCAAAAATATTTGCAAGAAATAATTTTTTCTTTTATATTTTGCACCATTTCGCCTCCAATTTTTTAGCTGCTGTTTGTCTGCTCAACACCTTCACACCTGTATTTTCAAAAAGCTCTCTGATGGATTTCTTTTCCAGAATGGAAAGGGGCAATGAGGAGTCAATAGTCAAAAGTAATCAAAAGTAATCTTTTAAAGTAGTCGAACTCATTTTTGATTACTTTTGATTATTTTTCAGTAATCGCAAGTAATCCTGATTATTTTTTGATTACTTGTAATCGTAATCAATTACTAATCGTATAAAATGTAATCGTATTGTAATCATTACTTCTACTTAAAAAAAAGTAATCTAATTACTAATGATTACAATTACTAATCATTACTTAACAGCTCTGGGTAAAATAATGAATTGAAAATATTGTTACTTATGATTTTCGACATAAAAATTTCTTATTTTTTGCTGTTTTAAGAAAAACCGGTCGGATCGTTTTTTTTTTTCGAAAAAAGAAAACCGGGCAACCGTTTTTTCAAAATCACGGTTTTAGAAAAAACCCGACATCATAGAAAAACCGGGTCTTTGATTACTCTAGTAGCTGTGTGTAGTTTTTTAGAAAATCATCTAAAATGTAGACAGTTTTTTGCTCTCCTGCACAATAGGGAAAAACACATAGCTACTTTTGCTACGACGGCGACGAAATATTGTAAGAAATCAAATAAACATAAACATGAGATATGGCTCATCTGCTCTGAAAACTTCAACCCATCCAGATGTTCCGTTAGACCACAGTCTCCTAATGGCTAGGTTATGTACAAAATTTGCAGTTCTAAGAAGAGAAAACCACGACGAAAATTTGATGTGGCTAAAATTTAAGCTTTAAAAACAAACATACTTACACAGATAAACCTGGAACTACATAACGTTGTTAGAGAAGACATTGAAAATATATGGGATGCAGTAAAGAATACGCTAACATCGAAAACGGATAATGACCTGAGAAAGAGCAAAAGACCTCAAAAGAATGAATGGATTACAAAAGAAATATTGAAATAAATGGAAGAGCGCCAAAAATATAAAAATATTAACTACGAGCTATGTTGGGAACTAAATACGGGGATTCAACCTACCATATGTAACCTTCCAATGAGCATTTAAATAGACAACGCCAGGAGATTGAAAGATTGCAACTAGGGTTTGCATCCCGGGTTTTCCCCCGGGAAAAATCCCGGGAATTTGCATATTTTCAGTTTCCCGTATCCCAGGAAATTTGTACGGGATTCCCGCGGGAATTCAGCAGCAAGTTTTACCTATTTCTCGCACATTTTTCGCCACTTTTTCACAATAAAGTTGTAAAAGATACAAAATAATTTAAAAAATATCAGTTTTAATTAGATATGTGTCAGATAGGCGATATAAATCTTCTAACTTGAATATGGTAATTCAATATAATTAATATAAACTGAATAGAAGGCTACAATAACGTCATTACTATTTTGAGAAAATTCAATTTCAAAATTTTTGATATGAACTGGGATATTGTCCTGGCTCAAGACCATTTTGCGTCTTTATTTAATAGAATGCATATTTATTTACAAATGGAATGGTGACATTTATTACTTATTACACATACTTACATATGCAACTCAATGAGATGCTTGTCAGATGTCATGTGTACTTTATTACTTGGTGCGATTTTTTAAACGCAAATTTGGCAAGTGAGTTGTGCTTCTCGTTCGTTTGTGAGAATCATCTCCTTATAGAGGCCGGGTTTGATGTTGAAAAGTCGCTGCGAAGCCACTAAAAAAGACTTTTGACATGTTCGAAATCATGATCGTGGTAGTCTGCAGCCAAGTAATAAATGTCACCATGCCATTTGTAAATAAATTTGCATTCTATTGAATAAAGATGCAAAATGATCTTGAGCCAGGACAATATCCCAGTTCAAACCATATAATAATTTACTTTATTCAAGTTCCTATTTCTTTTTTGGAAAAAAGTTTTATGTAGAAAACAATATGTTGACGATTTCGTGCCCTGTCCCGGGAAATCGAAAAAATAATTCCCGTGCCCCGGGAAGTAAAAAGTACGGGAAAATGCAAACCCTAATTGCGACACACACACGACTACTTCAACCTCCTGTTAAAACATGTATGCAACGCCAATAAAGAAGAATCAGAAAATGGGTAAAGTTCTTTTATTTTTCGTAAAGAAGACATAATTTATATTGGATTAATGCATCCTAAATCATTTTGTTTGACGGACTTTTCAGGTGGACCCTCTACAAAATTGGCAATTTTTCAATACAAAACAAGTAAGGCTCAAGTCGGACGGGCCGACTATATGATACGCTCCACTTTCTACCCCATTACAATTCAATTCTGTAAAAAAGTGAAATCGGAAAAGAAGTTTGTATGAGGCCTAGTCGTGGACCATTGTGACTAGGGTGTCCAACCGATTAAATTTTATTTGATTAATCGAATATTTAGTATCAAACAATCGTTCTAATAATTAAATATAATATTAAATAAAATATTAATAATGACCGATTTTCGAATAAAAATATTCGAAATGCTATACTACCATATATTTTTGAAGCGAAATGTCATTTTGGAAAATATAAATAATTGCACAAATGATTTTGGAAGGCATCATTCAATTTTTAATGAAAACTTTTGTGAAAATTAAATTAAAATATTGTCGCTGAAATTAGCCTTTTGTCCGAACTGAACGAAACAATAAAGACAGTACAAATTCCAGCAAAAATCGAAAAGTAGAATCGAATGACATACAAGATGATTTTTTATATTTAGATATATCGAAAAAATAACTCAAAAACTTAATTACATGCTCTTCTTTTTATTGCTCCGACTTCAACGGTGAGTGAAAGAGTTTTTTCGAAATCGACCTTTTTCAAAACAAAGGAAAAGAATCGCCTTAAATCCAATAGTTTTTTCAAATAAAACTTGACAAACTTGAGTATGTGTTATATATTCCTATCAACATCTAAATAATTTACAGGAAATTTTATTCGATTAATCAAATAAGAGCTGTCGACTTTATACGGTTATTTAGAAATTTTGTATTTTCGAATAAACGAATCGAATAATCCAAAAGTACGAGCAATTGGATACCCTAATTGTGACCCACTCTCATAATGTATGTTTCCGCGTTCTACCAAAATATTTAAAAGTATGATGTAAATGTATGTGTTTGACAAAAAATGTTAAAATGGAATATATAGGTATAGGGGTATATTAAAACCTGGAAAGATGTGATCCGCTTCCACCACGTATGTTTATAGGTGAAATATAATATATAAAATTCCAAATAATAATATTTGGATTATTAAATAAAAGGTCGAATAAACAACTCAAATAAATATAATATGTAAAGTTCCGCCAAAATCGGTTAAACATTTGGGAGCAATATTTGTAGTGGGGCTATATCTATATCGGAACCGATCATACCACTGGTGTTTTTAGTAGGATTATAAGATGTTGTGTGAAATTTAAAGAAAATCGGGTACAATATGTGGTTTCTAGAGCGGAAAATTTCAAATCGGGAGCGACTTTTGTATGGCGGCTATATCTAAATCTAAAACGATTTGCTTCAACTTAAAAGCGTTCGTTCCTGATCCACAAAACTAACTTGCGCCAATTTTCGTTAAGATAGGACCATAATTGAGACCTGTAATTTGATTACAACAATAGATGGACAAACGGACATTGCTAAATCGACTCAGAAAGTGATTCTAAGCCGATCTGTATATAGTAAACGATGGGTCTATCTCGTTTCCTTTTAAAACAAATGCACAAAGACGTAATACCCTCGTTGTGTTCGATCGGTTCAGATTTGTATATAGCTCCTATACAAATTTCGCTCCCGAGTTGACTTTTTCCGTTTTATAATAACAGATTGACATATTTTAACAGATCTTCTTCAAATGTGGTAAAATATCTCATATTTCAACTAGAAACACCCATACTGAAAATAAGTCAGATTGGTTCAGATTTATATATAGCTTCGCTCCCGGTTTGACCTTTTCCGCCCTAGAAACCACCGAATTTATTCATATTGAGCATAACACGTTATACTTGAACTGGAAGGACCTATTGTAAAAGTAGATCACTTCATTCCATGTTTGGATATAGCCCCGACACAAATATTCGTCTCGATTTGAAAAATTGGGCCAGATCATATCAGTCTAGAATTTCACTTTTTTACCGAATTGAATTGTATTCGGATAGAAAGTGGAGTGTATCATATAGTCGTTTTTATACCCTACACCACTTCGTGGTCTAGGGTATTATAAGTTAGTTTTCCGCCAAATGTTTGTAACACCAAGAAATAATTGAACTAGACCCACCTTTAAGTATACGGATCGGCTTAGAATCGCCAGCTGAGTCGATTTAACGATGTCTGTCTGTCCGTCTGTCCGTCCGTCCGTCTGCTGTCCATCTAAGCTTGTTCGCACTCTACAGGTCGCAATTGTTGTCCGATTGTCATGAAACTTGGCAGAAGTTATTTTTTCTGGCCAAGGACCATTGGTATTGAATTTGGAGGAAATCGGTTCAGATTTAGATATAGCCCCCATACAAATGTCGGTCCCGATTTGACATTTTCCGCTCTAGAAACCACATATTGTACCCGATTTTCTTTAAAATTGGCACAACATCTTGTAATCCAACTAGAAACACGTATGCAAAAAATGGGGTAAGATCGGTTCAGATTTAGATATAGCCCCCATACAAATGTCGCTCCCGAATTCACTTATTCCGCTTTAGAAACCACATATTGTACCCGATTTTCTTTAAAATTGGCACAACATTTTATAATCGAACTAGAAACACCTATGCTGAAAGTGGGTATGATCGGTTCAGATTTAGATATAGCCCCCATACAAATGTCGCTCCCGATTTGACTTTTTCCGCTCTAAAATCTACATATTGTACCCGTTTTTCTTTAAAATTGGCACAACATCTTATAATCCAACTAAAAAACCAATGGTGAAAGTGGGTAAGATCGGTTCAGATTTAGATATAGCCCTCATACAAATGTTGCAATGAGAATTGTTTGGGTGATGCCCATATGTCCATACTTTGGTATGACTTTGGTATACTACTGTATAATTTGTATTTGTCTGTCGGACAATTGGATCAATTACCATATTATTTACCATATTCGTTAAATTTGACTAAAGATGAATTTATAGCATATACATTATATTCATATAATTTGTATGAACTACATAAAATTGTTCCCATGAAATACCTGGGTTAATAATCAAAGTGAGGTACATACGCAGGGAGTGGTGTAGGGTATTATATAGTCGGCCCCGCCCGACTTTAGCCTTTCCTTACTTGTTAACTATTACAATAATGATTGGAATTTTGGTGGTAATACGTTTTATATACTTCACTATGGTAGTATGTCTTTGTGCATTTGTTTGTAACGCCAAAAACGAAACGAGTTAATCCTATCGTTTATTATACAGATCGGCTTAGAATCCCTCTCTCTCTCTCTGAGTCGAGTTTGCATTATCTGTCTCTCTGTCCGTCTGGCAGGTCGGAATTATCGTCCGATCTTAACAATGATTGGCACACGTAAGGTTTGCGCTATTTAATTTGAAGCAAATCGGTTCAAATTTAAATATAGCCCCTGTTCAAATGACTCTCTCGATACGACTTTTTTTCGATCTAGAAACCACATAATTTACCCGATTTTTCCTCATATTTGGCACAACCAGGGCCGTGCGCAGGGGGGGGGGGGGGGGTTTGGGGGTTCAACCCCCCCCCTAGAGAGGTTTCGAACATATACTTTTTAAAACCTTCTAGACTTTCTGAAGCAAAAAATATAGAATTTTTAAGATCTTTTTAAAATAACTCGCCTGAAATGGAAATTTGGCAGTAAAATCATGAAAACATGATTACATGAAGATAACTAGTAAATCAAAAATTTTTTTTTCAAATCCATGCTTTATGCAAGCAGAATTCTATTGGGCCTAGAAATTCTTTTTTAGTTATCTTTTGTAGAAGGAAAAATTACTGCAAAATTTCAGTTTTTTATCTGCCATAGAACGGCATATATTCGAAAATGGGTTTTAACTTCGTATGGGAGGTGCCACGCCCACATTTCCATTACCGCCCATTTTTGTCACAACTACGCACATTAATGCGCAACTACGCACATTGATGCTAGATGCACTTACACAAAATTTGAGCACTATACGTGTCATAGAACTGACACTATTCGATAATATGTTTTAACTTCGTATGGGAGGTGGTACGCCCACTATTCCAATACAGCCCATTTTTGGCAGAACTACGCACATTGATGGTAGATGCACTTACACAAAATTTCAGCACTCTAGGTGTCATAGAACTGACAATATTCAATAATAGGTTTTAACTTCGTATGGGAGGTGCCACGCCCACTTTTCCAATACCGCCCATTTTTGGCACAACTATGCACATTGATGCTAGATGCACTTACACAAAATTACAGCACTCTAGGTGTCATAGAACTGACTATATTCAATAATAGGTTTTAACTTCGTATGGGAGGTGCCACGCCCACTTTTCCAATACCGCCCATTTTTGGCACAACTATGCGAATTGATGCTAGATGCACTTACACAAAATTTCAGCACTCTAGGTGTCATAGAACTGACAATATTCAATAATAGGTTTTAACTTCGTATGGGAGGTTCCACGCCCACTTTTCCAATACCGCCCATTTTTGGCACAACTATGCACATTGATGCTAGATGCACTTACACAAAATTACAGCACTCTAGGTGTCATAGAACTGGCAATATTCAATAATAGGTTTTAACTTCGTATGGGAGGTGCCACGCCCACTTTTCCAATACCGCCCCTTTTTGGCACAACTATGCACATTGATGGTATATGCACTTACACAAAATTTCAGCACTCTAGGTGTCATAGAACTGACAATATTCAATAATAGGTTTTAACTTCGTATGGGAGATGCCACGCCCACTTTTCCAATACCGCCCATTTTTGGCACAACTATGCGAATTGATGCTAGATGCACTTACACAAAATTTCAGCATTCTAGGTGTCATAGAACTGACAACATTCAATAATAGGTTTTAACTTCGTATGGGAGGTGCCACGCCCCTTTGTCCAATTGGTCAAATTTCCATTTCCTTGTATTGTCATCGAAAATGATTAAGTGTGCAAAATTTGAGCAAAATTGGTTGAGAAAAAAGCTTTCAAAAATTGATTTCAAATTTTGTGGCACACAAACATATATAGAAAGTAACCTTATATAAAGCATGGAAAAAATCGTGGACACTTTCTTGAATTTCGGACAAAGGCTATGAAAACTACAAACAAACTAAACGAATTGTGCCAATTTTAAGATTGTGTAGTGCTAATTTCGCTAATGGACACCAAATTGTTCGGAAAATCTTAATTTTTATTAACCGATACAATTTCTTGACATTCGACTAGAGCTATATCTTATGAACTTTTAATTGTGTACTGCAATAAAAGTTTGGAAATTTAATAACAAAAGCGTTTAGTAATTTTAAAAAAGCGTAGATAATAATCACTATGATATCATAATGAAATCTAAAAGCATTCTTATTAAAAGCAAATAATTTGCTTGATGGTAACCCGTAGCTTAACTATGAGTGCCAAACTTTGGACACACTTGTAGTATATCTAATTGGAATCTAAATTAATAATTATGTAAAAATCTATTGGCGAGATGAAATTCTTCCTTTCTGCGAAAAAGTATTGGAGTAACCTAAGAATTTTTTATATAGACATTTTTACTTATACAAAAGAAAGTATACTTTAATTTTTATATAAAATACAATTTGCATTTTTAAATTTCTGAGTATAGAAATCGGGTGGGACATTTGTATAAGGGCTATATCAAAACATTGACCCATATATTCCACTTCCGCAACAGATGTTCTTAGGTCAAATATTATATGGTGTGGCTATTCGTATATTCCGTTTGCAATGAGTAGTTTCTAACATTTGCGATGCGACATTTTTATGGAGTTGTATCTAAATCTGAACCGATGTGACCTATTTTCATCATAGATGCAACAACAACAGTATCTCTTACTTCCAATGTTTTGGGAGTTTGCAATTATAATACAAATCCATTTCGACAAACGAAGAACACTGTTTGATATACATAAACTTATTTCTCTTTGTTCATTTACAACAACTGACATGTTTACCGCAAACAAACTAATTTTTTCCACAAAAGAAACTCAAAAACGATGTTCACGTGTTTAAAATTTCGTTTCTACGAAATGCATTTTTTCTCTGCGTGTAGATCTCTATTTTAAAATATACTTTAAAGTTGCGAAACAATAAGAAATGAGTTTCATCTTTGCTATATTTATCACTTATGTCAAATATTTTTTAGAGTTAGTATTTTTTGTATATATGTAACAAGTATTATTCAAAAGAGAAAAAACAAATTCAGTAACTCAGGATCTACGTAGGAAAACGAAACTCTAAAATACCAATTATTTGGTTTTTTGTAATGTAATTCTCAGATTTGGATGTCATCTGTCGTATAAATTTGGAAAAGATTTTTTTCTAAAGCCATTTTTTTAATTTTCTGATTTGACTATCCCCTCGCACGTTAGTTTGTGACTGCATAAGTGGCTATGAACATAAAAATAATAGAAATAAAATAATTCAAGAATGGAGCAGCATAAAACCGAAGGTTATAATTCACAACAACGATTTTGTTTAAAACATTTTTCTAGATTTAGGGCATATCGTACTATCAAATTCCATCATTTCGCGTTAATAGCATTTTGATTCCCCTGTTATCAGGCTAAAATAGGAAAAATGGTGGCTGTAAAGTCAAAAATTGTGAAAAGTATATTTAGAAAAACCGGCGTAACTTTTTATTATATTGAGAATACCAAAATATTTCTTTGGCATGTGATTGCTGACTTCATGGGGAATATTTGTGTATGAAAAGTTTCAGAATTATGAATGAAGAAAGTTAATATATGGTGAATTGCAACGGCAAATTTTGGATTTTTCATCAATTGCAGCGATTTTCGCAACTGACTACATATATGTTAAAAGCGACCAATCTGACGGATGAAGCTGGAATCTTTTCGCTGTGTACATCACAGAAAATGCGTTTTCCATACAACATTAAGGAGAAAATCAGTTTTTTCGCTCTCCTGAAAAGGTTTGTTTTTGTTCATAGCCACTTATGAATATAAGCCCTCGATATGTATGTATGTAATTTCAAGCAACTATTTAAAAAAGTTCTACACTTAGAGAACAAATTTAATTGCAATTTTAGCGACAATGTCTGTCGGACGAATGTATCAAAATATTTCTCGAAGATCCTGGCAATAAAATATGAGTGGTTTCCAAACGCTCCAATAAAAATTTCCTACAAAGTTGGAAAATTAACTAAGTATGAGTAAAGTTTCCTTCTTTCAAAGCCATATTAAATAGTTTATTTACTAGAAAAAAGGTAGTAGATTTACTTAAAAACATTTCTTTGGATCTAATAAAAAATTCTTACAATTGAGTAAATTCAAACTTATGTGGAAGAATATTTTCAGGATTTAAAGTGAGAAAATAAAGCTGAAATTTTTTGTATGGAAAAAATTCCATTTAGGAAATTTTAACTCAAAAATGAGTTTTTTCCTAAAATGAAGTTAAAATGTTTACTGAAATTTATGCCGATTTCTTCATACATTTAAGTATTAATTCTTGAATATTAATCTAAGAAGCAATTCTCGGTCTTTTGCAGAGACTTAAGCTACATTTACACGATTGAAGGCATTTTGAAGTCTTATCAAAATATTGAAAATTTATTTTGATGTGCTATTTACACGTTTCAAAATTTTGATCAAAATATTTTTTCAATATGTTTCAAAATATTTTGATGAAAATTTGATCAAAATTTTTTGAAGCTAATTTACACTATTGATAGTTGTTATATTGACAACATTGACTTTGATCAGCTGTTTTGCTTTTTTTGTGAAATAATTTAATAGTTATCAGTATATAAAAATCAACAGACGCATATGAATATTTTATAAATTTATTTATAAGATATTCTTTAAATAAATAAATTTATTAGTAATAAGTATGGATGACGACACAATTATCATAGCATCTACATTTTTAATATTGGAAGAAGAAGTAGCTGATGATAATGCAAAAAAAGAAGAAAACAAAAGACACATTGGATGCGACCTTTTCTTTTGGAAGGCAATGGTGTGTATGTGTCTTTTAGGGAGCAATTGAAAAGGAATGATCCTGACCTGTACAAAAACTTTGTGCGAATGTCACCAGACGATTTTTTGCTAAATCTCGTCACCCCATTAATAGAAAAGGCCAATACTAATATGCGGGAATCTATATGCCCCGGAGAACGCTTGGCAATTACTTTGAGATTTTTAGCGACTGGGGACAGTTATGCAAGTCTGATGTTCTTGTTTAAAAGATCAAGATCATCGATATGCAATATTGTGCCTGAAGTCTGCACTGCGTTATATAAAGTATTAAAAGATGAATTTTTAAAGGTAATTATTATTTTAATTGATTATCAAAAAACAAATCAAAAACAATATCTATTGATACAGATGCCAGCAACAGAGGAGGAATGGGAGAGTATTTCCCAAAGTATAAATGAAAAGTGGAATTTTCCTAATTCAATCGGTGCATTAGATGGAAAACACATCGATATTATAGCACCAGCACACTGTGGAAGCGCATATTTCAATTATAAAAAGAACAACAGCATTGTTTTGATGGCGCTTGTGGACGCGAACTACAATTTTGTTTACATCGACGTTGGTGCAAAGGGTAGAGAGTCCGATGGCGGAGTCTTCAGCAGATGTTCGCTATCGAACGGATTTTATAATAACATGTTGAATTTGTCGCAACCGAAACCATTGCCCGGTAGACAAAAACCTACAGGGTGATTTTTTAAGAGCTTGATAACTTTTTTTTAAAAAAAAACGCATAAAATTTGCAAAATCTCATCGGTTCTTTATTTGAAACGTTAGATTGGTCCATGACATTTACTTTTTGAAGATAATTTCATTTAAATGTTGACCGCGGCTGCGTCTTAGGTGGTCCATTCGGAAAGTCCAATTTTGGGCAACTTTTTCGAGCATTTCGGCCGGAATAGCCCGAATTTCTTCGGAAATGTTGTCTTCCAAAGCTGGAATAGTTGCTGGCTTATTTCTGTAGACTTTAGACTTGACGTAGCCCCACAAAAAATAGTCTAAAGGCGTCAAATCGCATGATCTTGGTGGCCAACTTACCGGTCCATTTCTTGAGATGAATTGTTCTCCGAAGTTTTCCCTCAAAATGGCCATAGAATCGCGAGCTGTGTGGCATGTAGCGCCATCTTGTTGAAACCACATGTCAACCAAGTTCAGTTCTTCCATTTTTGGCAACAAAAAGTTTGTTAGCATCGAACGATAGCCAAAGATCGAACCGCACCAAACAGTGCATTTTTCGGGATGCATGGGCAGTTCTTGAACGGCTTCTGGTTGCTCTTCACTCCAAATGCGGCATTTTTGTTTATTTACGTAGCCATTCAACCAGAAATGAGCCTCATCGCTGAACAAAATTTGTCGATAAAAAATTTCGAACCGAACACTGATTTTGGTAATAAAATTCAATGATTTGCAAGCGTTGCTCGTTAGTAAGTCTATTCATGATGAAATGTCAAAGCATACTGAGCATCTTTCTCTTTGACACCATGTCTGAAATCCCACGTGATCTGTCAAATACTAATGCATGAAAATCCTAACCTCAAAAAAATCACTCTTTATTTCATATGTAATTGTTGCAGATGATGCGTTTCCCTTAAATTCCAATGTTATGAAACCATATAGTTTTCGGAATCAAAACAACTACTGGTTGTCCAGATCTAGGCGTGTTTCGGAAAACGTGTTTGGATAATTATCAGCCCGATTTCGCGTTGTCAGAAAAAAAATGGAGCTTTCCCCACCAAATGTTGTCAAAGTTGTTCTCGCAGTATGCGCATTACACAATTTTTTGAACAAACGCAAGTGCGGCACCTATGCACAAACAAGAGACTACGACCAAGTGAATGCAGATGGATCTATAACGGATGGACGATGGCGTGAAGAAGTGCGGACTGAGAATATTTTGTCTTCGATAGAACCATTGTGCAATCAAGGTCGTCAAAGCGAAACTGCCAAACTCATTCGACAAGAATTCACGGAATATTTTTTAAATGAATGAGAAGTTCCATGGCAATACAAGCATATATATTAAAAAATAATTAAAAACCCAATTAATCGAAATAAAAAGTTCAATTCATTTATTTGGGAACTTAAAATCACATTTTGTTTCTATATAAAAAGGAAAACTAAAATATTAAAAAGAAATCACATTTTGTTCACATATAAAATAATAAAATTTAAAACAAACTGTGGTTCAAATGAGTCGATGACATTATTATTAGGCGTCTGAAAATATAAGTTCGTATTTAATATTATTTGAGTACTATGCATTTCAAACTCACCTGCGACCATCTGACTCTGAATATGCAGAAAGTTGCTGCCCAACATACTCTCCATAGGCCTTTTGCCAACTTATGTCTTCTTTACCTTGAGACACTTTCTGAGATAGGAATTGGCCAAGTTTTTCATAAACTTCTGAACGCTGACAGTCGATTGAATTACTTTCTTGCACTCTTTTACGCTTTGCAGGAGTGGTGCTTGTAAGAGAACATTGAGATTCCGAAATCTGCAACTGCTCTTCAACGTCATCCCAATCCTCAAAATCAGCAATATTTAAGGTCTCGAAGTTAGACTCTGTACCTCCTGATCCACGATTTCTCACCGTATCTAAAAAGTGTAGAGCTTCAAAGTATTCATATTTGGATACATAAGTAGCGCCACCTTGTCCACTTTTGGAGGTATTTATTTTTTTGTGCTCCGCCTTCAATCTATATATATAAAAGAGTTGCGTTACTGACTGACTGACTGACTGACTGACTTATCATTGACCAGCCCCCAGACCAAACGGCTGAAGCTAGGGTCATGAAATTTTCAGGGTAGTTCCCAAATATGACGTAGACGTCGACTAAGAAAGGGTTTTACGAAATTCGTACTTTTAGGGGATAAAATGGCCCAAAAAGGGATAAACATCGAACCTTCGTCCTGACTAAACGGCAGTAGCTATAAACATGAAATTCGGTGAGTTCCTTGCAATGACCATGCAGACGAGCTACAAATAGGGATTTTTCGAAATTTGTACTTTTAAGGGGAGAGCGGGACAAAAAGGGATAAAAATGGTACCAACTAAAGTATTACAGCTAGAAACGTGAAATTTGGTATGTAAATTCCTCTGACCATATAGAAACGAAGTAAAATTGGATTTTTCGAAATTTGTACTTTTAAGGGGCGAGCGGGGCAAAATGGGATAAAAATGGTACCAACTAAAGTATTACAGCTAGAAACGTGAAATTTGGTATGTAAATTCCTCTGACCATATAGAAACGAAGTAAAATTGGATTTTTCGAAATTTGTACTTTTAAGGGGCGAGCGGGGCAAAATGGGATAAAAATGGTACCAACTAAAGTATTACAGCTAGAAACGTGAAATTTGGTATGTAAATTCCTCTGACCATATAGAAACGAAGTAAAATTGGATTTTTCGAACTTTGTACTTTTAAGGGACGAGCGGGACAAAAAGGGATAAAAATGGTACCAACTAAAGTATTACAGCTAGAATCGTGAAATTTGGTATGTAAATTCCTCTGACCCTATAGAAACGAAGTAAAATTGGATTTTTCGAAATTTGTACTTTTAAGGGACGAGCGGGGCAAAAAGGGATAAAAATGGTACCAACTAAAGTATTACAGCTAGAATCGTGAAATTTGGTATGTAAATTCCTCTGACCATATAGAAACGAAGTAAAATTGGATTTTTCGAAATTTGTACTTTTAAGGGACGAGCGGGGCAAAAAGGGATAAAAATGGTACCAACTAAAGTATTACAGCTAGAAACGTGAAATTTGGTATGTAAATTCCTCTGACCCTATAGAAACGAAGTAAAATTGGATTTTTCGAAATTTGTACTTTTAAGGGACGAGCGGGGCAAAAAGGGATAAAAATGGTACCAACTAAAGTATTACAGCTAGAAACGTGAAATTTGGTATGTAAATTCCTCTGACCATATAGAAACGAAGTAAAATTGGATTTTTCGAAATTTGTACTTTTAAGGGACGAGCGGGGCAAAAAGGGATAAAAATGGTACCAACTAAAGTATTACAGCTAGAAACGTGAAATTTGGTATGTAAATTCCTCTGACCATATAGAAACGAAGTAAAATTGGATTTTTTTAAATTTGTACTTCTAAGGGACGAGCGGGGCAAAAAGGGATAAAAATGGTACCAACTAAAGTATTACATCTAGAAACGTGAAATTTGGTATGTAAATTCCTCTGACCCTATAGAAACGAAGTAAAATTGGATTTTTCGAAATTTGTACTTTTAAGGGACGAGCGGGGCAAAAAGGGATAAAAATGGTACCAACTAAAGTATTACAGCTAGAATCGTGAAATTTGGTATGTAAATTCCTCTGACCATATAGAAACGAAGTAAAATTGGATTTTTCGAACTTTGTACTTTTAAGGGACGAGCGGGACAAAAAGGGATAAAAATGGTACCAACTAAAGTATTACAGCTAGAAACGTGAAATTTGGTATGTAAATTCCTCTGACCATATAGAAACGAAGTAAAATTGGATTTTTCGAAATTTGTACTTTTAAGGGACGAGCGGGACAAAAAGGGATAAAAATGGCACCAACTAAAGTATTACAGCTAGAATCGTGAAATTTGGTATGTAAATTCCTCTGACCATATAGAAACGAAGTAAAATTGGATTTTTCGAAATTTGTACTTTTAAGGGTCGAGCGGGACAAAAAGGGATAAAAATGGTACCGACTAAAGTATTACAGCTAGAAACGTGAAATTTGGTATGTAAATTCCTCTGACCATATAGAAACGAAGTAAAATTGGATTTTTCGAAATTTGTACTATTAAAGGGATAAAAATGGTACCAACTAAAGTATTACAGCTAGAATCGTGAAATTTGGTATGTAAATTCCGCTGACCATATAGAAACGAAGTAAAATAGTATTTTTCGAAATTTGTACTTTTAAGGGACGAGCGGGACAAAAAGGGATAAAAATGGTACCAACTAAAGTATTACAGCTAGAAACGTGAAATTTGGTATGTAAATTCCTCCGACCATATAGAAACGAAGTAAAATTGGATTTTTCGAAATTTGTACTTTTAAGGGACGAGCGGGACAAAAAGGGGTAAAAATGGTACCAACTAAAGTATTACAGCTAGAAACGTGAATTTTGGTATGTAAATTCCTCTGACCATATAGTAACGAAGTAAAATTGGATTTTTCGAAATTTGTACTTTTAAGGGGCAAGCGGGACAAAAAGGTATAAAAATGGTACCAACTAAAGTATTACAGCTAGAATCGTGAAATTTGGTCTGTAAATTCCTCTGACGATATAGAAACGAAGTAAAATTGGATTTTTCGAAATTTGTACTTTTAAGGGGAGAGCGGGATAAAAAGGGATAAAAATGGTACCAACTAAAGTATTACAGTTAGAATCGTGAAATTTGGTATGTAAATTCCTCCGACCATATAGAAACGAAGTAAAATTGGATTTTTCGAAATTTTTACTTTTAAGGGGCAAGCGGGACAAAAAGGGATAAAAATTGTACCAACTAAAGTATTACAGCTAGAATCGTGAAATTTGGTATGTAAATTCCTCTGACCACATAGAAATGAAGTAAAATAGCTTTTTGCGAAATTTGAATTTTTAGGGGACGAGAGGGATAAAAATGGTACCAACTAAAGTATTACAGCTAGAATCGTGAAATTTGGTATGTAAATTCCTCTGACCATGTAGAAGCGCAGTATAATTGAATTGTTCGAAATGTGTACTTTTTAGGAGGTAGGCGGGACAAAAAGGGTTCCAATTTAAGAATTGCAGCTATAGTCGGGAGATTTGGAGTGTAAACTGTTTGTAAAGCGCAATCTAAATGGATTTTTTGAAATTTTCTTATAGGGGGTGAGCAACAAGGGATAAAAGTAGTACCAACTAAAGTATTGGAGCTATAGTCGTGAAATGTGGTGTGTAAGTTCCACTGACAACGAGAAGCGCAAATCTAAACGAATTTTTCTAAGTTTGTACTTATAAACAATGAGCGGGATAATTATAGTACCAACTAAAATATTTCAGCTATAGTCGTGAAGTTTAGTGTTTAAATTTCTCTGACAACGTAGACATCGTGTGTGAGTGCTAGCTAATAGGAGGTTTCCAAATTACTATTTTAGATTTATCTATATCCACCAAAAGAATATTAAATAAATACTATCCAAAAACTAAGACGGATAAAAATAACAAATAACTGGCTTTTTCGCGTGCGAAGCAGCGGGTACTGCTAGTATATAATAAAACTTGTAAATGTGAATAAAATATCAAAAAAAAAATAACAATTTACATTATAGCGTGATCGCACAGCGTTAAATTGTGCTTTGCAGTCGGCTATACAATGATTTGTTGCAGCAGCAATTTCTGACCAGCACTTCTCCTTTTCGTTCCGGTTTCGGTACCCATCCACTTTAAAATTCCATATAGGCTCGCGCACTTCCACCATTTCGATGAAACGTCTTAGTTCATCTCATGTCCACTTTTTTTGCTGCTTGCGATTGTTACGATTATCGTTTACGTTATCACTTTGAAAATATTGATAAGTCGAATAATAATATATGTACATAGTTACTAGATATGTAATACTTACCAGCTCATATTAATTTATTATTTTATTCTAATTTTATTTCAGAATTTCGAAGAACTTCTAATTTAAGAATTTCTAATTTAAATTTAATAAACACTGCCGCTTGCCGCCACAAAAATATGTAAACAAAAACACATGAAATGTTTTGAATCAAAATAATGAACATGCAGTCAAATTATTTGTAGTTATCAATATTGCCAGATGCGATTTTGATGCTTGTTTGCACGGCGTCAATAAAATCTTCAAAAGTTTTGTTCAATAAATTTTGAAGAAATTTGCTGTTTACACGAGTTTGAAGCCTTTTGAAGAGCAATATTGAAGAAAATTTCAATCGTGTAAATGTAGCTTTATTTCTTAAATACTTTATGAATTATTCTAAACAACCACTGCGAAGGCGCCTATCTTGGCTTCGTAACAATCATGAGTAATAGCTCAACTCCTTATGGCAGAGGTATCATGAAACTTTTGAGAAATATTTCATGTTGTCATTTTTTGTATCAGTTTTGTATACTCTGAAGGAAAACTATTTGTTTGATTTTTTTAGTTAAATTTAATTTATTTTAATTTCACCTTTTTTCCTGGTAAAAAATTTACTTAGATTTAGGAAAATTTCAGCAAAATTCTACTTATGTTTAGTAAAAATGTACTTGGTTTCTTAAATTTTAGTTAATTTTAACTTATTATAGGGTTTTTGTATGAGTTTATATGAAAACCCCCCCCCAGGGGAAAATCCTGAGCACGGGCCTGGGCACAACACATTATAATCCAGCTAGCAATATCTATGGTGAAAGTGGAAGATAAGATCGGTCCAGAATTAGATAATGTCATTCCGATTTAAAATTTTTTTTTGTCAAACACATACATTTACAGAATACTTTTAAATAATTTCTCAGAACGCGTTATATTTTACCTTGAAACTTACAATATAAAAGTGGGTCACAGGTGCATGATCCTTGGATATTAAGGAATTTTGTAAAATAAGACATGTTGTAGAAACATTTGGACTAAAAGGTGTCTTTCTTCTTAAATAAATCTAAAATTGTAGAAGTTATTGTACATAACCTTAACAAGAATGAGTAGAATTCTGGTTTCCATAACCGCTACAACAACTATTCCGACCGAGTTGCTTCTTTTGGTAAGAATATAAAGAACTTGAGAATTTTGCATGGTGTCACACGTTTTTAATCAATATGTGATTTTTTACAGAGTGAATATGCAAATATTTCCAAATTTTATATTTTTCTGTGTGGACAGTCTGAGTGCCAATATTTCATTCATATTTCATTTCATATTTCATTATGATGTCAGATCTTTCTTCTAATTAGTAAAAGTTTTGTTTCCTAGATTCCGATTTTGCGGTTTCATGAGTTTAAAACATTTCAGCACATGACTCTGACTGCAGTTTACACAAGGCAGATTCGTTTCTTCCTGTGTCTAAAGGCGAAACCATTACTATACAATCTGCTAATTGATTAATTTCTTTTATTTTTCCAGTGAAATTCGTTCAAAAAAAAAATAAAAAATGTCAATTAAAGATTTATTTCGTGATTTTGCAGTTTTGCCTCAGGAAAACTTGCATTCCAGACAAATTATTTATAAAAAGTTTTAAAATTCAAAATTCTATAGTTTCAGCAAGTCCAGATTAATTAAAAATTAAATTCGAAAATGATTCTCTGTGGGGTCCTGAGTGGAGGGATATGACCTGTGATCATGACGCATAAAGATTTGTCCCCGTCCACAGAATAAAGTGCGGTTTTATAGTGATGCGTCTTGTTGTATCTCTAGGATCGAAAATATATTTGCCGTCACCCTCCGCCCACATATGTGCGAATTCTTCGGCTTCTAGAAAATATGTTGGCTTCAGAAAATAGAACGCATCAGTCAGTGAGGGTCTGACTGTTAGTAGTATACGCAAATGTGCTCGGATAAGCATTATGAAATTGTAGACAAATACAGAACGATCTCGCTTAACGCTACTAATAGAAATGTTGATATTTGCAAAAACCGTGCTAATTGCGATAACCGAGTTAACATATTTATGGGGCAAACATTTCCGGTTTCAAATAGAAGTATTTAGGTCTATCATTTATAAATTGAAAGAAAATAAAAAATAAACATTAAACTGAAGTATAGTGAGGGCTAGGCATGTTCAAGTTAAAATTAGCATGTCCATCATCTAACTACCACAGCTTCGTATTCAAGATTTCGATAGAAAAATTTGCTAAATTGAGGTGTTGCGGAAGTCGAGGTCGCACTGTATCTCTAGAACAAATTTAGGTTCATTAAAAATAATGTTTCTTTAAAAAGAAAAGCGACGTATCCATTATTTTTGCTTAAATCCCAAATGAAAGTACTCAGGGACGTGCATATATAAATTTATTTGCTGTAGAGTCTGTGCAACACAACACATTCGGAAATTGAATATGAGCTTAAAATATCAATACAAGACATGATGACATCTCGAATGGCGAAAGAAGAAAGAAAGAAAGAATTGAATTTTTGGAAGAAAACAACTTTCAGATGATTACAAGTGACATGCAGAACATTTCACAAAGCCTCCCTCATCCTCATCCGCCATCGATGTCGTGGTAGGGCGGCGAAGAGGAGGACGTTTGAAAGGCATAACAATATGTACATTTTCACACTTTGTATTTTGCACATTTGCAGAGACGAAAATGAAAATATGAAATGAAGTGCTGCTTGCCGCTTATCATCCAAAAACTACTTATGCGGCAAAATCAGCAGTGGCAGCAGCAGTACGTACTCGAATCAGCCAAAGCGAATCCAGCAGCAACATTAGCTGGGATAAACGGAAGTACATACTACTGCCACCACCGCTGAGGCACGAGATGCTTATTCTCAACAGACATATCATGGACTTTGTCATACCATTCACCACGGATAAACGTACACATGCACACACACACACACACCCACATACGCACATATCCGACGAGCATTCTAACACTCATATCTGTCTATCTGTTTGTACAGGGTTGTGTGTGTGCGTTCAGGAGTTTATGTTTGATGTATGGATGTGTGTTGTGTGTTGCGAGTGTAAGAGTTGAACTCTCGAACAGACGAACAAACAAAAAGAAAAAAGAAAGAAATCTAACATTTCTTATTCGAAATGTAACAACCGTATGAACGCCTGTCAATGTTTACAAAAATATTTACTTGTATTTCATTTATTCTTCCTCATCCACTTCCTTTACCCACTCCCACTTCCACACCCACCCGTCAAGCTCGTGTTGTTGTTCCCGCTGCAAAACCTCTTAACATCTTAGCAATACAAATGTACATGTGCGTGTGTATGTAAGTATGTGCTTTCCAGTTAACATTACGTTATATGTACGAGTAGCTAGCTCTGTGCATTTGTATGCTCAGATGTACGTACATATACCCGTAAGATCATAAATACAGTGTGGACAATGAAAACGAACGCATGTGCGCGCCCTGTGCCCATTCGGCCAAAATGTGGTTAAAACTGAAACTGGAATGAGTATGATATCCGAGTATGATCACTTCATTTCTGGATAGAGTACAATCATCGATATCCCGCTTAGTTGTGGAGTTATCGGAGGTTAAGGATTGAATGATCTCAATATGAAACAAGTACGGAAAGGCTAAAGTCGGGCGGGCCGACTATATGATACCCTACACTTTCACTCCATTACATTTGCTTTCGAGGAAAAAAGTGAAATAGGTAATGATTTTTGTATGGGTTGTATATTATGAACCGATGTGACCTGCTTTCTCAATGTATGATTCCAGCAGAAATATAACGTGTTCTGTCGAATTAGATCAAATATATGGTTTTTAGAGCGATAAAGTCTGTTTTGGGGCCTATATCTAAATTTGAACCACTTTCAACAGAAACGCCTCTAGTGGAAATATAAGGTATTGTGCCAAATTTGATTAAACTATGTGGTCTCTATAGCGGAAAAAATCGAGAGCAAAATTTGTACAGGAGCTTTATCTATATCTAAACCAATCTGACTCACGCTCATCATAGATGTCACTAGTTAAAATATAAGATGCTGTAACAAATTTGAAGAAAATCAGTTACAACATGTGATCTCTAGAGCGGAAAAGTCAAATCTAAAGCGAAATTTGTATGATAGCTATATCTAAATCTGAACCGATTTGCTCCAAATTAAATAGCGTTCGTCCTCGGCCCACAAAACTTACTTTTGCCAAGATTTGTTAGGATCGGACAATAATTGCGAACTGTACTTTGATTACAAGAATAGATGGACAGATGGACATTGCTAAATCGACTCAGAAAGTGATTCTAAGCCGATCTGTATAATAAAAGATGTGTCTACATCGTTTCCTTTTGTGCGTTACAAACAAATGGACATACCTAGGGTATACAAATTAGAATAATAATATTTTTTCAATAACTATATCGAATCGAAAATGAAAACCGATTTTTAAATTTTTTATTGTATTTTCGATAACAAAATTTCCAAAAAGCGGTATTATTATAGAACACTCGAAAATTAGGTTAATATGCAAAATTCAAATTTCACTCAAAATAAAACAAGTAAGGAAAGGCTAAAGTCGGTCGGGCCGACTATATGATACACTCTACTTTCTATCCGAATACAATTCAATTCGGTAAAAAACTGATAACGGGAAGGATTTTTGTATGTTTCCTAATCATAGGCTAATATGACCTGGTCAAATTTGTCAAATCGAGAAGAATATTTGTATCGGGGCTATATCCAAACACGGCCCGCCCGACTTTAGCCTTTCCTTACTTGTTAAAAAATTGAAAAAATTATTTTGTGTTAGAAATTTTGAACTTAGCCTGGATAATTATCCATTGTAAGTCAAATTTAAGGTTATCGAGGCTAAGTCCAAAAAAGTCAACAGAAAATAATTTTTCAAAATTTGTTTTGATACAAATATTTATATTGTAGTTTCGACAATTTGAAAAAATAAATTTTTATTTTGAGCGATTTTTTTAAACGCAAATTCGGCATGTGAGTTGTTCTTCTCGTTCGTGAGAATCATTTCCTTAAAGAGGACGGGTTTGATGTTGAAAAGTCGCTGCGAAGCCACTTGTAAAGACCTTTGACATGGTCGAAATCATGATGGTGTAGTCTGCAGCAAAGTAATAAATGTCACCATGCCATTTGTAAATAAATTTGCATTCTATTAAATATAGAAGTATATGGTCTTGAGCCAGGACAATATCCCAGTTCAAAGCAAACAATTAAATTTTTATTAACGTTTTTGTTATCGCAGCTTGTTATCCCGGCTTAACGAAAAGCAGCCCTAATGTATGTGTGAAGGTAAAATATAACGCGTTCTGCCAATTTATTTAAAAGTATTCTGTAAATTTATGTGTTTGAGAAAGAATTTTAACTCGGAAAGGACATTTGTTCGATATGCTCGAACAAGTCGCACCTAATTGGACCTTCTGAATGGACCACCGCAGACGTATCACATACAGTAGATGCCATAAATTGTTCTTTTAGCCGATAACACACATTTTAAGTCCACTTTCAAATTTATGTGTTTTATTGCATTGCACAGTACAAATCAAATCTCAAACCGTTACATGGAAGGAAATCGGAAATCACCTAGAGGACCTTTTGTGGTTTGCGACAACTGTCAAATTGAAACCGTTTGAAAATACAAGGGCTACACTTCCCTGTCTGGGTCCATACAGTCCTATCTTAAATCCCATAGAATATATATGGTCCAAAAAAACATCTCAATATGCCAAATGTATCCCCACCTGGAGTTTGCGAAAAACGCCTCGCCTACTCAGAAAGTATAAAAGACGAAGCTAAAACAATAATTGCTGTCGGTGACTGTGCCATAGCAGATCGATAGAATTGGAGGATATGCCTCTTGGAGAATATTTTATATATTCAATTTCACTTTATATTGGTTTTACTTTTACTATTTTATTGTTATTTATAAATTTGTAATAATTTCTTCTCAATTTCAATGTTGCTTTTATCATTTTAATTTTTAAATTTCTCATTATCAATTTATTTATTCTCAATGAATTTCATTTAGCACTTTCTCAATTTTAATTTGCATTTGCAAATTTGAAAAGGCAAATTGAAATTCAGAAATTCAAATTCAAATTGAGAAAATGAAAATTTAAATTCAGAATTGAAAATTGAGAATAAACAAATTGAAAGTCGTGGAATGTTTAACAGTCACTGGCAGTAATTGTTGTTTTAGCTTCGTCTATTGTACTTTCTAATTAGACGAAGCGCTGTTCGCAAACTCCAGGTGAGAATACAATTGGTATTTTCAGATGGGGTTTTCCATATGTTTTTATTTTGAACCATATATTCCATGGGATTTAATATAGGACTGTATGGGCCCAGGTGGAGAAGGGTAGTGTATTTTTAATCTAATTTAAGCGTTTTTTTAAGCCCGATAGAACTTGTAATTGAACCTTGGAGGTCAATTTACAAAATCAAAATTTAGTTTTCTGAACAATTTTTAAAGAACAGTTGTGAAAAGTTCAAATGACATATTTTAAAGGTTAATAACTTTTTTGTCATAGATCAAAAGTAACACCTTGATTACGGAATCTTCAAGTTCAAGCATTTTACAGTGTTTTACAAAGCCATTTGTTTCAATTAAGGTATTGTAGAAATGTTTTTAAAAATACATCAGCAAAATATGTGTGGAGTTTTATATGCCGCAAGATTTCAATTAATTTACAATGTGTAAGCTGCAATATTACGCAATTATCTTTTGCACGTTTTTGCACCAATTCCTTTTATTAAATAAACTAGCAGTACCCGCAGCTTATTAGTTTTATCCGCCTTGTTATTGGATAGTATTTATTTCATTTTCTTTTGGTGGATATAAATAGATAAATCTGAAATAGTAATTTGGAAACCTCGTGTTAGATAGCACTCATACACAGTCAAAGGAATGTGCTTGTCGATGTACTATTTTAGGTGAACTCCCTTTTTATGTATAAATTTTATCATTATACCCTCCAGGGCCGTGCGCAGGATTTTCCTCTGGGGAGGTTTTCATCTAGTTTTACAAAAAATAAATCAATTTTCAATCAATGTTCAATTTTTCAATTTAGTCTATGGGCCAACGATAAATGACGTTAATTTGATTATGTGTGCGTTTGGACACCATTCATATTTTACTATCAGAATCTTCGAGAAATATATTGATTCATCGGCAAAATTGTATTTCAGTAATCCATCTATCAGAACACTCAAAGCAATTTGTCAGTAAAAGAAAGCATAAAGTCTCCTGAAAGTTCAGATTTTCTGCTGAAAAAGAGACAGCAGATTTGCTGAGATGGTAAACAGCTGTTTTCTGTTTTTAGCAATATAAAGAGTGATTTTTTTGAGGTTGGGATTTTCATGCATTAGTATTTGACAGATCACGTGGGATTTCAGACATGGTGTCAAAGAGAAAGATGCTCAGTATGCTTTGACATTTCATCATGAATAGACTTACTAACGAGCAACGCTTGCAAATCATTGAATTTTATTATCAAAATGCGTGCTCTGTTAAGAAAGTTCATCGCACGCTTCCATTTTATGGTCAGTTTAATCGACCCACTGAAGCGGCTATTCGGGCTATTGTGACTAAATTTCGCACCAAATTTACATTGTTGGACATTAAACCACCAAGACACTTACGTAGAGTACGAACTGAAGAAAATATCGCAGCTGTATCGGCCAATGTTAATGATGACCACCAATTATCGATTCGTCGCCGTTCGCAGCAATTGGGCCTCTGTTACTCAAAAACGTGGAAATGCCAAAATTGGACTAAGCGGATGGACCACTTGAGGCGCAGCCGCGGTCAACATTTAAATGAAATTATCTTCAAAAAGTAAATGTCATGGACCAATCTAACGTTTCAAATAAAGAACCGATGAGATTTTGCAAATTTTATGCGTTTTTTTTTAAAAAAAGTTATCAAGTCTTAAAAAATCACCCTTTAGAAAAAACGTTAAGCATATGTACAGTACAGTATGACCACTTTAATATACATGTTAACAAAACTTTTTTGAAAAGAAGCTATTATAAAGCAATTTATTAACTCGGAAAGATATTGCAATTGTTTTTTAATGATACGCATATTGGCCCAAGCTAGTATAAAAGGAACGCTTATATTTTTTTTTATTTTAATTACCAGTAGTCAATTTCAGCAGACTGTAAACAGTGTGAATGCAAGCAGTGTGAATGGTGATGTAAGATTGCAGAATAACTGCTGTTATGCCAAAAAACTGTTGCAATAGCAGAAAAAGTGTCTGCTGATAGGCAACAGATAATCGCTGCTTTTGTATTAACCGACTTGTACTCTAAGTGTAGCACTTCTTTTTTTTTTCAAATAGTTGCTTGAAATTACATACATACATACATTTTGAAGAAATATTACACAAAAAACGATCGAATTCCTCGGCGCTTGACCCCTCTTCAGGCCCCGCATTTTTTCTATGATAAATGAAGGAAATTGGATATGCTTCTTGATAAAGTATGGACCTAAATATGATGTCTTATCAGTTTTTAATTTATACAGGAGTTACATGAGTAACAGGATGTTTACTCAATCTTTATACGCAAATTCCGATCAAATAGAAATATTTGGAAGTGTTTCTTCATTTTTTTAATCTTTAATATGTATAAATTCGAATAACAAATACAACTTTTTTTGTACTCTATGAAATGCAGGACGAAAAACATGACAAAAAAATTCAGTAAGTTAAAACTCATTTCTTATTGTTCGGCAACTTTAAAGTAGATTTTAAAATAGAGACCCATACGAAGAGAAAAAATGCATTACGTAGAAACGAAATTTTAGACACGTGAACGTCGTTTTGAGTTTCTTTTGTGGAAGAAATTATTTTTTTTGCTGTAAACATGTCATCAGTTGTTGTAAATGAACAAAGAGAAATATGTTTACATATCGAGGACTTATATTCACAAGTGGCTATGAACCATTTTCTCGAAAATGAGTTTTTGATGCCAAACTATTCTCAGATTTGGATGTTATCTGTCATATAAATTTGGAGAAGAAATTTTGTTCTAAAGCTTTTTTTTCAAATTTTTCTGATTTGGCTATCTACCCACACGTTAATTTGTGACTGCAAAAGTGGCTATGAACATAAAAATAATATAAATAAAATAGTTTCACAAAGGAGCAGCATATAACCGAAGGTTGTATTTTTTCTAGATTTATGGCATATCGCATTATCAAATTCCATCGTTACGCGGTTAATAGCATTTTGGTTCCCAAGTTATCAGGCTAAAATAGGATAAAAAAAATTGTGAAAAGTTTCTTTAGAAAAACCCGCGTAACTTCATATCGTATGGATAATACCAATATATAATATTTTTATGGTATGATTGCTGACTACATTCGGAATATTCGAGTCAAAAAAGTTTCAGAATCCTGAACAGAGAAAGTTTGAATATAAGCAATTGCAACCGCGAATTTTGGATTCTTCGACAATTGTAGCGATTTTCGCGACTGACTTCATAAATGTTACAAGCGATATTGGTTCTTTATACAAAAACAAAAATTCAGTCGGATCCGTAAGCTAGATCGCGAGAAAATCATAAATCAAAAATGTCATGTGTGAAAATCATTTTAGCCATATTTGCCGCGAAAATGAAAATTTTCCAAAAATAACCAATTTGTATGATTTGTTTACCATGCACTACCGCAATATCCACTTCTTGTAAACAATTTGGAAAAATGGATAAAAATGACGAATGAACCTAGAATTCGCTGCGTACATTCCAGAAAATGCATTTTCTACAGAACATTGCCAACATTTCATAAAAAATGTTGTCGAGTTTACAATAAGTCATTTATATATTTGAGCATTAATGGCTATGTGCTTAATTCAACATTCATAGTGCTCAATTTTAAACGTGCAAAAGTGGCTATGAACCATAAAACCGCGAATAATAGAAAATTTCGAAAACTTTTTAATCGTAGCAATTAGTAATCCTCTTTAGATTAAACTATAGAAGAATGATTCGGAATTACTCTTAAAATTGAGGAGAAAATATGTTTTTTCGCTCTGCTGAAAAGTTGTGCCCTCGATAGATCAATCAGTTTTCTTCGTTTGTCGAAATGGATTTGTATTATCATTACAAACTCCCAAAACATTTAGAAGTAACAGAAACCTTTGATGTTTCATATGTGATGAAAATAGGCCACATCGGTTCAGATTTAGATACAGCTCCATAAAAATGTCGGATCGCAAATGTTACAAACCACACATTACAAACGGAATATCCGAATAGCCATATTAGCTTGCGAACATCTGTTGTGGAAGTGGAATATGTGGGTCAATGTTTTGATATATCCCTTATACAAATGTCCAAATCGAGGATTTCATCTCGCCAATAAATCTTAATTATTAATTTAGAGGTAAATTGCTTTTCAATGACTTCGTTCCAATTAGATACACTACAAATTAGTCCAAAGTTTGGCACTCATAGTTAAGCTACGAGTTAGCATCAAGCAAATTATTTGCTTTTATTAAGAATGTTTTTAGATTTCATTATGATATCATGGCAATTCTTATCTACACTTTTTTAAATTACAAAACAATTTTTTATTAAGTATCCAAACATTTATTGTAGTACACTATAAAAAGTTCATAAGATATTGCTCTGGCCCAATGACAAGAAGTGGTATCTGTTAAATAGAATGAAACTTTTCCGAACAATTTGGTGTCCATGAGCGAAATTAGCATCACACAATCTTGAAATTGGCACAATTCGTTTAGTTCTTTTGCATTTTTCATAACCATTGTACGTGCTTTTACTGCAAAATTACCATTTCAGACGAGTTATTTTAAAAAGAACTTAAAAATTCTATATTTTATTGCTTTAGAAAGTCTAGAAGGTTTTAGAAAATTATTTGTTCGAAATCTCTCTGGGCGGGTTTGAACCCCCAACCCCCCTCCATTGCGAGCGGCCATGATAGCTTCACTCTACAGAGTAGGAGGTATATAATATTTGGGACAGAAAAAAATGTGACGCATTGATGGAGTGCCTTAAGACCCTAGGACCAAATCCGTTTCACGACTTTTTAAGGTACACGATAACTTTCGAAAGGAGCGATTCAAGGTTTGCACATGGTAATATTTTTCCCAGACTTAGCTTAAGTTCGAAGGCGGTGCGAAATTGCCTCTTCACTTCTGATACTATTCCAATGTTAAATAAATATCAAGTACAAAAATATAGCTGATTCCGAATATCCGTGTTATATGGCTTTTGTAACTTCCACACAGACATTCGGAATCAGCTGGTAGTCAAAACAATTTTAGCCACGCCTCTTATACCTCCCACACAATTTTCTCTATACTAGGTAAAATTAAATCCTTCATAACTTCAATACTGGTGCATGGGATCCACTATGATTTGACATTTGATCATGTTTTTACAATTGTTTTATAAATGTGGAAGCTGGGACCACGTGATACGAACCTCATAGTATAACTTCCGTATATATGTTCTCTGAGAGTGAGGGTATATATATGTCGGTTTAGGCGACTCAAGCTTACTTACTTGTTTTCTACCCAGTTTTGAACAAAAAATTACAACCGCTTAGCTTTTTATATCCTCGATCTCATGCAGCCCTTTTCCAAAAAGTACAAATCACTATAGGTAACATGTGTTTTTGCTTCACCTAAAAACATGTACTTTTTTTGGTACCACGTTTATACCTTGTCGTCCCGCATCCTTATAAGTAAAAATTTTGAAATATCCATTTATATTCCGCGTTTACGTAATTAAAGGGTTGTACTCCATTTGTATCCCTTTTGTCCCGCGCAACCATTAAAAGTACAAATTTCGCAAATCCAATTTTACTGCGCTTATACATGGTCAGAGGAAAACTTCACGATTCTAGCTGCAATATTTTATTTAGTACCATTTTGTATCCCTTTTAGTGCTGTTCACCTCTTAAAAGTACAAAAATGCATTTGCATTGCGCTTCTATATGTGAGAGGAATTTACATACCAAATTTTACGATTCTAGCTATAATATTTTAGTTGGTACCATTTTTATCCCTTTTGTCCCGCTCACCCCTTATAAGAACAAATTTCGAAAAAATCAATTTTGATTGCGAGGAATTTACATACCAAATTTCACGATTCTAAGTTGCTACAATTTTTATCCCTTTTTGCCCAAATTTCGAAAAATCCATTAATGTTGCAAGTCTACCATTTCTATCCCTTTTTGTGCCGTTCACCCCTTAAAAGTACAAAAATGCATTTATATGGTGAGAGGAATTTACATATCAAATTTTACGATTCAAGCTATAATACTTTAGTTGGTATCATTTTTATCCCTTTTGTCCCGCTCACCCCTTACAAGAACAAATTTCGAAAAAAATCGATTTTGATTGCATGGTCAGTGGGATTTACATACCAAATTTCACGATTCTAGCTATAATATTTAAGTCGGTACCTTTTTTATCCCTTTTTGTCCCGCTTGCAAGTCTACGTTGTCACAGGAACTTACACATCAAATTTTACGATTCTAGCTATAATACTTTAGTTGGTACCATTTTTAACCCTTTTTATCCCGCTCACCCCTTATAAGAACAAATTTCGAAAAAAAATCGGTTTTGATTGCATGGTCAGTGGGATTTACATACCAAATTTCACAATTCTAGCTGTAATATTTAAGTTGGTACCATTTTATTATTATCCCTTTTTGTCCCACTTGCAAGTCTTTGGATTTATACACGAATTTCAGGAATTTATTCACGACTATAGCTGCAATACTTTAGTTGGTACTATATTTATCCCGCTCATCCTTTTTAAAACAAATTTCGAAAAATTCATGTAGATTTGCGCTACTAGTTTGTCGGAGAATTTACACAACAAATATCAGGACTATAGCAGCAATAATTTAGTTGGTACCATTTGTATGCCTTTTTGTCAGTGTTCTTACTTTCCCGGGAAACGGGAATTATTTTTTCGATTTCCCGGGACGAAGGGAAGTCGTCAATATTTTGTTTGGCTTTTAATAAACTAAATTATTATATTAAAAACATATTGAAATTAGGTTTTAAAGGATTTATAAAAACAACGCTCATCCGATATGTAGCTTTAAAATAATCAATGGGAATGCATAAAATATGAGATAACCCCACCCAGGGCCGTGCGCAGGATATCCCCTGAGAGGGGTTTTCATCTAGTTTTACAACAAAAGCAGTTGAAAAATCTGTTAATTAATTCTAGTCAATTAGCAATCAATGTTCAATTTTTCTCGCGAATTCTAGTCAGTCTATGGCGATAAATGATAAATGGCGTTAATTTGATTATGTGTGATTACGTGAGCGTTTGGAAACCATTCATATTTTATTACCAAGATCTTCGAGAAATATTTTGATACATTCGAGCGACAGACATCATGGGCAAAAGGAATTTGTCAGTAAAAGAAAGCAGAAAGGCTAAAGTTTATCATTCCGTTTGTAACACCTTTCACTATCGACCTGAGACCGTATAAAGTATATACAGTGGTGGCCAAAACATATGCAACTAGGGGTGACTTTAATAGGCTCTGTAAGTATGTAAATTGGAATCACAAATGTTGTTTAAATAAATGGTAAGACAGCATTAAGACTTCCAATAATTAACAAAATTCACATATTCTGGTTTAATTTCTTTATTATCGGCTGGTTTAATTTCTTTATTATCGATAAAAAGATAAATAAAGAGTGATTTTTTTGAGGTTAGGATTTTCATGCATTAGTATTTGACAGATCACGTGGGATTTCAGACATGGTGTCAAAGAGAAAGATGCTCAGTATGCTTTGACATTTCATCATGAATCGTCTTACAAACGAACAACGCTTGCAAATTATTGAATTTTATTATCAAAATGCGTGCTCTGTTAAGAAAGTTCATTGCGCGCTTCCATTTTATGGTCAGTTTAATCGACCCACTGAAGCGGCTATTCGGGCTATTGTGACTAAATTTCGCACCAAATTTACATTGTTGGACATTAAACCACCAACACGCTTACGTAGAGTGCGAACTGAAGAAAATATCGCAGCTGTATCGGCCAGTGTTAATGATGACCACCAATTTTCGATTCGTCGCCGTTCGCACCAATTGGGTCTCTGTTACTCAAAAACGTGGAAATGCCAAAATTGGACTAAGCGGATGGACCACCTAAGACGCAGCCGCGGTCAACATTTAAATGAAATTATCTTCAAAAAGTAAATGTCATGGACCAATCTAACGTTTCAAATAAAGAACCGATGAGATTTTGCAAATTTTATGCGTTTTTTTTAAAAAAAAAGTTATCAAGCTCTTAAAAAATCACCCTTTACAAAAATTGGTGTGGACAAAAAATATTTTGTTTAAAAAACAACATTTCTGAAATTTCTTTTGATCTTTCGTTGTTTGTATTAGTAAGTAATAGTCCTGTGTAAGGAAATATTCTAGAATATTCAATTTTATTTTGTTATTTTTATACCCTCCACCTCCAGGATGGGGGTATATTCACTTTGTCATTCCGTTTGTAACACCTTGAAATATTTATCGGAGACCCCATAAAGTATATATATTCTGGGTCGTGGTAAAATTCTAAGACGATATAGCCATGTCCGTCTGTCCGTCTGTCTGTTGAAAGCACGATAGCGGCCGAACGAAATGAGCTAGAAGGTTCAAATTTTTCCTAAATGTGTCTTATGGTTGTAGATCGCTTGGGATTGAAAGTGGACGAAATCGGTCCAGAGGGAAACATTTTTCCCTCACAAGTACTGAAAATACCCCTAATATTTAGAGTATTTCAGCATTTTTTTTAACATATTTGCTTGTATTTACTTGATATTTGCAATTCGCATTCCCTCGACATTCTTTAATCTACTGGTAATACTGTGGAATGCACTCCGTGGTGGAGGGTATATAAGATTCGGCCCGGCCGAACTTAACGCCTTCTTACTTGTTTCTATTGGATTTAAAATAGAATTTGTATGAAATGGCATACGATAAGTTCGGATCTTAGATCATACAACGAATTGTGTCTGCTTATTTTTGTGGAATATAATACAGCGACATTGTCCAGAAATGCAATACTCATAAAAGTTCAATATTTCTAATTAAACAAAATTTGTGTTGTACACCGATGTGGTTGATCGCGTAAGTAAGTGGTCGGACGGACAATTTTATGACGAGACTTGTTTAAAATGACTAATTTTTATCTTCCTACAACCGAACTTTACAGAGCCTATTAATGTAAGTCACTCTTCTTGATCGTCATAAAATTCGTCATTCTGGAAAGCGTGGAAGCATCTAAACAAAAGGAACTAGGAGGTCCAAGTTTTCTATAAATGTGTCTTATAGACGTAAATCGGTTGGGATTGCAACTGGGCGAAATCGGTCCAAAGGGGGAAAAAATTTCCTTCACAAGGACTGAAAATGCACTCAATAACTCCTAATGTATAGATTGTTTAACCATTTGTTTCAATATATCTGCTTATATTTACTTGAAATTGTATATGCTCATTCCACATATTTATCCTCTTAAAGGGACAAAAATGGTACCTAGCACATTCCTATAAATGAGTAGATACATAATATAAAAGTATTTTTATACCCCCTCCTCCAGGATGGGGGTATACTAACTTTGTCATTCCGTTTGTAACACCTTGAAATATCGACCTGAGACCCTATAAAGTATATATATTCTTGATCGTCATAAAATTCTAAGACGATCTAGCCATGTCCGTCCGTCCGTCTGTCCGTCTGTTGAAAGCACGCTAGCATCTAAACGAAAGGAGCTAGAACGTTAAAGTTTTCCAGAAATGCGTCTTATAGTCGTAGATCGGTTGGGATTGAAATGGGGCGAAATCGGCCCAAAAGGGAAAAAATTTTCCCTCACAATGACTAAAAATACCCATAATAATCCCTAATATTTTAGCGTATTTAAGCATGTTTTTTGAATATGTCTATTTATATTTGCTTGATATTTGGTATGCGCATTCCCCTTATAGCAAAAACGTGCACCATAAAGTGATTCTTATTTGTAGGGGGAGAAATGGGGCAAAATAGGGATAAAAAAGGTACGTATTAAACGACAACAGCTAGAAACACGAAATTTGGTGTGTACATTCCTCCAATTGAGTAGATACATAACATAAAGTATTTTTTTTCCAAATTCGTACTTTTAAGGGGCAAAATAGGAATAGAGGGATAAAAATCGTACCAACCAAACGGCTGTACCTAGAATAATGAAATTCGGTGTATACATTCCTCTGATTGCATAGATAAGTAAAATACACCGATTTTTCAAAATTCGTACTTTTTGGGGTTAAAATGAAAAAAGGGGATAAAAATAGTACCAATAAAATGACCGCAGCTAGAGTCATGAAATTCGGAGTATACATTCCTCTGAGTGTGTAGACACGGAAAATAAACTGATTTTTCGAAATTCGTACTTTTTGGGGTTAAAATGAAAAAAGGGGATAAAAATAGTACCAATCAAATGAACGCAGCTAGAGTCAAGAAATTCGGAGTATACATTCCTCTGACTGCGTAGACACGGAAAATAGGCGAATTTTTCGAAATTAGTACTTTCAAGGGATACAATGGTACAGAGGGATAAAAATAGTACCAACTAAACGACTACAGCTAGAATGATAAAATTCTAATTTCGTAGAAACGTCAAGGGGGTAAAAATGGTACAACCAAATGGGCGCAGCTGGAATCATGGAATTCGGTGTATACATTCCTCTGACTGCATAAACACGCAAAATAAAAAGTTTTTTCCAAATTCGTACTTTTTCTTTTACGACACATATTGGTTGAATCATGAAGTTAGGTTATTTTGCACTATGTACGTCTGATAATGGATTTTCAAAATTTGTACTTTTGGAATTCAAATAGAATGGAAATACAACCAACTGTAGAACCCACTATCTACCAATATTTATGGCTTCGAAAATATTTTTGAAAATATAAATATAACAATATTTACTTTTTGAATTGACGTATTGGTAGCATTACCTTATAAGCGTGGTTTGATATAATTAAAATATTATATATATTTATAAAATTAATTTTTCAATATTTGTATTTGTTTTGGTTTGGCTATTTTAAAAAAATATATATTTTCCTGTAATATTACTACACTTCTACGAAAACCGACAACCTCTGTGGAATACAATCCATGGTGGAGGGTATATAAAGTTCGGCCCGGCCGAACTTAACGCCGTTTTTACTTGTTTTTTTTTCCAAATTCGTACTTGCAAGTGATTCAATGGGGACAGAGGAATAAAAATGGTACCAACTAAACGGCTTCAGGTAGAATGCATAGGCACGTAAAATAAAGAGATTTTCGAAAGTCGCACTTTTAGGAGTGTAAAATGGGAAATGGGGATAAAAATGGTACCAAGCAAATGGCCACAGCTAAAATTATGGAATTCGCTCCAAATTCGGTCGCAAAATAAAAAGATTTTTCAACATTCGTAGTTAGGTGAAGTTAGGTTATCTGGCACTGTGTACGCGAGAGATAATGGATTTTCAAAGTTTGTACTTTTGGAATTAAAATAGAATGGAAATACAAGCAACCAAATGGCTGTAGCTGAAAATGTACCTACTATCACCCAATATTTAAGCTTTTTTGAAGATTGGTTTGAGGTATTATTTCGATATATAGTGTAAACATACTGGTAGCTTTGCCTTATAAACTTGGTTTAAGATAATTAAAATTGTATATTAATTTATAAAATATTTTTTTTTAATATTTGATTTGGTTTGACTATATTAAAAAAATAACATTTTTCTCTATTGTTACTGCACTTCGACAAAACAAAATCGACAGCCTCTGTGAAATGCAAACCATGGTAGAGGGTATATACATTCGGCCCGGCCGAACTTAATGCCGTTTTTGCTTGTTGTTACTGATGTTGTTGATGACAATATCTAGTTCTGTAAGAATCAGTGGCATAGTGAAACTGTCTCTTCGAATTGGATTCATGTAATTCCAATTGACCAAGTTAGACAATTTTATTTTCTTTGAAAACAATAGGATTATATTTGTCCTTTGCGGGCATGGTCCGCCCACTTGTATATATGTACATATGTACTTATACATACTTATTATTCCATTATATTTGTGTCCACAATAGAAATGGATGTGTGAGCTCTATAAATGAATTGAATAAGAAACCATTAAAAATCATGTTTAATTCAGACATTTGCTTCACAATTTCACGAGGCATAACCACTTAACTCAATGTAGGATATTTCTATAAAAGAAGTCATTAAGACAATACTATTGAAAACTACTTTATGTGCGTAATGGACACATTTTTTTAATTTTATAGTTTGGGAATTACAGTTAATGGCAAACGGAAAGGTAACTTGTCCATTATTTTCAGTTATAACCTCTAAACATATGATCCGTTCGATTGGTCTTACCAGCTTACAAGGTGGCAACATTTTTATCCATTTGTAGCGGACCCTGAATATAATTGTAGACATATTTACATTCATCTTAATCATTTACATATATCTTATCATTTCACACATATCTTTAATTTGACTCAGTACTTGTTTTGAGAAGGTGCTTATTAATTTTTCATGAGTGTAAAGAATAACTCAATTTTGTTTAAACTCATTCTCTCTTTATATGTTTGTTTTCTTATATGCTTTGCCCTACGAAAGGACCACCGTAATCCCTTTGGTTTTATTTAAATAAATCAAAGATAACCAGTAAGGAAAGGCTAAAGTCGGGCGGGGCCGACTCTATGATACACTCCACTTTCAATCCGAATACAATTCAATTCGGTGAAAAAGTGAAAACGGAAGGTTTTTTGTATCCTGTAAATGTATGTGTTTGACAAAAAATTTTATATCTGAAAGGACATTTGTATGAGGATATATTGAAACCTGGAACGAAATAGGTGAAATATAAAATGTATAGTTTGGCCAAAATCGGTTAAACTTATGGCAGCAACATTTGAATTTGGGCTATATTTAAATCTGAACCGATCTTACCCACTTTCACCATAGTTTTGTTTAGTTGGATTATAAGATGTTGTGCTAAAATTTAAAGACAATCGAGCACAATATGTGGCTTTTAAAGCGGCAAAAGTCAAATCGGGAGCGACATTTATATGGGGGCTATATCTAAATCTGAACCGATCTTACCCAATTTCTGCATAGGTGTTTCTAGTAAGATTATAAGATGTTGTGCCAAATTTAAAGAAAATCGAGTACAATATGTGGTTTCTACAGAGGAAAATGTCAAATCGGGAACGACATTTGTATGGGGGCTATATCTAAATCTGAACCGATTTGACATATTTTCACCATAGATGTTCTTAGTTTAAATATAAGATGTTTTGCAAATCTGAAGACAATCTGATACAATATGTGGTTTCTAGAGCGGAAAAGTCAAATCGGGAGAGAAATTTGTATGTGACCTATATATAAATCTGAACCGATCTAACACATTTTTACCACAGGTGTTTCTAGTTACAATATAAGATGTTTTGCCAATTTTAAAGAAAATCTGTTGTAATATGTGGTATTTAGAGTGAAAAGAGTCAAATCGGGAGCGAAATTCGTATGGGGGCTATATCTAAATCTGAACCGATTTTCTTCAAATTAAATAGCGTTCGTCCTTATCCCGAAAAACATCGTTGTGCAAAGTTTCATTTGGTTCTGTCTACAATTGCGACCTGTATCGTGATTACAAGAATAGATGGACGGACGGACGGACAGACAGACAGACGGACATTGCTAAATCGACTCAGAAAGTGATTCTAAGACGATCGGTATAATTAACAATGGGTCTATCTCGTTTCCTTTTGGGTGTTACAAAAAAATGCACAAAGACATAATACTCTCGTGGAGTGTATAAAAATCTGGCACCACCTTACTCGGAAACTAAGAGATACCAATATTAGGCTAGTAAGCACAATCGAAAAAGAAAATTGTACTTCCATGAACAATTTTTATGTTATTATGAACAAGTCAATAACCAACGGCCAAATCAAACCAACGATTTTAGGGTGATATTTTCGCATATAGGCAACATTGCGAGTTAGTCCCATAAAATCTTTAAAATCACAAAATTTGCAGAATTAATCATTTTTATACACTCTACGAGAGTATTATGTCTTTGTGCATTTGTTTGTAACACCCAAATGGAGACCCATTGTTAATTATACCGATCGACTTAGAATCACTTTTTGAATCGATTTAGCAATGTCCGTCTGTCTGTTCATCTATTCTTGTAATCACGATACAGGTCGCAATTGTAGCCAGAACCAAACGAAACTTTGCAAGTTTTTCGGGACAAGGACGAACGCTATTTAATTTGAAGAAAATCGGTTCAGATTTAGATATAGCCCCCATACGAATTTCACTCCCGATTTGACTCTTTTCACTCTAGATACCACATATTACAACAGATTTTCTTCACAATTGGCAAAACATCTTATATTTAAACTAGAAACACCTGTCATGAAAATAGGTCAGATCGGTTCAGATTTTTATATAGCTCCCATACAAATTTCGCTCCCGATATGACTTTTTCCGCTTCAGAAACCACATATTACAACAGATTTTCTTCAAACTTGGCAAAACATATTATATTTTAACTAGAAACACCTGTCATGAAAATAGGTCAGATCGGTTCATATTTTTATATAGCTCCCATACAAATTTCGCTCCCGATTTGACTTTTTCCGCTCCAGAAACCACACATTTTAACAGATCTTCTTCAAATCTGCAAAACATCTTATATTTAAACTAGGAACACCTGTGGTGAAAATAGGTCAGATGGGTTCAGATTTTTATATAGCTCCCATACAAATTTCGCTCCCGATTTGACTTTTTCCGCTCCAGAAACCACACATTTTAACAGATTTTCTTCAAATCTTGCAAAACATCTTATATTTAAACTAAGAACACCTGTCATGAAAATAGGTCAGATCGGTTCAGAATATTTTTATATAGCTCCCATACAAATTTCCCCCCCGATATGACTTTTTCCGCTCCAGAAACCACATATTTTAACAGATCTTCTTCAAATCTTGCAAAACATCTTATATTTAAACTAGGAACACCTGTGGTGCAAATAGGTCAGATCGGTTTAGATCTTTATATAGCTCCCATACAGATTTCGCTCCCGATTTGACTTTTTCCGCTCCAGAAACCACATATTGTATCAGATTGTCTTCAAATTAGGCGAAAGCAGCCATGGTGCAAACAGGTTCAGATTTATATGGCGAAAATGGGTCACATCGGTTCAAATTTACATATAGCTCCCATAAAAATTTCGCTTCTGGATTAACTTTTTCCTCCCCAGAAACTGAGTATTTTCAACGAATTTCTCAAAATTGGGCATAACACGTTATACTTGAACTGGAAGAACTTATTGTGAAAGTTAGTCACTTCAATCCATGTTTAGATATAGCCCCAATACAAATATTCATTTCGATTTGACAATTTTTTGACCAGATCATATTAGCCTGTGATTAGGAAACATACAAAAATTCTTCCCGTTTTCACTTTTTTACTGAATTGAATTGTATTCGGATAGAAAGTGGAGTGTATCATATAGTCGGCCCCGCCCTACTTTAGCCTTTCCATACTTGTTAGTTTTGTTTACAATGTAACAAAAAATATTTAAAAGGGAACCAACAAATTTGGTAACATGGGTTTGCGTAGGAAGGTGAAAACAAAAGTGAAATCTCAAATGTTTGAGTTCCTTGTAATTCGATTGGATTCTTGTATTGGCTTTCTTCGAGTACAAGAAAAACTGTCTTTGTTATTCGAAGAGATATATACCAAAGATTTTTAAAATGAAGAAACCATTGAAAAATATTTTTTTGTTTAACCAATATCTGCATTATAATGATTTTAAGAAACATCCTCTTACTCATGTCATGTATGAATTAGAACCCCAAGACTCTAAAGAAATCAGGAATCATACGTCATCAAAAAGCATAGTAAGTTTTATATATTTATTAAGAAGAAAATTCGGGCATGAGAGGGTTAAGAGCATAATATTTTTATTTAAAATGTGGGGTGATATATTGGGAAAAGTAGCTCATTTTGATCATAATCAGCCAGAGCTAAAGCCATTGACATTTATTGACTCATATTTATATGAATTATGATAAACCATACATTTCTCACACTTGCAGCTAGGCGCAGAAATTGTTTGATTATTCCGGTAGTGTAGAAGTCAGACAATACCGTGATATCATAAAATTCCTACGATGATGCGTAATGCGGTAGTTTCTGTCCAAATGAAATTAAAATTATTTTAAAAATACTTACAAAAATGCTGCAGAAATTAATTCAAACTACATATTTAGTATATTCTCGAGCTACTTCCTCATTTATATTCTCAATGCTTTATAAAAAAGGCAAAAATAGAGTTTGTTAAAAAGTATTTGTCAACAACAATTTTACAATGTTTCAAACGTACATAGGTGAAGTGTACTGACATAAGACTAACATCAATAGTCGGCAATAAACTGAATTTCAGAAGAACAGTAATAATAGTTTCACTTACATTTTTTAAAATGATGGATTTTGGATAGTTGACCTTTTAATAAATTGTGTGTAGGTGTAAAATGTTAATGTCATTTGCCCTTAATTTGGGATATGCAAACATTCAACGTTTTTATAGACTTATCAAGTTTATCTAATGAAAGGAAATTACATTAAATTTAAACACGTTTTTTGGTTAACAATTTCTAAATTCCTAAACCTTGGAAATTTTCTTCCACACAAGTATGAATTTACACAATTGTAAGAATTTTGTATTATATCCAAAGAAATGTTTTCAATTAGTTTACTCCCTATTTCTAGTAAATGAACTATTTACTACGACATTGAAATAAGGAAACTTTACTCATACTTAACTGGAGTAAAATTGTTGAACTAAATTGGAGTATGGATTTTATTTAGATTTAAGAATGCTAATTATTATTGGCGGTATTGTCAAAATCATCCATCCACACTATTACTACATCCGTTTGTTTGGTGTTAGTTGCATCCCTATCCTCTGAAAGTACAAATATCAAATAATTTTATATTTCTAGCTACAACCGTTAACGGGCATCAATTTTACCCCTTTCCCCCTTAAAAGTTCTCCTAAACCCCATGCCTTGAATTAATGATTTCTGCTGTGTATTTACTTGATATTTGATAATTTCAATCCATTTATAATATGAGCCAAGCACTCAACTGTTCCCCACAGGGATTATATTCACTATGCCTGGAGAATATAATCCCTGTGACCAGAGGAAAACGAAGTTCCGTGTGTACATTCCTATGACTGTATAAACGTGTAAAATTATGGAAATTTTCGAAATTTGTACTTTTTGAAAAACGGAGAAAACAGATGCAGCTAGAATAATGACAATCGGTGCTTATTTCGCTCTGGTTGCGTAGCATCGAAATATAATGCGACCTTTCGATTGTCGTATTTTTAGGGTCAAAATGGGATAACATTTGTGCCGAACAAAGAACCATAAAGTTTGCAGGAGTCCGATTGGGTACATTCCCATTGTGAGCACGAAAGATAATGGATTTTCGAAATCAGTACTTTTATGATAAAAATGAAACGAAATACGATATGTAGTACATACAGTACATATCGGAATCGGTTCGAAGGGAAAACTTTCTTACCTAGCGACGAATGAAAACACCCAAAATAATATCTAACGATACGGTATTTATGTAGATTTCATTGAAAATTATTGCCTTTCTGCAGAATATATATATATATATATATATATTCAGTGACTCTCAAGCGATAAAAACATAATTGTAGATATGTCCTATAAGTGGGCGTGGTCTTTAGTGTTGGTTTAACTAATTAATTTTAATTAAAAACTGTAATAATGAAATATCACAATTTATTTGGCAAACATCGCTGTTCGCAACAAATAACATAATTTTCCTTATTTTTCTGCACATGTACGGTAATACTCTGTAATGGAATCCATGGTAGAGGGTATATAAGTCGCATTGGACGCATTGTGCCAAAGTGTTTTTTATAGCTGCTACACTGAAAGAATTTTCCTTCATAATATTTATGAAGCAATTTCATAAAAGGTTTTTCATAAATTTAGTGAATTTTTCCTAATATGTATGAAAAATTCATAAATAAAATGAAATGCTTCATACAATTTTTTATAAACATTTCATATTTCATAAAAATAAAAATTGTTAAATTAGTGAAACTTAGTTTCATAAGATCAAAGAATGATTTCATTGTATTAAGGAAACAATTCTTAAATATTATGAAATATGTCATAACCAATAAAATATTTGTTTTATGAAATGAAATGTATAGATAAATATGAAATTTTTCATAACATACAACTACATTTTTAGTTCGTCGACTTTACTCGGTTAAATGCTAGCAATTTTTATTTGTCCTCTGCTAACTCTGACATAAATATTTACCCTGATTTTGGCCAAAGACATACTCCTTGCAAAGACTCTCGCAATGATGGTGTGTATTGATTGGATAGTCAACAAGTCAGACCTTTTTTGTTTTTTATTTATATTGGAGACTTCAGTATAAATTATGATTTTTTTTATAAAATTAATGAAGTTTCTTCGTAAAATCTATGAAAATTTTCATTAATCATACTATGAAAAATAATGAAATTTTATGACAATAGTTCAGCGAATGAGAACTGCACTTCATAGTTACTAAGAAATGTTTCATAAATTCTGTGACACTTTTCATTGATTTGTGCTTTATGAAACATGTTTCATAAATTTTAATGAAAATTTTCACTGAGGTTAAAACAAAATCATAAATATTGTGAAGATAATTCTTTCACTGTTGTTTTATACAAACTGCCCGAAGGGGCCATATGACATATTTCATAATCTTTAAGAATTGTTTCTTTAATACAATGAAATCTTTCTGAATGAAATGAAACTAAATTACACTAATTTAACAATTTTTATTTTTATGAAATATGAAATGATTATGAAAAAATTGTATGAAGCATTTCATTTTATTTATGAATTTTTCATTCATTTTAGGAAAAATTCACTAAATTTATGAAAAAACTTTTATGAAATCGCTTCATAAATATTATGAAGGAAAATTCTTTCAGTGTAGTTTTTGAGATGCTCCTTGTAGGCGTCATAGTTGCATGAAGATCTGGTTGTCTTAGTCTTATTGAACAACCTTGTCCACACCGTTCTCAATGCCGGGAGCTCTGCCCCCCACCATAGTGGCTTTTGTTGTGCCTCGGGACCGGGCAAGTAATTTTCAGACACTTAAACCCTGTTTGTCCTCCTCACATTTGTAGAAATGACCATTGGTTGGTGCTAGTAACTGAAATTCGATATAACTGTGGTCCTTTAATGGACATTGTTCGATTGTCTTCGTCAACCCTAATCATACAGGGATTTTCTGAAACGTTTCAAAATGCTGACGTTTATAACAAAGATAATGTTCAATTACCTCTCAATACAAATATTACATTAAATAATTTATTCAGTAAAACTAAATCTATGACTAAACAAGTAAAAAGTCTGACCGGGCCGAACCTTATGGATAGCATTCCTCAGTATTATCTGCAGATTAGAAGGGCAGTAACATTGCGGGAAAAATTTACATGTTTTAATATAGCCAAACCAAAACAAATAAAAATATTGAAAAAATAATATTACAAATAAATATATAAATTATTTTAAACCACACCATGACCACTTATAAGGAAAGGCTACCAAGCGTAATAGCCATCGACTATATGTATATTTCAAAAGAAAACTTCAAGATAAATTAAAAAACAAATATAAGGCAGTAATCTTCAAAAAAATATTTTACTGTAAAACTAAAAAAGTAAAAATTTTTAAAATCTTCCTATTTTGCGCGTCTATGCAATCAGAGGAATGTGTACACCGAATTTCATGATTGGTAGCATTTTTCATCCCTTTTTACCATATTACCCTATTAATAAGAACGATATTTGGGAAATCTTTTTATTTTGCGTATCTATGCAGTCTATGTATAGCCGTTTGATTGGTACTATTTTTATCCCTTTATGCTCATTAAAAAGTACGAAATTGAAAAATCTTTCTATTTTGTGCGTCTATGCAATGAGAGGAATTTGTGTATTTGGTAAAGTTTTTATCCCTTTTTCCTACTTTAGTACAAATTTCGAAAAATCCCTTAATTAAACGTGTCGACGCAATTAGAGGGATGTACACATCCTCATCGTTCTAGCTGCAGGTGATTGTTTGGTACCATTTGTGATAGGTAATTGTTTGTAACACCCAAAGGGAAACGAGTTAGACCCATCGTTTACTATATACAGATCGGCTTAGAATCACTTTCTGAGTCGATTTAGCAATGCCCGTCTGTCCATCTATTGTTGTAATCAAAGACATTAAAGAATTGGATATGTTCCATGAAGAACGTTAGTTTTCGCCGAAAAATGGAAGAAATGTCAAAAATCAAATTGATTTTTTGTTAAATGTGATTCTCCTCCTTTCCATTAAATAAACAAAACACTTCGTTCGTAAGAAGAAATTACATTACATTCAAAACACATAGAAAATCAATCAAATTGTTCACTAACACTAGTCAACAGTCAAAATGTACTCGGGATGCGATAATTTTTTCTGTGTAGATAACCTTGACATGAGCTCGAAAAACGCAATAATTTTTTTTTCGTTTGGTTTTTGTTTTATTTTTTTTTTTAAATTTTAAAAATTTTTTTTGGTTAATTTGTTTCGTCCGGCATAACTCGGGAACCACTAGCCCGATTTAATTGAATTAAATTTTAAAAAATTTAAAATTACAATTCCCTTAATCTGTTCATATATTGTTTTCCTATACATGCAACAGTTTCCAAGTTAAAAATGAATATATAAAGGAAAAAACTTATTTACTTTTACGTAAAGTCACATAACCTATGAGCAAAATGAGACAAAGATCATGAAAATCGATGCACGCGTTTCGCTTTTATTCGCAATTGAGTAAAGGTATGAATTTCAAAAATTTGCTCGACATATGCACAACTTTGTCTATGGTAAGGTTTTTTCTTTTTTTTTTTATTCTCAGAATTAACAAAACGGAATAAACAAAGGGTTATTTAATTTTTATGATTGCGTAAGCAAAGTAATAAACGCTAATAAATGTGCGTGAACAATTAAAAGGAAAAAAGGAAAGGGGACTTTTTTAATTATTTGGGTTTTCCGTTGGCTACCTGTATGATTTTTTTACAGAAATGCAACCCACATTTAAGGGTGGTCATTATTCGGAAAATTTAAGACTCACACATGGTGAAACAGGTATGTAGCCACCGTAAAAAAATATACACCCATTTATAAGTACCTGTCAGTAAAATACTAAACAATACACAGTATAAATAGGTCTTCATTGATCGATTTTACTCATTCAACAAGTGTCGACGAACGCGATAGTTAAAATGAGCAAACGTTCGCGAGGATTTGAATGCAATACCAATCCAAGTAATTTTTGTTACATGTGCGGAGAATACGTTTCTAAAAAACAAGCGTTGTTTTTCACGTAAATTGAGAGATTCATTTGAAGAGAGCTTCAATTTAATGGTCTCAAACATAGATGAGCGGTGGACAAGTGCTCTATGTCCAAGGTGCTGCGTACAGCTAGCTGACTCAAGGTAAGTGTAGATTACGAAATTCAAGAACATATATAACTTATTATTGAAATTCTTTCAGACGACAGCCGAGAATCATCATGCCAATGCTTTGGAGAGCTCCGCTTTGCCATGTAACAGATTGCTACTTCTGTCTTAGCAAAAAAACAGGCGTGGGAAAAAATATACGATGGACTTACGCTGCTGTTTCAACAGTGAATTTTCCAGTGCCATTTTGCGAAGAACCAGTGGACCCGCAACCGTCCGTTTCAAGATGGGCATCTAATAATGAGGCGATACATCCAACATCAGATCCGGAGACAGTAGAAACCACATCAGAATGCGAGTCAACATATACATTGCATGGAGGCCAACGCTTATGTTCCCAAGCAGAACTGAACGATACGCAAGGTACTACACAAAAAAAGACGATTGGGTTAGAGAATTGAAACTCTCCAAGGAAGATGCAGAGTTGCATGCATCGCGCATGCAACAGTTCGGTTTCTTGGCTCCTGGTGTGGTGACAACAATCTACAGGAAGCGTCATGAACCATACGCAAGGTACTACACAAAAAAAGACAACATCTGTTTTTGTAAGGACATTCCCGGATTATTTGGTGAACTCGGGTACTCTTACGATCCAGGAGAGTGGCGTCTTTTCATCGACAGCAACAAGCAGAGCCTTAAAGCAATTTTACTGCACAACGGCAACGAGAAACCTTCGATTCCAATTGCTCATGCCGTTGACACCAAGGAAACATACGAAGTCATGGACAATCTACTAAAGTGCTTTAACTATGAGAGGCACGATTGGAAAGTTTGTGCCGACCTTAAGGTTATCGGTATCCTTTGTGGATTACAAGGTCGATTCACAAAGTACTGTTGTTTTCTCTGCCTTTGGGACAGCCGCGATCGTCAACATCATTACACCAGGAGGAGTTGGACAGAAAGAGTTAACTTCATCCCCGGCAGCGACAACGTGAAATATACACCACTCATAAAAAAGGAAAATGTTTTTCTCCCACCTCTTCACATAAAGCTCGGACTCATAAAAAACTTCGTGAAAGCTATCAACAAAGATGGCGAAGCGTTCGCCTATTTAAAAACCATTTTTCCTCACCTTTCATCGGCAAAGATTAAGGAAGGCGTTTTCGACGGTCCGCAAATTAAAAAGTTGTTGCAAGACCAACAGTTTGAGCACATTTTATCACCAAATGAAGCTGCAGCTTGGAACTCATTTCGGCAAATTGTTTCCGGATTTCTTGGAAACAACAAAAGCTCAAATTACAGAGAGATCGTCGATCAACTACTCCAAAATTATAAAAAAATTAGAGCAAATATGTCGCTTAAGATACATTTTCTACACTCGCACTTGGACTTCTTTCCGGACAACCTGGGCGATGTGAGTGACGAGCATGGTGAGCGTTTTCATCAGCAAATGAAAGAAATTGAGCACCGATACCAAGGATTTTGGAACGAAGCTATGATGGGGGACTATATCTGGTTCCTGATAAGAGAAACAGACCCACAACAATATAAAAGAAAGACAAAAGCACATAATTATTTTTAATTTGAAGGTTTTTATTTTTGTGTTTAGATATTTTTTTTTTTTAAATTTTTTATAATTAATTAATGTTGATATCCTTAGGATAATTTCTTGTACATATATCGAATTGTATTTTAATTTAAAGTCATATATTTTGTCACCCAACAAATTTTAATTTTTTTTGTAATAAAAAAGAAAAAACCTTACCATAGACAAAGTTGTGCATATGTCGAGCAAATTTTTGAAATTCATACCTTTACTCAATTGCGAATAAAAGCGAAACGCGTGCATCGATTTTCATGATCTTTGTCTCATTTTGCTCATAGGTTATGTGACTTTACGTAAAAGTAATAAGATTTGACATTTTTTTTCATTTTGGATTTTTTGTGGATTTAAAAAAAAAAAAATTTAAATCTTTAGGCAAAAAATAAGTTTTTTCCTTTATATATTCATTTTTAACTTGGAAACTGTTGCTTGTATAGGAAAACAATATATGAACAGATTAAGGGAATTGTAATTTTAAATTTTTTAAAATTTAATTCAATTAAATCGGGCTAGTGGTTCCCGAGTTATGCCGGACGAAACAAATTAACCAAAAAAAAATTTTTTAAATTTTTGAAATTCATACCTTTACTCAATTGCGAATAAAAGCGAAACGCGTGCATCGATTTTCATGATCTTTGTCTCATTTTGCTCATAGGTTATGTGACTTTACGTAAAAGTAATAAGATTTGACATTTTTTTCATTTTGGATTTTTTATGGATTTAAAAAAAAAAATTAAATCTTTAGGCAAAAAATAAGTTTTTTCCTTTATATATTCATTTTTAACTTGGAAACTGTTGCTTGTATAGGAAAACAATATATGAACAGATTAAGGGAATTGTAATTTTAAATTTTTTAAAATTTAATTCAATTAAATCGGGCTAGTGGTTCCCGAGTTAAGCCGGACGAAACAAATTAACCAAAAAAAAAAATTTTAAATTAAAAAAAAAAAAAAATAAAACAAAAACCAAACGAAAAAAAATTTTTATTGCGTTTTTCGAGCTCATGTCAAGGTTATCTACACAGAAAAAATTATCGCATCCGGAGTACATGAAATTTTTTTCATTTTGTTGAGTAGTGTAATCAAACAACACAAAAACTTAAAAATTATATAATTTCCGATTTATTGAAAAGAAGAAAATCCAAAGAAAAGGTGTAATTTTACAAAATTCAAATTCAAACTTTCAAATCCCGCCCATTTGTAGATTGTCTAAGCAGGTTACAACTAAATTAACTCACACAACAATATAGGAATCTCGGTGTCGAATATACTCAAAAACTGGTTTTAATTTCGAATGGGAAGGGTCACGGCCACTTTCCGCCCATCTCTGTGTCGAATGTACTAAATTAATTTCATATGGGAAGGGTCACGCCCACTTTCCGCCCATCTTTGTACAACTATTTACACTGGATGAACTCACATAAAATTTCAGCACTCTAGGTGTCACAGAACTGGCAATATTCAATAATAGGTTTTAACTTCGTGTGGGAGGTGCCACGCCCACTTTTCCAATACCACCCATTTTTGGCACAACTACGCACATTGATGCTGGATGCACTTACACAAAATTTCAGCACTCTAAGTGTCATAGAACTGAATATACTCGATAATAGGTTTTAACATCGTATGGGAGGTGCCAGGCCCACTCTTCCAATACCGCCCCTTTTTGGTACAACTGTGCAGACTAATAATTAGTGAACTTTCACAAAATATCAAGACTCTAGCTGCAGCAGTATTCAAAATATGCTAATTTATATAAAACGAATAAATCCCCAGTTTGTGTGGGAGGTGCCACGCCCACTGAAAATATCCAAAAAATATATAGCCTGTTTTCACCACCGGTTCACTGTGAACATACTGTGAAAATTTCAAGAAGATCGGTTCAGTAGTTTAGGCTGCTATAAATAACAAACAAACAAACAAACATACAAACACAGATTCATTTAGATATATATAGATAGAAGATAAATGACGGTTGACGATGACAACCGAAATATTGACAAAATAAAATTAATAATAAAACAACATGTTGTAGACCAAAGAAGGTAGACGAACAAGAAGGTCCGTCGTACTCATTTAAAAAATCGAGCGAGTTACGTTAGATTAAAATGTGAAAAATAAAATTTAAGAGCGAGCTGTCGTCGGTTTTGACAGAAATCATTCAAAATAACATAAAAATTTCAAAATTAAGAACGCCGGGAACAAAGAACAATACGATAATTTTTGCCTTATTTTTCAATAAATTTTTTTGCAATTAGTTAAATAAAATAAAATAAGTAAAATGTTCACAAAATTCGAGTAAAATACGACACAGTTTCTTGTTATTTTAATGTTGTTTGTCGTTGCTTTGTGCTGTTTTCTTTAGTTGATTCACAATTGAACAAAAAACACGAAACATATTCATTTTGAAACACCCATTCTTCACCTAAGAGTGGTTTCGCCTCCAGCTGAAACAATCAATTAATAAGAAAACAAGTAAGTTTCAGTCGGTTAAACCGACTTACGCATATTAGGCTGGGTCGCCGTCCATACAAATGGAAAAACAAGTTCCAGTCACACCAGGAAAATAAAGTTTGCATTGTTTAATAATGATTAGCAAAATATTTCGTTCCTAGATCAAGCCATCTGTGAGCTAAACGCTCCTGAAAATAGCCCTAAAAATCATTTGTTCCCGGTGTAATTTTTTTGTGTTAAATTTTTGTATTTTTTTCCCAACATATTTTTCTGAAATAATAGACTCATGAAAGCACTTTAAATAAAAATTTTGGTTCTTGTCCTAGAGTAACTTATTGGTCGAATTATTGGACGTTTATAATAATTTTTTGTGGATTTTCACAGTGACTACTGAAAACTCTTTCGTATTTGGTGGTATTTTATAAAAAATAAATAGCTGCGTTCAATACTTTTCGAATGAAGCCTAAATGATGAACATCGTAATGAAATTGACGCCGCAGCGTTCATCTTTTGTAAAAAGTGTTTGAACATTTTGGCTGTGAAACCCATCGCCAGCATTAAATTATTTCACAAAAATGGAGTCAGTGACGTCATTATTCATCATTTAGGCATCATTCGAAAGATATTGATTCCTCCTATTCATTTTTCATTACACCTCTTACAAAATATTTCCAAGAAATATTAGTTTTTAGCTGCCACCTTCAAAACCCGCAAAAAATCAATATAAACGCCCAATAATTCTACCAATGAGTTATTCTAAGACAAAAATAAAAATTTTTATTTAAAGTGCTTCCAAGGGTCTATTAATTAAAAAAAATGAAAACATGATTTTTAGAGGAGTTTTCAAGAGCGTATAGCTCTCAGATGGCTTGACACAGTGACGAAATATTTTGTAGAACATCATTAAACAATCCAATCTTCATTTTTGGCGGGTGACCGCTGCAATTTATTTTCGTGACCCATCGTAATGTATATATACCGTCACTCTTAGAGAACATGTCTATGGAAGGACTTAAATTTTACTTAGCGCCGGATTATTTGTGTGGGAGGAACCACAAGGTTCGTGACAAGTGGATACAGCTTCCACATTTGTAAATAAATGTAAAAACATTCAAAACAAGAGTTGTAAAGCATTTAATTATACCCTCCACCTCCAGGATGGGGGTATACTAACTTTGTCATTCCGTTTGTAACACCTTGAAATATCGACCTGAGACCCTATAAAGTATATATATTCTTGATCGTCATAAAATTCTAAGACGATCTAGCCATGTCCGTCCGTCCGTCCGTCTCTTGAAAGCACGCTAGCATCTAAACGAAAGGAGCTAGAATGTTCAAATTTTCCATAAATGCGTCTTATAGTCGTAGATCGGTTGGGATTGAAACGGGGCGAAATCGGCCCAAAGGGAAAAAATTTTCCCTCACAAGGACTAAAAATACCCATAATAATCCCTAATATTTTAGTGTACTTATGCATGTTGTTTGAATATGTGTGTTTGTATTTGCTTGATATTTGGTATGCACATTCCCCTTATAGCAAAAACGTGCACCATAAAGTGATTCTTATTTGTAGGGGGTGAAACGGGGCAAAAAAGGGATAAAAATGGTACATATTAAACGACAACAGCTAGAAACACGAAATTCGGTGTGTACATTCCTCTAATTGAGTAGATACATAATATAAAAGTATTTTTTCAAAATTCGTACTTTTAAGGGGTAAAATAGGAATAGAGGGATAAAAATGGTACCATCCAAACGGCTGTACCTAGAATAATGAAATACGGTGCATACATTCCTCTGATTGCATAGATAAGTAAAATACACGGATTTTTCAAAATTCGTACTTTTTGGGGTTAAAATGAAAAAAGGGGATAAAAATAGTACCAATCTAATGACCACAGCTAGAGTCATGAAATTCGGAGTATACATTCCTCTGAGTGTGTAGACACGGAAAATAAACTGATTTTTCGAAATTCGTACTTTTTGGGGTTAAAGTGAAAAAGGGGATAAAAATAGTACCAATCAAATGACCGCAGCTAGAGTCATGAAATTCGGAGTATACATTCCTCTGACTGCGTAGACACGGAAAATAGACGAATTTTTCGAAATTAGTACTTTCACAATGGTACAGAGGGATAAAAATAGTACCAACTAAACGACTACAGTTAGAATGATAAAATTCTAATTGCGTAGAAACGTCAAGGGGCTAAAAATGGTACCTCTCCTCTTCCTCTGACTGCATAGACACGCAAAATAAAAAGTTTTTTCCAAATTCGTACTTTTTCATTTACGGCAAAAATTGGTTGAATCATGAAGTTAGGTTATTTTGCACTATGTACGTCTGATAATGGATTTTCAAAATTTGTACTTTTGGAATTCAAATAGAAAGGAAATACAACCAACTGTAGCATCCACTATCTACCAATATTTATGGATTTGAAAATATTTTTGAAAATATAAATATAAGAATATTTATTTTTTGAATTGACGTATTGGTAGCATTACCTTATAAGCGTGGTTTGAAATAATTAAAATATTATATTTGTTTTTAAAATTAATTTTTCAATATTTGTATTTGTTTTGGTTTGGCTATATTAAAAAAATTATATTTTCCTGTAATATTACTGAACTTCTACGAAAACCGACAACCTCTGTGGAATGCAATCCATGGTGGAGGGTATATAAAGTTCGGCCCGGCCGAACTTAACGCCGTTTTTACTTGTTTTACCTACGGCAAGGACAATTGTATGGGAGGGGCGTGGCTAATGCATAAAAATTTTTAGATTTAATGTTATTATAACAATATTTTCAAATATCAAATTGCAATTGATTTTGACCATTCGTATGGAAGTTATATCGGATTTTAACCAATGCTTATGCCACTTTGTGTGGAAAATACCAGAAGTTGTGTGTCAATATCGCCCATATTCCAAGTGTATGAAACGTCATTGCCAATGGCAAAATTTCAGAGTATACCGATTATCCGTATATAAGTTATAACAGCATTAATTTTAGGAAGGTTATGGTGATTTATGTGGGAGGTACTAGAAGGGGCGTGGAAAACCCTGCCATACCTTGCACGCTTGAGGTACTTATAAAAACTTTATCATACACCAAAATATAGCTAATTCCGAATAGCATTGGTGTTTATTTAACATAGGAATATGGACCATTTGTGTGGGAGGTACCAGAAGGGGCGTGGCTTGACGTAAACTATGTTTGGGAAAAATATTACCATGTGCAAAGTTTGAATAAATTCCTTAACTCCATTCGAAAGTTATCGTGTACACCAGTCAGCCCGACAGACGGTCGGACGGACATGGCTCAAACAACTTAAAGTGTTGTGAAACGGAGTTGGTCCAAACATACTTAGGGTCTTAAGTCACTCCTTCAATGCGTTACATTTTTTTCTGTCCCAAATGATATACCCTCCTACTCAGTAAAGTGAGGTTATAATTAATAGTTTATGGCGTAATTAGTTAGCTCTTTTTGCACTCAAAATATATTATATTTTTGGAAATTCTAAATCTAAAATCCTTGCAATTTTTTTAATAAATATTGTTAAGTGGGTATCCTGTAGGCCGCTGAGTTTGGCGAAGCCGAGTATTATATACCCTCCATCATATAATGCATTCCACAGTATTACAGACAGGTCTTGGGTCTGTCGACTGTAGATAGAAGTGCACTACTATATAACACTATAAAAAAGATAACACTTTTTATTCAAATTGCGACAATTGTATAGTATTGAAATCTACCACGCCAATTGTGGCAATTGTTTTGCGGTAGTTAAGAATTGTTGGTACCATTTTAATTCGTTTTGCCTATTTGAATCTAAAATTGTCCTGTTTATTTTGAGCGTCTATACAGTCACTGGAATAAGCTCACCGAATTTTATCATTCTACACAAAAATATGGAAACCAAATTTCATGTAAAAATAAATTACAATTGAGCATTTAAAGATGTTAATTAATTCAATTCATATTTCAATGTCTTCAATTCAATTAAAGAATGCTTTGTACCATCTTATCCATTTTCCCATTTTAAATCAAATACTAAAAGGTCGAGAAATTCCTTTCCAGCTGCATTCACGGGTTCCATTTGTACCAAATTTTCTAGCTTCAGCCGTTTGGATGGTAGGTGACATTTGTATTTTTCTTTTCCCATTTTATCCCTTAAAAGTATACATTTAAAAATCCCTTTGCTTTATGTGTTGTTCAAGAAGAGGGATGTTCACACCGAATTTCTTGCGTTATAAGGCTGCGTACCAAATTGAATATAAACAGAAATCTTCAAAAATATGCTTAAATGTTGTAAATATAAGGAAATTATTGTGGGTATTTTCAATCATTGTAATGGAAACCTTTTCCCCTCGAGGCCGATTTTGACCATTTTCCACATATGGAAAAGTTTAAACATTTACCTCTTTTCGTCTATCTGTTGACGGATTTTTAACCAACTCAATATTTCGAAGAATGTACACATAGTTCCGTGTATATTCGTTTTATCTAGAAAAGTTTACGCGGAACATTAATTTGTAAAATTGCGAATTTTTTTCGTTTTCATTTTGTTTATTACGAAAATTTGTTTATTGTAGCATTTGTAACGAATTAAGTGTGAACACTTTCACAAGAATGTCTAATTCGGCAAAAATAATTTTCACTTGAAAAATAAATAAAACCTACTTAGAACGTTTTTTTTTTGTTTGCGTTTTGTTTCTAGTCTGGGTAACCATATACTTTTTGTATGAATGACAAAATAAAACAAATTTTAAGAAAAATTAGTACGGTCTCTCTATCTATGAAAGCTCGAGAGTAATTCTCTCAATCGATTTTACTTTTAATCATCCGAAATAATTTTGTAATATGTCTGAAAGCAAATTTAACAATTTGCATTATTAGCAGACAACTTTTGTACAGTGACTCTCATTAATATTCGATATTCTCATTGGTGAAAATCAAACGCCCATTAATCCATGTACGTTATTTAAACATAAAACTTTATTTTATAAACTTAGTTCACCAAGGCAAACATAATGTTCGGTTTCAAATTTTGTAGTCTCAATGCTATAGAGAAAATCAAACGAAGAATTGGGACTACACAATTTGAAACCGAACATTATGTTTGTCTTGGCTTGAATTATAAATAAAGAAGGTTATCGGAGGATATTAAGAGAAAAATTGAAGTCACACGCGGAAAATCTAGGTGTTCAGGACAGCTTCAAATTTTATTAGGGAAATGATACGGAAAACAAATCACGTTTAATACAGGAGTAGCTTCTTTATAACTGTCCAAAAGTGATCCATCCTCCTCCCCAATCCCCCCGCCTAACATTTTTGGGATGAATTGGACCGCCGCGAAATTACGCCACAGCGTGAAGTATTCACAAAATCGCGTTTTTGCCTTATTAATTATCATTTTTTAAGAAAAAACCGAATATGATTTTTGATGTAAATGACGTAATGCGTTGTTTTTATTATTTGTAATCAGTTAATGATTATTTTTGTTATCGCGGATTTTGAAGCTCATCTAATGGTGAATTAAGATTATAAAATAAAGTTTTATGTTTAAATAACGTACATGGATTAATGGGCGTTTGATTTTACACCAATGAGAATATCGAATATTAATGAGAGTCACTGTACATGCTACCAAAAATACGAAATAAACTTTCGTTTTTTATGCATGAAATATTTTTCTTTCCAACAGAAAACGACCCAAAAACCATAGGTTCGGATTTGCATCCCCTCCGATTTTGATGAAATTTGGCACATACATTCTAGTAGTGGTTGCGGGTAATATACCGTTTACCGTAGCTCAAACTAGTGCGTGGTTTAAGTTTTACATTGGTCCAAAGTTGGTTATCTCGGGTTTTTTGAAGAGATGGCTTCTTTATCGATGTCATAACTTTGAATCGCGTCATCGGATTTAAATGCTATTCATATCATCTAAAAGATCTACACTTCCTCTTTCCGAATGTGCGTAAATGTCCTTGTGGTTCAAGCACTCCAAACAATTAAAAATAATTTGAGTCCTTGAATATACTGAAAAACATATCTTTAATTTTCTTTATTTTGTTTTATTCTCTACAAAATATCATAAGCCATAATTAATTATGGCTGTTTTTCGAAAGTATTGCGTTATTTCAGCAAGGTCTTAATTTTTCCATATTTCCTCATCAAATTTCATTCATCGATGACGGTCGAAATCCATGATGGGTCGAAATCGTGTGGAATTACGCTATACTCTCTTCGATGAATATTTCAAGATATATACTCCATAGTTTTATTTGACAAGCTAGCATATTATCAAATAAAACACACCTTGCTGCTGCTGCTAAGCTGCTCTTCCCCCATTGTGCCGCAAAGTTGGTTTTGATAATTGATCTATTTATTTTAAACATACAAATTTAAACGTAGATATATATTATATATATATATATATATATATACAGATATGATTTTCATTTAGTATGAGTTTTACGTTTTCCGATCCGGGGATAAAAAATGTCCATACAAAAAAATAAGCGAATAAGCACCGGCTTGTCATTTGAAACACGCCAAATAAAACTGTAAGTAGTGCGTCGAATATGTGGCAGAACACTGTACAGTGTAACGTGCAGTTGGTTGCCTGTCACTGCCACTGCGACTACCACCGCCGCAGTTAAGTTTCCAAACCACATTCTAAGATGGAAATAAAATTAAGATGAATATGTCGGATTGGGATTATTATTTTCTTATGACAGGAAAGGATATAGGAAATGTGTTTAAATTTTATTAACTTGAGCGTGGTTTGCCTGAAATGATGTTATTGTGGGTTTCATGTGTGTGGGTCTGCGTCGGGGTCTGTGTATGCGTATGTGTGTCAAGAATGAATATTTCTCCTTTTTATGCGTTTTTGCTCTAGCATGTCTCTGTACATACGAAGTGAACGAGAGTTTGAGGATTTGCGCACATATTTATATGTGTATGTGTGTGTGTATGAGTGTGTGTTAGTGTGAGTGGCGTTTTGTTCGGATAAACAGGAAATTGAAATGTGGTTTTTATATTTCCTTCGAAGACAGTTTGAATTATAATGTTGAATTGAAAAAATAAGATTACATACGTCTAATAAAAAGATTTTTTCACGCAAGTGCGAGTATCGATGATGTGAATACATTCGTTTGTATGTATACATGTGTGTATGTATGTACATGTGTTTCAACGAAAGTAGATATGTATATACGTGTATATCTTTATGAACTCTTACTCTAAAATACAGTTTCGAGATGGATGTTAGTTGCGCGCCATTAATTAATAAACACAGAATAATCCTTTGGGTAAGGATTAGATGAGTAATGAGCGTTTTCTTCATCAGCGAAATTATTCAATATGTCTATTTAGATTGGAGGGGAGTATCTTTTTATTAAAATGAAAATGTTGACTTAATTTATGACTACAAGTAAATATAATTAATTGTATTTGAAATTCACAAATGGTATGGAACTGTTATATCGTCGCCGTCGTGGCAAAAGTGGTTATGTGTCATTTTTCGAAATCTCAATTGTATTGTTTTTCCATATTTCAATTGGTTCAGATTGTAGCAAAAGTAGCTATATGTTCCCCAGGACATCATAGCTATTTTTTCTAACAAATTTGAATTTAAACAAGTAAGGAAAGGCTACAGTCGGACGGAGCCGACTCTTTGATACACTCCACTTTCTATCCTATTACAATTCAATTCGGTAAAAATGTGAAATCGGCAAGGATATTTGTATCCTGTAAATGCATGTGTTTGACAAAAATTGTTAAATCGGAAAGGACATCTGTATGGGGGTATATTGAAACATGGAACGATGTGACTCGCTTTCACCATGTAGGTTTATAAGAGAAATATATAGTACGTAAAGTTCGGCCAAAATCGGTTAAACATTCTGACTGCAACATTTGTATATATAAATAAATTTATATCTAAATCTGAACCGATCTCACCCACTTTCACCATAGGTGTTTTTAGTTAGATTATAAGATGTTGTGTCAAATTTAAAGAAAATCGGATACTATACGTGCTTTATAGAGCGGAAAAAGTCAAATCGAGAGCAACATTATATCTAAATCTGAACCGATCTAACCCGCTTTCGCCACATGTGTTTTTAGTTAGTTTATAAGGTGTCAAGCCAAATTTGAAGAAAATCGGGTACAATATGTGGTTTCTAGAGTGGAAAAAGTCAAATCGGGTACGACATTTGTATCTAAATCTGAAAACCGACGTTGCACAGCAACGTCACTTTTCTTACTGTTGATTTTACGAAAATGTCATAAAGCCTAAAAGAAGGCCATAAAGCCTAAACTTTGTGTCATTAGGTCTAAAGAAGAGCTTTCTGCCATTTTGATTGCGCGTTCTGACGTTTTTATTGCTTCATGACATTTATCGAATTGGGCGTTATGACCTTGGGCGATAAGACCTAACGCCGAAACATTTTATCAAGATCCCAGTTACAATGTGGATTCTGGAGCAGTAATAGATTAAATCAAAAGAATAAATCTAATCCGAAATTTGGCAGAAAAAAACTCCTGCCGAATTCGACGGTGATCGCACAACAATTGGTCACTCTCAAAGGGTCTGGCTTCATTTTTCTGTTACACGCATTTGGCGTGATACTAGGTATACAAAATAAGAAACTATTCACCGACAGTTTGTAAATTAGTCTTACTAGATAATTTTTAGATCGACTACTATATTTGTCCGTTTGAAGTAACTTATGTGCAGTATTCCAGCATCTCATCTTAAAACGGTAGTCAGTTCAGACAATTAAAATTAATGAATAATATCTATGAAAATATTTGTAGAACGTAGTTCCCAAGGGAGTCATTTTGAAGGTATTTGATTCATTAGGCATAAAGTTTCCGTAGACCAAAAGTAATTTTTGTGATATTACTTTCGAAAAGCCCGAGAAAAGTACTGTATCGATAAGTAATATACCCCACTAACAAGATGAAAAACGTGATAAAACTGGAAATAATATAAGAATAATATTTTTAATGCAAATCATTCTCAGTCATGTAATTTTATTTCTTTTTTTCGTTTGTGTGGAGTTTATATGAGTTAGGCCTTTTTTGAAAAAATATTGCGTTGATTTTGAAACAAATAAAAAATAAATTAACAAATAAAAAATAAATAAATTTGAGACGAAAAAAACAATAATAAACAACAAGTAAAAAGGCGTTAAGTTCGGCCGGGCCGAATCTTCTATACACTCCACCACGGAGTGCATTCCTCAGTATTACCGGTAAATTAGAGGCTTTCGACTTTACAAAGAAGTGAAGTGTCATATGTGTTGAAAATTGTGATATTTTAGTTTTTTCGTTTGTAATTCTTGGTCTGTAATCAATATTTGATTTGAACTGGGGTATTGTCAGTCATCATTAGGGAGAAACATTTTTCCTCGGGCCGATTTCTCCCATATTGGAATTAACGCATTTAATTTCATGATTATAGGTACATCCGTTTGCTTGGTACCAATTTTATCCCGTTTTTTATCCTAAAGTTACAAATATCGAAAGATATCTTTATTTTTCGTGTCTACGCATTCACAGCAATGTACACACCGAATTTCACTATTCTAACTGCAACCTTTTGATTGGTACCATTTTTTCCCCTTTCGCGCCATCTTCCGCCTAAAAAAGTACAAATTTCGAACCGAATTTCATGATTTTAACTTGAGCGGTTTGGTGTGTACCATTTTTATCCCTCTTTTCCAAGTGTATCCCTTAAAAGTACAAATTTCGAAAAATCTTTCTATTTTACGTATGTACGTAATTATAGGGATGTACACACCGAATTTCATTTTTCTTGTTGTTTTCGTATCATAGGTACAATTTTTATCCCTTTTGGCCCATTTCACCCGCTAAATCTTTTTTGTACTTTTTGGTGTTTAAACATTACTAGAGGAAGGTACGAAACAAATTTCAAGTGTATAAAATTCTCAAAATTTCAAAAGAAAAATGCTTAAATAATCTAAATATTAGGGGTATTTTCAGTCCTTATTAGGGAAAATGTTTTCCCTCTGGGCCGATTTCCGACCGATCTGTAACCATGAGAATTTTTTTTATATAACCGAACCGACTAACATAGGCGTTTCTAGGTAAAAAATAAGATATATTGCCAAATTTTAAGAAAATCTGCTAAAATATGTGGTATCTAGAGTGAAATAAGTCTAATCGGGAGTGAAATTCGTAGGGAGACTGTTATGTTTTGTTAGGATCGGACAACATGGTTAAATCGATTCAAAAAGTGACTCTAAGTCGATCGGTATACTTAACAATCGATTACAACAATTTTTCCATATTTCCTCATCAAATTTCATTCATCGATGACGGTCGAAATCCATGATGGGTCGAAATCGTGTGGAATTACGCTATACTCTCTTCGATGAATATTTCAAGATATATACTCCATAGTTTTATTTGACAAGCTAGCATATTATCAAATAAAACACACCTTGCTGCTGCTGCTAAGCTGCTCTTCCCCCATTGTGCCGCAAAGTTGGTTTTGATAATTGATCTATTTATTTTAAACATACAAATTTAAACGTAGATATATATTATATATATATATATATATATATACAGATATGATTTTCATTTAGTATGAGTTTTACGTTTTCCGATCCGGGGATAAAAAATGTCCATACAAAAAAATAAGCGAATAAGCACCGGCTTGTCATTTGAAACACGCCAAATAAAACTGTAAGTAGTGCGTCGAATATGTGGCAGAACACTGTACAGTGTAACGTGCAGTTGGTTGCCTGTCACTGCCACTGCGACTACCACCGCCGCAGTTAAGTTTCCAAACCACATTCTAAGATGGAAATAAAATTAAGATGAATATGTCGGATTGGGATTATTATTTTCTTATGACAGGAAAGGATATAGGAAATGTGTTTAAATTTTATTAACTTGAGCGTGGTTTGCCTGAAATGATGTTATTGTGGGTTTCATGTGTGTGGGTCTGCGTCGGGGTCTGTGTATGCGTATGTGTGTCAAGAATGAATATTTCTCCTTTTTATGCGTTTTTGCTCTAGCATGTCTCTGTACATACGAAGTGAACGAGAGTTTGAGGATTTGCGCACATATTTATATGTGTATGTGTGTGTGTATGAGTGTGTGTTAGTGTGAGTGGCGTTTTGTTCGGATAAACAGGAAATTGAAATGTGGTTTTTATATTTCCTTCGAAGACAGTTTGAATTATAATGTTGAATTGAAAAAATAAGATTACATACGTCTAATAAAAAGATTTTTTCACGCAAGTGCGAGTATCGATGATGTGAATACATTCGTTTGTATGTATACATGTGTGTATGTATGTACATGTGTTTCAACGAAAGTAGATATGTATATACGTGTATATCTTTATGAACTCTTACTCTAAAATACAGTTTCGAGATGGATGTTAGTTGCGCGCCATTAATTAATAAACACAGAATAATCCTTTGGGTAAGGATTAGATGAGTAATGAGCGTTTTCTTCATCAGCGAAATTATTCAATATGTCTATTTAGATTGGAGGGGAGTATCTTTTTATTAAAATGAAAATGTTGACTTAATTTATGACTACAAGTAAATATAATTAATTGTATTTGAAATTCACAAATGGTATGGAACTGTTATATCGTCGCCGTCGTGGCAAAAGTGGTTATGTGTCATTTTTCGAAATCTCAATTGTATTGTTTTTCCATATTTCAATTGGTTCAGATTGTAGCAAAAGTAGCTATATGTTCCCCAGGACATCATAGCTATTTTTTCTAACAAATTTGAATTTAAACAAGTAAGGAAAGGCTACAGTCGGACGGAGCCGACTCTTTGATACACTCCACTTTCTATCCTATTACAATTCAATTCGGTAAAAATGTGAAATCGGCAAGGATATTTGTATCCTGTAAATGCATGTGTTTGACAAAAATTGTTAAATCGGAAAGGACATCTGTATGGGGGTATATTGAAACATGGAACGATGTGACTCGCTTTCACCATGTAGGTTTATAAGAGAAATATATAGTACGTAAAGTTCGGCCAAAATCGGTTAAACATTCTGACTGCAACATTTGTATATATAAATAAATTTATATCTAAATCTGAACCGATCTCACCCACTTTCACCATAGGTGTTTTTAGTTAGATTATAAGATGTTGTGTCAAATTTAAAGAAAATCGGATACTATACGTGCTTTATAGAGCGGAAAAAGTCAAATCGAGAGCAACATTATATCTAAATCTGAACCGATCTAACCCGCTTTCGCCACATGTGTTTTTAGTTAGTTTATAAGGTGTCAAGCCAAATTTGAAGAAAATCGGGTACAATATGTGGTTTCTAGAGTGGAAAAAGTCAAATCGGGTACGACATTTGTATCTAAATCTGAAAACCGACGTTGCACAGCAACGTCACTTTTCTTACTGTTGATTTTACGAAAATGTCATAAAGCCTAAAAGAAGGCCATAAAGCCTAAACTTTGTGTCATTAGGTCTAAAGAAGAGCTTTCTGCCATTTTGATTGCGCGTTCTGACGTTTTTATTGCTTCATGACATTTATCGAATTGGGCGTTATGACCTTGGGCGATAAGACCTAACGCCGAAACATTTTATCAAGATCCCAGTTACAATGTGGATTCTGGAGCAGTAATAGATTAAATCAAAAGAATAAATCTAATCCGAAATTTGGCAGAAAAAAACTCCTGCCGAATTCGACGGTGATCGCACAACAATTGGTCACTCTCAAAGGGTCTGGCTTCATTTTTCTGTTACACGCATTTGGCGTGATACTAGGTATACAAAATAAGAAACTATTCACCGACAGTTTGTAAATTAGTCTTACTAGATAATTTTTAGATCGACTACTATATTTGTCCGTTTGAAGTAACTTATGTGCAGTATTCCAGCATCTCATCTTAAAACGGTAGTCAGTTCAGACAATTAAAATTAATGAATAATATCTATGAAAATATTTGTAGAACGTAGTTCCCAAGGGAGTCATTTTGAAGGTATTTGATTCATTAGGCATAAAGTTTCCGTAGACCAAAAGTAATTTTTGTGATATTACTTTCGAAAAGCCCGAGAAAAGTACTGTATCGATAAGTAATATACCCCACTAACAAGATGAAAAACGTGATAAAACTGGAAATAATATAAGAATAATATTTTTAATGCAAATCATTCTCAGTCATGTAATTTTATTTCTTTTTTTCGTTTGTGTGGAGTTTATATGAGTTAGGCCTTTTTTGAAAAAATATTGCGTTGATTTTGAAACAAATAAAAAATAAATTAACAAATAAAAAATAAATAAATTTGAGACGAAAAAAACAATAATAAACAACAAGTAAAAAGGCGTTAAGTTCGGCCGGGCCGAATCTTCTATACACTCCACCACGGAGTGCATTCCTCAGTATTACCGGTAAATTAGAGGCTTTCGACTTTACAAAGAAGTGAAGTGTCATATGTGTTGAAAATTGTGATATTTTAGTTTTTTCGTTTGTAATTCTTGGTCTGTAATCAATATTTGATTTGAACTGGGGTATTGTCAGTCATCATTAGGGAGAAACATTTTTCCTCGGGCCGATTTCTCCCATATTGGAATTAACGCATTTAATTTCATGATTATAGGTACATCCGTTTGCTTGGTACCAATTTTATCCCGTTTTTTATCCTAAAGTTACAAATATCGAAAGATATCTTTATTTTTCGTGTCTACGCATTCACAGCAATGTACACACCGAATTTCACTATTCTAACTGCAACCTTTTGATTGGTACCATTTTTTCCCCTTTCGCGCCATCTTCCGCCTAAAAAAGTACAAATTTCGAACCGAATTTCATGATTTTAACTTGAGCGGTTTGGTGTGTACCATTTTTATCCCTCTTTTCCAAGTGTATCCCTTAAAAGTACAAATTTCGAAAAATCTTTCTATTTTACGTATGTACGTAATTATAGGGATGTACACACCGAATTTCATTTTTCTTGTTGTTTTCGTATCATAGGTACAATTTTTATCCCTTTTGGCCCATTTCACCCGCTAAATCTTTTTTGTACTTTTTGGTGTTTAAACATTACTAGAGGAAGGTACGAAACAAATTTCAAGTGTATAAAATTCTCAAAATTTCAAAAGAAAAATGCTTAAATAATCTAAATATTAGGGGTATTTTCAGTCCTTATTAGGGAAAATGTTTTCCCTCTGGGCCGATTTCCGACCGATCTGTAACCATGAGAATTTTTTTTATATAACCGAACCGACTAACATAGGCGTTTCTAGGTAAAAAATAAGATATATTGCCAAATTTTAAGAAAATCTGCTAAAATATGTGGTATCTAGAGTGAAATAAGTCTAATCGGGAGTGAAATTCGTAGGGAGACTGTTATGTTTTGTTAGGATCGGACAACATGGTTAAATCGATTCAAAAAGTGACTCTAAGTCGATCGGTATACTTAACAATCGGTCTATCTCGCTTCCTTTTGGACAAACAAATGTATAAAGACATAATACCCAAGTGGAAGTTATATAAAATAAGCATATTGGCATTGCAAAGAAACGAATAAGTTGAGTTTTTTTTTCTTTCAATAAATTTAAGAAATGAGTTAAGTCTTTTTTATTATGCCTATAACTTGCCAATTTTTCATCAAATCTATACGAGATTTTAATCCAATTTGTATCTGGACGTACTCAACAACAATCCGTAATAAAACTGATTTCGAAAAAATTTGAGTTGAGTCGTTTTTTTCCCTCCTACGTATACTGCCCTCCTATGAAATAAAGTCACATCTCCATTTTAGTAGTTTTGAGATATTTCGTTTTTAAGTTTTTTATCTAGTTAAGAAATTTTTTATCTGCATGTTTTCATTGGTGTGTTTTTTTTTACTCGTATCTGAATAAGTCTTCAATTTTCATTTATTAATTGCATTTGTAGCACATGCGAATAACGCATTTTATTCAAATTTTAAATACATCACTAAGCCATAGAATATAGCTTTTTTTGTTATTTTGTTACCATAGCAATGATACCTGATTGAATCGTTTGCAATAAAGACTTTACAAAGAATGGGTTGTCTTCCCTTCGTAGAAGTTCGGTTCGATTACTCCGGCAGCCAAAAAGCCACACTGATCAGTGACTCGTTGTGGTTGTATAGTTTTTCGTCATTAGCATGTGGATTTTCAGTTCACCAAATGCGGAGATTTTATACCCTTCACCTTATGATGGAGTGTGCACTCACTTTGTCATCCCGTTTGCAAATGGCTGCAGGTCGGCTGGGATTGAAAGTGGGCAAAATCGACCCAAAGGACAAAAATTCCCTAACAAGGACTGACAGTTTGTTGCGTACATTCCTCTTGTAACATGAAAGCACCAAAAAATAAAAGATATAGCGGCTGAAATGGGACTAAAAGGGATAAAAATGGTATCAATGATACGACAACAGCTAAAAACATGAAATTTTTTGTGAGCATCCCTATAATTGCGTAGACACGTAAAATAAAATGGATTTTTGAAATGTATACCTTTAAGATAAAAATGGGATAAACTGGGTACCAAGCAAGCGGCTGTAGCTAGAATCATAGAATTCAGTGCACTCATCTGACTGCGCGGACGCGCAAAATTAAATATTTTTTTCAAATTCGACTTTTTGGGCCGAAATGATATTAGGTGTGTAATTCCACTGTGAAAGCGAAATATTATGGATCTTAGTATTCTCGTAGTACTCTCGTATCAAAATGGTGGAATCAAGAAATTGCAAATGGAGGAAATCGATGAGGGAATGTATGAATAATGAAGCATCACAATTAATTTAAAAAAGTGCTCATAAGTATGCCTTATAGTTTGAAATAGTAAACAAAGATTGTAATCTGCATACAAATATTACAATTTTCCCAATATGGTACCTCACTTCTATATAACATCAACAGCCTCTAATCTGTCGGTAATACTGCGGAATGCATACCGTGGTGGAGGGTATATAGGATTCGGCCCGGCCGAACTTAACGCCTTCTTACTTGTTCTTATTAACACATCCGTTTGGGATCAAAATGTGATTCGTCGATGATGTTTTTTCTGAGAGTCTGACAATTTAAGAGTGGAATTTTCTGTAGTTTCCGGGATATCAGCAAAATTGTGGAAATACTTTGAATTTGAATTTATGTTTTTTTCGATTCTGCTATAAATGTTTATTTTGGCAACCAGTTAGGTTGTGGTTGCAGTCAGAAAGCAAGAATCAGACTCACTTAGACCAAAAGAGGCTCATTATGCTACCACGGCCTTTTACACCCCTCATCGGAACCAACCTGTGCGACTCACGACGTCTATACTGGCCCTGGGCTTCCTCTCAAGTATGATGCCCAGCTACTTCGAAGTGTCATGGTAATAACAGTCTTGCATGTGTTATAACAAGTCCTCTACAATATGAGAATCCATCTGAAGTCTCTGGAAATTCTGTCCTAGATCTGCCAGGGAAGTATGCATCAGTAAGTCACTGGACTTACTGTATGACGCTAGACGATGTCCAGTAGCCATTCTCGTTCTGGAGATAGCAAACTGTACAAGGAGTAGATGACAGAACTTTCCTGAGCCTAGCTTAACTGCAGGCGCGCCAGTCACATAAAGATCTTTGCGTCCATTGGTTGAACCAATATTTCGGCATTGAGAGTAAAAACAAATTTTCCCTCATAAGTACGCCAGTTTGTCCTTCTCATATTTCTAGAAATGACCACTTTGGTCGCCCCAAACTTGCATCCAAACTTGTGCAATTTCAGATTGTCATTTAAAATACACGGACATTTTGCTTAGAAGCTTTCGCTTATATGCATTTCTCGCTTTTACGCATCAGGAATTTGGAGAATTTAAAGCAATCTCATGAAAAGAAAATCGGATATATGCAGCTCCAATTTCTTTGATTATTTTGAAAAATATCGATAAAGCACAATTTGTGTGTATATTTCTAATGATGATATCTCTTATTTTTTAACAGTTTCTATTTTAAACTATGTATGTCCTAAAAACGAAATGAATTAAAGGTGATCACTATTTTCAAATATTTTTTATTTCTTGTCATTTATTCTGGTTTAAGACCAAAGGTTGTGATGAAGTCTTCAGCAGAACCCAAAAATTAGCAAAAAAGGCAAAGTGAGACCTTTATTGTTGCAGCTAAAAGTTGACTGCGCAGTTTCGATCAGGGTTCATATTAGTACCAGCGGTCACATATTTCAAATGAGAAACGCTGATAAACAAAATATTCCACCGTTACCAGTTTTTTCAATTTCGAATCCCTAAATTATATTTTGGAATCCCCTAAATCGCTTAAATTTATTTACATAAAAATACTTTAAATGCTTCAAATGTTATTAGGATTCAAATACTTCAAAATCATCTGATTACATTTTTTCTTTATATGAGGGCTGTTTTTCTTTAGGTCGGGATAATTAGTTGCGATAGAATACATTTATAAACAGTTGATTGTTTACTCAAAATAAAAGATCCTTTTTCACAATGTCGCCAATTACAATACCAATAAATGCTTCAATTAAAACAAATTTACAAAAAAATATTTTATGTTGACATGTTTGTTCCTCTTACCTAAGCTCTAAGTGAAAAACATTATAATTTGTAAAACCTGAGACCATATAAAGTATATATTCTTGGTCGTCATAAAATTCTAAGACGATCTAGCCAAGTCCGTCCGTCCGTCTGTTGAAAGCACGCTAGCATCTAAACAAAAGGAGGTAGGACATCCATAAATGTGTCTTATAGTCGTAGATCGGTTGGGATTGGAACTGGGCGTAATCGGCCCAAAGGGAAAAAATTTTATCTCACAAGGACTAAAAATACCCATAATAACCCCTAATATTTTAGAGTATTTAAGCGTGTTTTTTCAATCTATCTTACTTGATACTGAGTATGCGCATTCCCCCTATAATGTAAACCTGCATAATAAAGTGATTCTTATTCGTAGGGGACGAAATGGGGCAAGATATAAAAATGGTACCTACCAAACGACAACAGCTTGATATTGAGTATGCGCATTCCCCCTATAATGTAAACCTGCATAATAAAGTGATTCTTATTCGTAGGGGACGAAATGGGGCAAGGGATAAAAATGGTACCTACCAAACGACAACAGCTTGATATTGAGTATGCGCATTCCCCCTATAATGTAAACCTGCATAATAAAGTGATTCTTATTCGTAGGGGACGAAATGGGGCAAGGGATAAAAATGGTACCTACCAAACGACAACAGCTAGAAACACTAAATTTGGTGTTTACATTCCTCTTAAGTTGTTTTTTATAAAAAAGTATAGATTTCTAAAATGTTGTACCTTTACACCATCCATACATTCATGTTTAAATTATTGAGATACGCTTGTAAAAAAGAAAGAGCATTACACACATTGTTTAATTACAAATGTTGTCGTTCTCAACTTCCACCTTTTCTTGGTGTGCGGCCTACAGTCAAATGGTATTCCTTTATTTATTCCCCTACGTTAGATTTTGTCTACTACTTTCTTTATACGACTTTGTGATATTATGCACAAAAAGAGTACTACCACCTTCTAACGAGTAGCGAATGCACTGAGAGCCGCCTTTCCCCATCTAAGATATGCTTTAGTTTTTTTACTCGTTATCTTGTAAATCTCTTGTTCTTTGGATTTCGTCCAGACAACACCCTCACAAACTTTTGTACAAAAGGTAATATTGTTTACGACAATAAATTGCATTGAGTTTTATTTGAAAATATTAAATTTTCGTATTTTTATTTATTTTCATCCTTGCTACGCAAACATTGGTCCTTCGAACCGGATACTTGCTTCCAGCAATTAATTGGTTTTTTATTTTTTCTTCGAAGGCAAACGTGACTCCGTCAGCAACAACAACACCCACATAAATCAGCCATCTTCTTTCACCCATCTTCATCATATATATTATTAACAAAAGGTGCGTATTGTCAGTTTTATTTAAAAGTGAGCATATCGCGTTTTGTTTGTTTATAAAGAAATATATTTCCGTACAAATAATAATAAAACGGTCGTTTTACAACATCGGTACCGCGTCGGTTTGTGTCTTTGTGTGATTCTCATACATCCAGACGGACGGACATACATCATCCGTACATTAGAACATATTTTCGTTACGCGAAAATAAAGATAAATATTAGAATATTGCCGTCGCATATTCAAAATATTTATCAGTGAATGAAATAAGAGAAAAGTGTGCTGTAAATAATTATTGAAACAGATAAATAAAGTGCTGGGTTTTCAACGTTGATCGATGGTGGTTTTTTGCAACAACAAAACATATGTATTCAAACGAGTAATTGCATTACTCTCGGTTAAAAGAAGAATAAACAAAACAACAACAACATACATTTGCTTACCATACGGTTCGAAGTTGCAAAACAACATCATCATACCCAACGGTCAGCGTATGAAAGAGTACATACGTACGTCAATACACACACAGCCATACATATATTTTCTCTTATTTATTAGCGCGGGTCGTTCTCGGTGAGATTTGAAATTTATTAGCGTGGGTCGTTCTTGGTTACATTTGAAATTTTTATCGAATTTATTCCGTTTCGTATCTCGGGTAGTATTATTTTTGGACTATCCGGATATAGTAAAAATTTTGGTTTCGTGACACCGTGTACCCTACAGTCGGTCTTCTACACTGTCAGAAAAATATTTTAAAAAATTTTCGGTTTATTTTTTATTTTTTGTTTTTGCTTGATACGAGCGTACATTTATTGCGTGCATCATACAGTCCGTGCACCCTACTCTAGGTCAAGTGAACATACATAGGAATTTATATATTTTTTTTTTCGATTTTTCCATTGACTTTCTTTTACAGTGAAATAGTTTGGGGCATTTTCGTGCTTCTAAATAAAATTTCGTGTATTTTTCGATACACTGGAAAAAAATCTGTGAGGTTTAATAATTTTTAATTAAAATTTTGGTTAAATTTAATAGCAAATTTGGCCAAAGTTCGCGACTGAACTAAATTTCGTGTATTTTTCGGTACATTTTGCGGAAATTTGGTTGGGCGTGTTCGAATTAACTCATTTTTTAGTATTTTTAACTGATTTGGGAAGATTTCGAGCTCAGCTTTGAACATTCAGTGTATTTTTCGATACATTGGACTATTTTTGGGGTTTCGTTCTACCTTATTGCTAGACATTTTTCATTCATTTAGCATTTTCGTGTTTTTCAAAATATTCAGGGTATTTTTCGGTACACTGTGAATGTTTTTGGATTTCTTTCTAAAATATTTTTTGGATAACTTTGAATAGTTTTCATTCACTTGGCACTTACGTGTATTTTCCTGGTATTTTTTAATACATTTAGCAAAGTTTTTACTTGGTTCAATATGCCTCTCACTCCACTCGACTTCTTTATCAGAGCAACTGATGCTTTGGTAAAATTTGATGCGAACTTCAGTACCCTACGGGATGAAGACCTCGACATATATTCCCTTGAAATACAGGGTTCAGAAGCGAGAACATTATGGAGTAATGTTAAGGACAGGTACGATAAGTGTCTTAGTCATCTCCAAACTGCTCAGGATGCGGAGAAGGAGGACATAGATTCTGCTGACAGCAAATATGATGTAGCGTATAGGGCATTTGTACGTGTCCTCGCTGCTATTAACAGGAAATTGGATGAACTTCGAGCTCCGCTGAAGTCATCCCCTCCGACTCCGCCCCGTACTTCTACGGATACATATTCGATAGATCACTTGGATTCTCCTTCTGATCGATCGAAATCGATAAGGGAGCAGCAGGAGCAATGTGGGGGCAGCAACAGTATGGCTCACGGCCTTTCGTTGCCGCCATGCGATACTGACGTTTTCCATGGCGATTTCCTCTCATGGCCTACATTTAGGGATCTGTTTTCAGCGGTATACATTAATAACTCCCGCTTAAGTGACATTGAACGGCTATGTCATTTGATTGGGAAAACGAGCGGTGAGGCTCGCGAAATTTTATCCAAATTTCCACTCACCCATCGCAGTTTTATTCTAGCCTGGAAAGCCTTGAAAGATGTGTATGATAACACTCGCATCTTGGTGAACAACCAGCTCAAGATGCTTTTTGATCTTCCGATCCTTGATAGCGAAAGTAGCTTAGGTTTGAAAAATTTGCAACGCGGAATAAATGGATGTCCTTCTGCAATGTCCATTTATAACGTAGCCACGGATAGTTGGGATCCTATATTAGTTTTTTTGTGTATTCAGCGATTGCCCAAAAGTAGTGTAACGTTATGGGAACAGAGTGTGAAGAATAAGTCGGCTTTGTCTTCGTGGAAAGATTTGGATCTCTTTCTTACGGAAAGAATACAAACTCTGACATGTCTTCGTGACATAAAGGGTATCGATTCCACGAAGAAGTCCGACAGTAGGTAGGTGGGTGCGCATTTTACAAATGCAGGCTCATCAGGATCTTCTCATTCTCATCAGAACAAACTGTGTATTCTCTGTCCCAGACAATTTCATCAACTTCGTGATTGTCCACGATTTGGGGGTCTTTCGGTCTCCCACCGGTTTGACACCGTCAAACGTCATCACTGCTGTGTAAATTGCTCGATGCGTGGACACGAAGCTAGGAAGTGTGGAAGTATTCACAAATGTGGAAAATGCGAGAAGAGTCATCATACTCTTTTGCATCGTGATACATCGAATTCTGAGGGTTCGGCTGTTGTAGCGAATCCTGCGGGGAGTTTGATTCCGATCACACAGCATACTAATCCTCCATTTGTGAATCCTTCGCTGCCGTCAACTTCTTCTGGAGGTTCATCTGGTGCTACAAATAGACAGGTATATCATGCTTCGCTGGATAGAACTGAGTTATTAGGGACAGCGATGGTAAATATCGTACACCAGGTACTTCGTACCCAGCTCGGGCTCTTATCGACCCGGCGTCAGAGGCTTCGTTCATTACGGAACGATTGCAAAATCGCCTCAACATTCCGGCCAGTTCCACTCAAGCTAGAATATCGGGTGTAAATCAGTCATTCTCGGCTACTTCTCGAAAAATATGTTCGTTGTGCATAGGGTCTATTTTGGATACGGCGCTGTTGATGGAAACTATTGCCTTAGTTCTTCCGCATATTTCGGGAAACTTGCCATCTTTTTCAACGAAATCAGATGTGACTTCTCGTTTGCCAAATATTCGTTTGGCCGATACGCATATTTTTGATTGTCAACCTGTGGACCTTTTACTGGGAGCAGATCTTTATCCGAGAATTGTCTTGGAAGGAACTCTTCAAAACGTATTAAGTCCATTGATCGCGCAAAACACGGTCTTTGGCTGGATCATTACTGGTCCCGTTTCCTCTTCTTACATTCGAGTTTTTCTACCTCCATTGAGTTCGCCGAAGAGGATAATCTTAACAAGAATCTTCTTCGATTTTGGGAACTTGAGGAGACCCCGAGAAGGTCTATGTTTTCTCCTTCGGACAAATTTTGTGAAGACAATTATAAACTGACGACCCGTAGAGATTCGGAGGGGAGATATATTGTTACACTTCCCATTAAATCTGAATTCTGCGGACAACTGGACTTAGGACAATCAAGGGGAAATTGTTTACGACAATTTCTGCGCAACGAGGCTTCTCTCCTGAGAAAACCACATATCAAGACAGTTTATGACGGGGTGGTAAGGGAATATTTGGACTTGAACCATATGAAGCCAGTTTCAGCCTCTTCTTCGGCAACCCCCACTGTATGTTACTTGCCTCATCATCCGGTAATTAACCCGGATAAAAAGACTACCAAACTTCGAGTGGTTTTTAACTCCTCAAATAAAACATCAAATGGGAAGAGTCTTAACGATATTCTTCATATAGGTCCGACCTTACAATTAGATCTAGTTCTCCTCATTCTGAGGTGGAGACCATTTAGATTCGTTTTCAACTGCGATATTACTCAGATGTACCGCCACATTAAAGTCGATTCGGCCCATACTCCTCTGCAGAGAATACTCTTTAGGGATTCTCCTCAAAAGATTGTTCAAGATTATGAGCTGCAGACGGTGACCTTTGGAGTTAACTGTGCTCCATACCTAGCCATACGGACGTTATTACAACTGGCCGATGAAGACGAATTTCCCCATGCTGCACACATTCTACGAAAGTGCATGTACGTTGACGACGTTTTAACGGGTTACCATGATCTGGAGACTGCATTGACCTCTCGTGATCAATTAATTTCAGCTTTGTCTTCTGCGAAAATTGAATTGAGGAAATGGACGTCGAATGACCGGATTATTTTAGAATGTTTTCCTACGGAACATTTAGTCGATGCGAAGCTTCTCACTTTCGTGGAAGCTAGTAGTTCTAAGCCATTGGGTATTCGTTGGAATGCTCAGTTAGATTTATTCTATTTCAATATGACTCCACCGGAGTCGGCTATAGAAGATGCGACATTACACATTGTGAATCGATACAGAAAATTTAAGGCTTTAAATCAGCAATTCTGCCTACGGTGGAGAGACGAGTATCTGAAGAGCTTATATAAAAGATATAAATGGAAATTTCCGCAGCGCGATGTTCAAATAGGTGATTTAGTTGTTATTCGAGACGAACAACTGCCTCCCACTTCGTGGAAATTAGGTCGGGTAAATAACGTTCGACGGTCGCGTATCGAGTCGCGGATATTCGAACGGGAAACGGCGTTGTAAGACGACCTATAGTAAAGCTGGTCACTTTGACCCAGTAATTTAAAGTTTTTTTGTGTAATACTATCGCGCCATTTCTATTTTCGTAGTACAATGTAAAGCATAGTGAAGGTAGTAGTAGGACCACATCAAGGCTGGCCTTACGGGTCGTCGACGTCTATGGTGTGGTCAGCAGTACTTATGGTCTCTACGAGCTATATAGGGTTTTTGTTAATTAGTATGTAAGAAAAACTAAATCGAAAATAAATGCTCATAAAACTGACAACTACCCCTTTTATTTGCCTTATCAATAAGTGAATATACATATTTATATTACATTAGGGTTTGATTGAAATTGTTTAACTTTCTTTACAACATAGCGGGATGTTGCAAGGCGGGCGGCAATGTTTAATTACAAATGTTGTCATTCTCAACTTCCACCTTTTCTTGGTGTGCGGCCTACGGTCAAATGGCATTCCTTTATTTATTCCCCTACGTTAGATTTTGTCTACTACTTTATTTATACGACTTTGTGATATCAGCACAAAAAGAGTAGTAACACCTTCTAACGAGTAGCGAATGCACTGAGAGCCGCCTTTCTCCATCTAAGCTATGCTTTAGTTTTTTTACTCGTTATCTTGTAAATCTCTTGTTCTTTGGATTTCGTCCAGACAACACCCTCACAAACATTTGTACAAAAGGTAATATTGTTTACGACAATAAATTGAATTGAGTTTTATTTGAAAATATTAAATTTTCGTATTTTTATTTATTTTCACCCTTGCTATGAAAGCACACATTTCATTTTTTAAATAAAAAAGAATTAAAACAAGTAAGAAAGCGTTAAGTTCGGCCGGGCCGAATCTTATATACCCTCCACCACGGAGTGCATTCCCCTGTATTACCAGCAGATTAAAGGATGTCGACTTTACATAGAAGCACAGTACCATATTACGAAAATTTTGATATTTATATGCACATTACTATATTTGTTTACTATTTCAAACTATAATGTATACTTATGCGCACTGTTTAAAATCGACTACTATATATAAATAAAATGCTAAAATTGTGAAAGTGAACATGCCTAAATATTAGGCGATTGTCAGTCGCCATTAGAAAGAAGCATTTTCAGATACTGGCAAAGTGATAAGAAAAGTATAAATTTTAAAGATATTTTTTTCGAGTCTTCATAGTCAGAATTTCACCGAATTTCATGATTTCAACTTCAGCGGTTTGGTAGGTCCATTTTTATCCTTCTTTTTTAATTATATCCCTTAAAAGTACGAATATCGAAAAATCCCTCTATTTGACGTGTCTATGCAATTAGAGGGATTTACACACCGAATTTCACGATTCTAGCTATTGTCGTATCATTGGTACCATATTTTATCCGTTTTTGTCCCATTTCACCAGCTAAAACTTTTATTTTCTTCGTGTTGCTTCCAAGCTACAAGAGAAATGGCCGCAACAAATTTTAACTGTATGAAAATAAGAAATTTAATTAATAAGCCAAGGCTACCAATATTTGTATACTATGTATATATATAATGGAAATAATACTTCAATTCATAAAGTAAATATAAGGGAGCAATCATAAATACCCTATATATTGGGGGATAGAGAGTGTATTTTCAGCTACAGTAGTTTGGTTTGCTGTATTTCCATCCTATTTTAATTTCAAATGTATAAATTTTGAAAATACCTTATCTCTCACGTACGCAGTATAAGACAACTTCATGATTCTACCATTTTTTGTCGTAAAAGCAACAAAAAGTACGAATTTGAAAAAAAAAATATTTTACGTGGCTATGCAGTCAGAAAAAAACATGCTGAAATACTCTAAATATTAGGGGTATTTTCAGTCCTTGTGAGGGAAAAATTTTTCCATCTGGGCCGATTTCGCCCACTTTCAATCCCAACCGATATACAACCATAAGACACATTTAGGCAAAATTTGAACCTCCTAGCTCACTTCGTTCGGCCGCTATCGTGCTTTCAACAGACAGACAGACGGGCATGGCTGTATCGTCTTAGAATTTTACCACGACCCAGAATATATATACTTTATGGGGTCTAAGATGAATATTTCAAGGTGTTACAAACGGAATGACAAAGTGAATATACCTCCATCCTGTAGGTGGAGGGTATAAAAAAGAAATTTAAAACAAAACTAAATCATTACTTTTCTAATGTTTTTGAACTCATCCGGGAGCAGGAGTTGGAATTGTGTTACAAGTTGAGACGCCTTATTTAGATAATTGCTTCCTCCTTGGCATTACTTTTTATGAGGCCTATATCGATCGACCCACATAATTTTTCCAGTTGAAATCAGAGATACAAGCCGACCGATTTTAAGCCGACAAGCCGCCGCCGCCGTATGGATCTGCACGAGCCGCGCCGCCGCCGATTTCGTCGACTCAAATCGACTCCTACACGCCGCCGATTTCTTCGACTCATATCGACTTCAACCACGCCGCCACTGAGTTAGAACTCCGTCAACTCATACTACCAAAATAGACAACCCACTTAAAATTACAAAAGAAAATATAACTGTGGACTTAGACAACCTACTACTGACCTTTCTTTGAATTTAGTATCCCACATATGATGACGTCTATAGAAAGTTGAATGATTGTATTTTGATTTGAAAGTCGCATTTATATAAGTCAATTCCAGTACGCGTGGCCATGTATTCCTATAAATAACAATAAGGCTGTTTTAAGACTGGATAACTAAGCTGTGATAAGAAAAACCAAATAAAAAGTTAAAATTTAACTCAAAATAAAAATTTCTTTTTTAAAATTATCACCAACAGCAATACCAATGTGTGTATAAAAACAAATTTTAACAAAAATATTTTATGTTAAAAATATTGGACTTAGCATGTATAATTATAGCATGTATATAATTATCCAGTGTAGGTCCAATTTATGGTTGTCGACCATAAATCGACCGAAAAAGTCAACAGAAAATTTTTTTTTTGAAAATTTGTTTTGATACAAATATTTATATTGTTGTTGCCGACAATTAATTTTTTATTTTGGGTAAAAAATTAAATTTTTATTAACGTTTTTGTTATCGCAGCTTCTTATCCCGGCTTAAAGAAAACAGCCTTATTAAACAACAGCTTCTCTATTGTGCATATTTAGTGTGTCAAAGTAGGTATAGTATTATCATATTATGATATTCAAGATGTCTGGTCAAATATGCCTCACACGAAAAGCTGTAATTGCAAAATATTTATTAAATTCATCCATATTATAAATTTTGAGAATGGATTCCCACTTCCAAAAAATAATTGTATTAATTGTAATTGTAATATTAAATTATGGGAACATTGGCTAATATTAACGAATATTTAACTATAATATATATACATTGAATAAAAGAAAAGGTGTTAAAAACCAATACAATTTATTCCTTCCATTTTCCCAAAATTGTCAAATAAATAGGGGTGATCGAATGACAGAACGAGCCGACAAATCAGCCGAAAGCCGCCGCCGCCGACCCATTTTGAACAGCGCCGCCGCCGCCGATAATTATGGTTCGGCTTGTAACTCTGGTTGAAATACAAGTTGTTATGGCAAACTTGAAGAAAAGCGATAAAATATGTGATTTCTAGCAGTTAAATGGAGACCGCAATTTGTATGCGAGATATATCATAAACTGAACCGATCTGACCCACTTTCCCCACACATGTTTCTAGATCAAATATAATGTTTCGTGTCAAATATGAAGAAATTTTGTGCAAAATTTGATCAAAATCGCTTAAATTATGCGGCTTCTAGAGCAGAAAAGTGAAATCGGGAGCAACATTTTAATGGGGCTATATCTAAATCTGAACCGATTTGCTTCAAATTAAATAGCGTCCGCCCTTGACATGAAAAATCGTTTGTGTCAAGTTTCGTTAGAATCGCACAATAATTACGACCTGTATCGTGGTTACAAGAATAGATGTACGGACGGACAGACAGACGGACATGGCTAAATCGATTCAAAAAGTTATTCTATGTCGATCGGTATAATAAACGATGGGTCTATATCGCTTCCTTTTGCGTGTTACAAACAAATACCTACCATGTGGTGTAGGGTATAATTAAAAACTAATGTTTTTGTCAAAATATTTTAGAAATATTTTACTCTAGACAAATCGTCAGAATTGAAGGAGTCATAATATTGGACATTTAAATCACAAGCACAAGTGACTGACACCTACACTAGATTCAAAATAAAACAAGTAAGGAAAGGCTAAAGTTGGGCGGGGCCGACTCTATGATACACTCCACTTTCTATCCGAATACAATTTAATTCGGTGAAAAAATGAAAACGGGAAAGATTTTTGTATCCAGTAAATGTATGTGTTTGACAAAAAAATGTCAAATCGGAAAGGACATTTGTATGGGGTATATTGAAATATATATAAAATATGTATACTTTGGACAAAATCGGTTAAACAATTGGGAGCAACATTTGTATTTGGGCTATATCTAAATCTGAAGCGATCTTTCCAATTTCTGCATATGTGTTTCTAGTTGGATTATAAGGTGTTGTGCCTATCGTTTCTAGAGCGGAAAATGTCAAATTGGGAGCGACATTTGTATGGGGGCTATATCTAAATCTGAACCGATTTTCCTCAAATTAAATATGGTTCGCCCTTGATCCACAAAACTTATTTGTGCTAATTTTTGTTAAGATCGGACTACAATTGCGACATGTAATTTGATTACAACAATAGATGGACAGACGGACAGGCAGACGGATATTGCTAAATCGACTCAGAAAGTGATTCTAAGTCGATCGGTATACTTAACTCGCTTCCTTTTGGGTGTTACAAACGAATGCACAAAGACATAATACTCTCGTGGAGTGCATAAAAATGTTTAAGGAAACAAAGAACTCGTATGACTGAGAATGTTATGACGTCTTTAATTGAGAAGATTCATTCGTCTAGAGAGGAAAATATTTTACAGAAACATTGGGAAATATTCTAAACTGTAAAGGCAATAGAAAAAATTAAAAAAATAATATTAATTAAATAAGTTCATAAAAAATAAAAACATTGAAATTGCGTAGTCATTAGTTCTTACAAAGGATCATTTAAATATTCATATTAGATTTCTCTTGAAAGCTTTCAGGGGAACAACTTTAATTTTATCCCTGTTTCTAAACCATTTCTTATTGGTTTCATATGTAAAGTAAATTCTTCTTGGAGAAGATTATACCAGGTAGCACGAGGGGTTAAGTATTGACACTATCTCAGCCATAATACTGTCAGTATGATATGTCTGTCTTGCAATAAGCATCCTGCAAATAACTTTAAAAAAAGTGTGTACCAGGTTATCACAAAAAATGGCGACCTATCGAAATGTTAATTCTAATAAATGTCTTTATTTTAATTTAAAACAGGGTGAGTGTGTTTAAAACAGTGACTAATATTTTGTATTTCTTAATATTGTTCATAGAACGTGATCCATTGATGTACTGGAAGGTAATTATTATAGTTCATTTCCTTTCATAAAACAACATATTAGTTTTTTTCTTACAATATAATGTCAATGGGATGTCGGCGATGAAATCTTGCGCCTTACGTTACTTATGCATTCCTGCAACATTCACAGGACCTGAAAGGATGTTTAGAAACACTGGATCATCAATAGCTTCAGAACGAAGAACTTGCCTGAAACCGAAAAATGTCAACATGCTCCTTTTTATCGAAAAGAAATCATTGGGTTACCCAAGACTAACAACTTTTGATGTGAAAGTTTTATCATAATAGTGATCTCCTTGGAACTAAGTCATTAGTTTATTGCAATTGTTTTGTTTTTTAATTAATTTGAATTTAAATAAAATTTGATTTTTAATCCGATAGTATCGATACTATCGATAGTTTTCCCCGAAACTATCGAATATGACGACTATCGATTGTTTTGCAGCTCTACGTCTAACTCTTCGTCCGACTTTTCGTTTCCCTTTGCTATCAACAGCATAGGGGAAAAAAGAAGCGCCCGGAGATCTTGCTCTGCGACGGATGTACATTCTCGATCTTCGGACAGGACAGGTGGGAGTCTCACCTCTCCTACGACCGGCCGGTTAACAGGATCAGAATGTGTTACGTCAATTTGAGAGTGGTGTCTTAAATCCAGCTTATACACATTATCATAATTATATTAATGCCATGTTGCAGGACTCCGTTAGTGACGCTTCAATATGTGAAAGAGAAACAGCTTCCGGTGCCACTTCAACTTGCAAATGAGACTTCTCCTCCTTGGCGATTTAGCCGACATCCAGTTATAGGTAGGCACGGGTTGCAAACCTTGATAAGTTCAAGGATGTTAGCCGGGCCAGTTTATGCCTTTGAGACCCAAGTGAGAGCCCTGGGGCGACACAGAATGTCGTCCTTTGCAACTACATCCATCCATAGCCCATGGCCAGATATCACATACTCAGCATAAGGCATCCCTATACATGGTCACTAATCGCTCATCCCTGAATGACATCAGTTTTATCCTTCCCTGATACCAACCTGCGTCACAGAAGTCAGTTGGTGACATTTTCCGAAGAACTTTGATATATATTGAGACAGTGGCAGCGAAAAAATCACCCCACAATATCACCAACATCGCCATGGTCTTCTTGACAACATCGCTAAAAGGCCGACTATTAGCCTTTTTAGATGACTGGGGAGCACTAGCTAATCTTACTCCTTTGATAGATTTCCCTGTAATAGGTCCAGGTACACCTCCCCCTTAGGATGGGGGTATATTCACTTTTATACCCACCAACTTATGATGAGGCTATATTCGTTTGTAACACCTTGAAATATTCGTCGTAGACACTATAAAGTATATATTCTGTGTCGTGGTAGAATTCTAAGACGATCTAGCCATGTCCGTCTGTCTGTTGAAAGCACGCTAGCCGCCGAACGAAATGAGCTTGGAGGTTCAAATTTCCCCTACACGTGCCTTATTGTTGCAGATCGCTTGGGATTGAAATCGGCCCAGAGGGAAAAAATTTCCTTAACAAGGACTGAAAATACAACCTAATATTTAGATTATTTAAACATTTTTTGAAAATATCTGCTTTTTATACATTTGAAATATGCATAGACACGTAAAATAGAAGGAAATCATGAAATTGTGTGTATACAATCATCTGACTGTATAGACGAGAAACATAAAGGAATTTTTAAAAATGTGGATTAAAATGGTACCAGCCAAACGGCAGCAGCGCAAATAGTGAAAATCGCTCTGACGCGAAAAATAAAGAGATCTTTCGAGATTCGTACATTCAGGATCTAAATGGGATTAAATTGGGATTGGCACCAATCAAGCGGCTGTAGACAGAATCATGAACTTCATGTGACTGCGTAGACGCGGAAAATAAGAGGATTTTTCAAATTCGTACTTTTAGGGCCAAAAAGAAAAAAGGAAAAAATGGTATCAAGCAAACGGCTGTGCATAGAATTATGAAGTTAGGTGTTTACAATATGGACGCGGAAATTAGTATTTTTCTTATCAAGTGGCACTTGGTTTGTAGCTGGAATCGAGAAATTACAAATGGGAAAACCGACCCTGAGGGAAATTGTTGCTACCAAATAACGCCTGACAGCACCTGATATTTAGGGCATATTTTTGAAGATTGCAGCTTCACGTTCAACTTTTGATTACTGTTAAAGTTATAGAAATTATAGAAATAGTAAACAAATATTGTGATGTACATAAAAATATCACAATTTTTTTCCTAATATGGTAGGTAGTGTACTTCTGTGTAAAGTTGAAATCCTATAATCTGCCGGTTTTACTGTGGAATGCCCTCCGTGGTGGAGGGTACATAAGATTCGGCCCGGCCGAACTAAACGCCTTTTTAGTTGCTTCTTTTGATGTTGTTTTTTCTTTGCAATTATCAGGTGTGCCTTTTTCTGTGTAAACTTGTAAAATCTATATAATAAAAATGAAATGATGTTCGTTGATAATTGCATCACTTGAGAACGGTAGAACAGATTAGTCTGATCTTTGTTACAAACTGTTCGCGGTAGTCCGAACTGGGTTTTAAGATCAAAAAACTTTTGGATAGTTGGTCGCAAAATAGGAATATTTTTAAGAAACTGAAAGTGCCTTTTTCTATAGAATTTTTGAATGAAATGAAGGCTATAAGTCTCTATTCAAGTAATGGATATGCGAAATTCTTTAATGTCATGTTCTTTATGATTCTGCGAAAGTTTTCGGATCACAAAAATGCAGATAGTTATAAAGAAAAGTAAGAAAATTCGAACTAAATGAGAAAAGTCTTTATACTTTTTGCACTTTTTGTCAGAACTGACGATAGAAAGGATATATTTTGTTGATACATTTTTTGGTTCATGATTCCAGTTCGTAATCAGTCATCAAATAAACAGGTATTTCATGTATTTTCAACGATTCGTGAACCAAATCAATAAGGACATTTCTGAAAATAAGACATGCCATTAATATTAGCTCAACTATGAATGACAGCGCCGCACTATCCGATGCACTAAGCATATAATCAAGAGTTGGAATGCAATGCGAAAGCAATGTGAATACGATGCATTGCAAGAATAAGATACTTACGGAATACGTGGCTTATGAACGATTTTCTTCTTGGACGCTCTCGATGAAACCGGAAAATCCTTTTCGATAGTAACAATTTTGGAAAAAATTCACTGCGTTCTTTGAAGACTGCCGAAATGCACTCAGGTTGCGATGAATAGGAAATTATCGAAAATCCATCGTGCAACCATTCGAAGATCTGATGTGGCCAACGTTTTGATCGGTCCGGAGGACTGTACTATGTACTATGGCGCACTGTTGGATTAATGACAGTGTTGGCAATATCCAGCTGTCGAACAGAATCATGTGTTGCGGAACGGCCAATGTATTCCCATACGTTGCTCCAAGTCGTGTGTCGTTGAGCGAACATGCATTGGCTACGAAAAACATTGAATTGGAGGATTCTTTTTTCAAGAGCAAATTATGTTGGCAACCGCAGACTATCGCCGCAGAATCTTCAATTAATACTAGATTATTTTTGCAATGAAAATGGGAAGTGTGGAAATTAAAGAATATCATATTGAAGAAACGCTTCTTAAAGAAAGCACGAAGATGAAGGCATTTTGAGAGTACACACCGCTGTTAAATCGGCATTTAACGTACAACACTCATGAAAGTTTTAAAAGATGGAATTGTTATCCTCTGGACTATCACGTTGGAACCATAAGGCTATTTCGATTGTGTAGATTTTGGCTACGATTCTCTCGCAGAATTTAAACTTCATCTGAAATTGAATTAAGTTGTTGAAAAGGGCGAACAGCTCATTCAGCAATCAAATTGCCACTGAATACGCATATTAAAGAACTTCCAACGTGCAAACTGTCGAAGAACTGTGCTGGTGATCATGGTTGTGCAGTAACGTAAATTGATCTCTCGGAATGAATATACGATGTCTCACATAAAGTCTTTGGAGAAATTAGACCGAATAATGACTAGACAGGTGATTATTATGCAACAGTATATTTTGAGAGGATGATTATAATGGATTAACGACTACACAAATAATTCCCATGATCTCAATATTAAAACAACGATATAACCAATATTATGTTTGCATATGTAGCATAGATTAAAAATACAAGTTGCATAAAAATCCGCTGTCTATTAAGATTTTTTTGTTATTTTTGCCAAACACTACCAGTGATTCCATGGCCTACCCATCCAATAAAATAATTGAATGCTCGAATACGTCCTTTTTGTTGAAAACATCACGACATTTAAATTAAGTACTATCAAGAGTTTGGAGATGCAGAACGACGAATCTGCACAATTATATTCAAAACACTTGCTTGAATGGCAAAATCGCCTTAGAAATGACGACTTTCTGCATTAAATTCCCTGTCGATTTTTCCAGTGCACCGTATGACAAATCAAACTCATGAAACATTGTTCAAAATCCACTTAAGCGAACGTACAGAAACTTCCATTGGCGTAATCTGAATTAGAGATCCATGATCGTATCATTAAATTGAATATCTATGCCAGCAAACGTTAATCGATATTATATTCTCAAAAAACAAAAATTTTCTCATACCAGGTTTGCTTAAACATTTGAAATTATTTTTTTAAACATTCACACGACGATCACAAACAAAATAATTGAAATATCGACAAGAAATTTTTTATCGGGTCCGCTAGTAAATTAATATTTTTAAGGGGTAAAATGAAAAAGGGATAAAAATTGTACCATGAATAGAGATATTTGTAGCTAGAATAAAGATATTTGGCGTACACTTCGCTCTGACTGCATAAACGCCAAAACAGAGATATTTTGATATTCGTACTTTTAGAGTCAAAATGGGGAAAAGGGATAACATTATGTGTTGAAATCAAGAATAGATTGCACAACTACGCGCATTTACACGGGATCTACTCACACACAATTTCAGAACTCTTGTTTTACAGTTCATACAGGTGATACAGATCGCAATTATTGTCCGATTATAACGAACCGTGACATAAATTTAATTTGAAGCAAAACGGTTCAGATTTAGATATAGCCCCCATTAAAATGTTGTTCCCGATTTAACTTTTCTGCTTTAGAAGCCGCATAATTTCAGCGATTTTGCACAACACCTTATATCTAGGCTAGAAACATCTGTGCTAAAAATGTCAAATCGGTTCAGATTTAGAAATAGCCACCATACGAATTTCGCTCCCTATTTGACATTTTCCGGCCTAGAAACTAAAATTTTTAACAGATTTTCTCCAAATTTGGCGTAACACCTTATATTTCAACTAGAAACATTTTTGATGAATATGGGTCAAATCGGTTCAAATTTATATATGTAGCGCCCATACAAATGTCGCTACGGATTTTAACATATTTTCTTCATATTTGACACAAAACATTATATTTGAACTAGAAACATTTGTGGGGAAAGTGGGTTAGATCGGTTCAGTTTTTGATATATCTCGCATACAAATTTCGGTCTCCCTTTAACTTCTAGAAACCACAAATCGATAAAATAGATTTTCTTCAAGTTTGCCATAACATCTTGTATTTCAACTGGAAACATTATCTATATCGATCGATATAGGCCTCATAAAAAATCGCTCCGGATTTGACTTTTTCCGCCCTAGAAACATTCTTCAAAATTTGGCCAAATACATTATATTTCAACTAGAAGAGCAATTAAAATATGTGGTTTCTAGAGGGGAAGAAGTCAAATCGGGAGTGACATTTGTATGGGGGCTATAAATTTAAAAGGGTTCATCCTTGGGCCGCAAAACTCACTTGTGCAAATTTTTGTTAGGATCGAATAATAATTGCGATCTGTACTTTGATTACAAGAATGGATGGACGGACGGAAAGACGGGCATGCCTATCAATGGCATCGATTCAAAAATTGATTCTTTGTCGATCGGTATACTTAACAATTGGTCTATCTCGGTTATGTCTACCGTCGTGAGAGCTTCTGGAACTACGTACTAAGTCGGCACTTTACTCGACCTCAATATATCCGTTTCAGTGGTGACTTTCGAGCAAATGACTGCCTTTGAACCACAGACTTTTATAATATTTAGCCTCAGTGGTAGATGTCCGCGCTGAACTGAAATATTGTTTCCGCAAAATTTGTCGACTCAGCTGCAGGAAAATTCCTCGGCTTGCGGCCTAGCAGCTGTGATCAATGAGTCGTTTCTTTTTCTGTAGGATTCGAGGAAGGAACACCTTCATAAAAACGAAAGACAAAAAACGCTTTTTATTCCCCGCAACACTATCCGCACAAGCCGATTAAAAACTCTTGACAAAGGAAAACACATTTAATTCTTAATTCTGTTCAAATGCAGGCCACGTTTTTCCTGCAGACACCTTTACCACACGAACTCACTATACTCTATACTTCTGAGCCTACTTTTTGCAAAGCGAAATTGCATCATACAATTTGCAATGAAAAAGGCTCTGCTCCACCACACGTCAGTTTTGCCATTTTGCAAAAAGTCGAAAGGTTGCCACCTTACACAACGAAACAACTCTGTAAATCGATCAAGTAGTTTCCGAACACTTTTCTGTAGGGATCAACTCTGTCCAGACAGGATGACATAACAAACGGAAATTAAAATCCGGTTTCATAGTGATTTTTCCCTTGATCAATTATAATCAAGGTACCTCACTGAGAAAGGAAAGAAATGGAGATGTTTCATGGCGAAAATTAAGGAATAGAAGTTTAGTTTGCGGCGAATAAGGGAATTAATGTCAAAAATTAAATTAAATCCAATTTTTGTTTTTTTCTTTTTTGATTTATATCGACTTTTGACGAATGGATATGTCTTTTATACAAACAGTCCATTTTTTGCACAATTGATGTTAGATGCACTCACACAAAATCTCAGTATTCTAGGACTGAATATAAACAATGTGAATACGATGGATTGCAAGATTGTGAGATGCTTACGGAACACGCATGCGGCTTATGAACGATTGAACTATATGGAAATTTATGCAAAGCCATCGTGCAGCCTTTCAAAGATCGGAAATGGCCAACGTTTCGACCAGTCCGGAGGAGTGTACCAAGCATACTGTTGGTTCAATGATTCTGTCGGAAGGTGATTTTCAATATATGTATATTACTTGCGATCTCCAACTGACGAACATAATTATGTGTTGCGGAACGGCCAATTTGGAATATTTTCAAAACAATTGCTGTTGATATTTAGATTTATCAGTTCGTGTTCCCATACGTTGCTCAAAATCGTATGCCGTTGAGCGAACATGATATATTGGCTGCGAAAAACATTGAAGTGGAGGATTCCGTTTCTAGCGAAAATTATGTTGACAGCCGAATTTTTAAATTCACTATATTTGCGCAGACTATCGCCTCAAAATATCAGATTTTTTGCAATGACACTGCAAAGTGGGCAAATTAATGAATAGCATATTGAAGAAACATTTCTTAAAGGAATGCATGAAGATGAAGATATTTTGAGATCATAAATAGGAAATTAACATACGACACTCATGAAAGTCGTGAACAATGGAATTGGAGTGATTATCATCTGGACGATCACGTTGGAACCACAAGACTATTTGGATCGTGTAGATTTTGTCTACGATTCTCTCGCAAAATTAAATTTTAACGGCTTCATCTGAAATTAAAGAACTTCCAACGTACAAACTGTGCCGGTGTTCATGGTTGTGCAGTAACGTAAATTGATCTCTCGGAATGAATATACGATGTCTCACATAGAGTTTTTGGAGAATTAATGACTAGACAGGTGATTATTATGCAACAGTATATTTTGAGAGGATGATTATAATGGAATGACGACAAAAATCGATATAACCAATATTATGTTAGCATATGTTGCATAGATTAAAAATGTACATGTTAAAAATAGAATTTGCATTCGCTGTGCAATAATTCCCTTTGTTAATTTTTCCAAACACTACCAGTGATTCCACGGCTTACAAGGAGCCAATAAACTAAATGAATGCTCGAATTCGTCCTTTTTCCATGCTTCATATAAGGTTACTTTCTATATATGTTTGTGTGCCACAAAATTTGAAATCAATTTTTGAAAGCTTTTTTCTCAACCAATTTTGCTCAAATTTTGCACACTTAATCATTTTCGATGACAATACAAGGAAATGGAAAAATTTGACCAATTGGACAAAGGGTCGTGGTACCTCCCATACAAACCACAAATTAAAAATCTATTATTTCTGCTCCTGATAACGGTATTTAAACAAAATTTGGTACGTCGGTTTGGTGTGCATGTTGTAAGTGCTGCTGCAAATATGGGCGGGATTGTACGAAGGGGCGTGGTACCTCCCATACAAGCCACAAATTAAAAATCTATTATTTCTGCTCCTGATAACGGTATTTGAACAAAATTTGGTACGTCGGTTTGGTGTGGATTTTTTAAGTGCTGCTGCAAATATGGCGGGATTGTACAAAGGGGCGTGGTACCTCCCATACAAACCACAAATTAAAAATCTATTATTTCTGCTCCTGATAACGGTATTTGAACAAAATTTGGTACGTCGGTTTGGTGTGCATTTTTTAAGTGCTGCTGCAAATATGAGCGGGAATGGACAAATGGGCGTGGTACCTCCCATACAAACCACAAATTAAAAATCTATTATTTCTGCTCCTGATAACGCAGTAATTTTTCCTTCTACAAAAGATAACTAAAAAAGAATTTCTAGGCCCAATAGAATTCTGCTTGCATAAAGCATGGATTTAAAAAATTTTTTTTTTTGATTTACTAGTTATGGAAAAACTCACGACATTTAAATTAAGTACTATCACGCGTTCGAGTCGCATAATGACGATTCTGCACAATTATATTCAAACACTTGCTTGAAAGTATCAAGGGTAAAATCGCCGTTGAAATGTCGACCATCTGCATTATATTCCCCATCGATTTTTTCAGTTCACCGTATGAAAAATCAAACCTTTCGCATGTATTCCTAAACATTGTTCAAAATCCACGTAAGCGAACGTTTAGACACTTCCATTGGAGTAATCTGAATTAGATATCCGTGACCGTTAGGGCGTACCTCAAAAAAAAAGTTCGCCGTACACCTTCGAATATGAAGTATTATTGAAAGGTAGTTTCAAAAAAAAAATTTTTATTTTTTTATGCCGAACGTAGGGGTCGCGCTTTTACATTTTTCTATATAACTTGTATTTATAAACGGATTTTAAAGTGTGATACATCGATGTTTTTGTCTCGACGAGGCCGATTTTTTTGTCTTTGAAGTCATTGAGCTCAAGCACCCCCTTCTGGTACTTACCCATCATTTCTCAGTTGCTACTACCCTAATGTACCACTCTAATAATCGAAAATTAAAGCTCGCATAAAATCATGAATCATGTTTGAGCTCAATGACTTCAAAGACAAAAAAATCGGACAAAAACATCGATGTATCACACTTTAAAATCCGTTTATAAATGCAGAAGTTATATAGAAAAATGTAAAAGCGCGACCCCTACGTTCGGCATAAAAAAATAAAAAAAATTTTTTTGAAACTACCTTTCAATAATACTTCATATTCGAAGGTGTACGGCGAACTTTTTTTTTTTTACTTGTAACCTGGTACGCTCTAGTGACCGTATCATTAAATTGAATATCTATGACAGCAAACGTTAATCAGTACAATAGTCACTGAGAACAAAATTTTTCTCATTCTAGGTTTGTATAAACATTTGAAACAGCTTTTCAAAAATTCACACGACGATCACAAACAAGCTAATTGAAATATGGACACGAAAATTTTTGTCGGGTCAGCTAGTTTATTAATATATTGATCGAGTATGTTTGTAGAGTGGCTTCTTTTGTGAGGAAGGAAAAAATGTTGTTGATGTTCCCGACTAAAATGAAATATTGGTTTGTTTTATATGTTCTCCCAAAATATTTCGCGTTTATCATTGTCCATTCGTGAGCTGGATGCGTTCAAAATGACCTCAATATATCAGGTTTTTCTTGAAAAAAATTCACCATGAGAATGGCATTGAGAAAAAAACCGCTAGAAATTAAAATCCGACCCGTGCCTTATCAAACCATATTAAAAACTTATAATATGGCCCAAAATAAAGGACAGATTTATACTATTTTAGTGCAATTTTTGATGCATTTTTTATAAAAACCGCAAAAACTTCCACATTTTTAGTTCGATTTATGTTTTTAGGGGCTCGGCTCGTTGGAGAGGTATTGATAACCAATTGCAATTTTTAGAATTTGCTAACCCATTAAGGACAGCAAATTTTTTTCTTATAGTTAATACTCAGTGGGTTAAATGTGAAGTAAAAACTGAAATATGGGGTTATTTGCATCGTAAACACATTCTAGTCTTATATAAAGCTAATTTTTGGAAAGAAATTCAACCATTTAAAATTTTCTCCCTTAAAAAATAAAACATGAATAATCTACATAAACTTTGAAAAATTTGAATGGGGAAAAATTGGAATGGTTGTTAATGCTAAATTAACATAGTTAGACGCATGAAATTAAAAGTATATTTAGCAGATTTTCTTCTTTTTCATTTGGTACGCAAAAGTACGAATCTAAATTATTGAAACATTTACATCCTTTAGAAATTAAAAGTCCTGTAAAAAAGACAAACGACCACGAAATAAAAAACTGAGTATGAGTTTTCCTATTAGTGACCTATAGTTTCACTTCTATATAATCTCGAAATCATGTCGCACGGTTTGATTGTAACATCTTATGTGAAGTTTTCCTCCCAATTTATGCATTGAAAGACCAAAATTTCAGATGTTAATTTTCAAAAACCAGCTTTTTGTAAGACTAGAATGTGTTTACGATGCAAATAACCAACAGTAAGAAAAAAATTGTAGGCCCTTAATGGGTTAGGAAGTTCTAAAAATTGGAATTGGTCATCAATACCTCTTCAACGATCCAACAAAAACACAAATTGAACTAAAAATATGGAAGTTATTGCGTTTTTTATAAAAAATGCAACAAAAATTGCACAAAAATGTTAAAATTCTACCCTCTATTCCGGGTTAAGATTGATATGGTTTGATAAGGCTCGGACCAGATTTTAATTTCTAGCATGTTTTTTCTAAAACAAACTAATCTTTCATTTTAGTCGGGAACAACCACTACTTTTATTTTGAAGCCACTCTAGTATGTTTGCAGGCTCAGTATTTAATAGCTCTTAATTGAAGTAAATTATTTTTTAACTGAATCTCGGTTACCGTTTTTATACACTCCGCGAGAGTATTATGTCTTTGTGCATTTGTTTGTAACACCCAAAAGGAAACGAATCGGTATAATTAACAATGGGTCTAGTTAATTATACCGATCGACTTAGAATCACTTTTTGAATCGATTTAGGAATGTCTGTCTGTCCATCTATTGTTGAAATCAAATTAAAGGTCGCAATTATAGTCTGATCTTAATAAAAATTGGCACAAGTAAGTTTTGTGGATCAAGGACGAACGCTATTTAAATCGGTTCAGATTTTGATATCCGATTTTCTTCAAATTTGGTTTAACACCTTATAATATAAATAGATACACCTGTGGCGAAATCGGTTCAGATTTAGATATAGCCCCATACAAATGTCGCTTCCGATTTGACTTTTTCCGCTTTAGAAACCACATATTGACCCGATTTTCTTTAAATTTGGAACAACATCTTATGATCTAACTAAAAACACCTATTGTGAAAGTGGGTAAGATCGGTTCAGATTTAGATATTAATTTATTGGTTTGGCCGATTTTGGCCAAACTTCACATATGTATTATATTTCACTTATAAACGTACATGGTGAAACCGAGTCACATCGTTCCACGTTTCAATATACCCCCATTTAACATTTTTTGTCAAACACATACATTTACAGGATACAAATTCACTTTTTTACCGAATTCACTTTTTTACCAAAGAGTCGGCTCCGTCCGACTTTAGCCTTTCCTAATAATGGTACCAACCAAACTGTTGCAACTCGAACAATGAAACTCGGTAAATTCGCACAATTTACCGCGCTCTTTCAGTGGACAACAATTTATAAAAAAAGCTAAAACAAACTCTCAGGTTATTTGTTGAAATTACAGACATAAGCATAAGATGCAGAATGAATCTTCAGGGGCTGTTGTCCCTTTCGTTTCATTCCATCTGATTCCTTACCTTAGGATGTGTGCCTGTTTTTGTGTGCCAACAAAACTTACAATAAAATCCAATAAAAAACTTTCGCCGATAAATTGGACCACAATAGGAGAATTTATGAAATCCTTTTAAATGTTTGCCTTCGCCAACAAATAAAACTTTTAGTCCCCATAAAATTAAATTATGTTTTTATTTGTGTACATTCATTTCAGCTCTCGTTTTTTCTCCTTTGTTCGTACTTAAATTGAATCTTTGTAACAAACATCTGAACTTTTGCCAGTTGTTGCTGCTGTCGTTCTCATCCATGTTAAAAAGCCGAAGGAGCAGTCTCGAAGTTCCTTCAGTTTGTTCGTTGGCAGTTTGTCGTTGTGATTTAAGTGAAGTGGATTGGGCTCGGATGCGTATGTGTATGTGTCTTCATTATAGCGTATTTTTATGTCAGAATAACAGAAATACTTTATGATTAGTATCATTTTGTTTCTTTTCGCCCAGCACAGTGAATTAAAACTTTGGCCACAACTTGCAAACAAATCCATGGACATACAATGGCAACTACAATGGCCACTAGCAGATGAGACAAGAGCAAGGAGCACAGCCACAAAGTAAACCCATATGGGTAATTGGAGTGTGTTTGGTTGTGTGGCCAGTGGCCGCTCCCATTGCCAACTTTATGTGGTGCATAGAGTAGCCAAACTCACAACGTAATCATAATTTAGTGTCACGTATTTTGTTAACACAACATCTAATTTACACGGTTTATTTTATTTCCCCTGCAACTTATATGTATGTTTGTGTGTACCCAGACGTGTGAGTGTGTGTGAAACTGTTGATATCCTTTTATTCCTCTCATGCCGTGTCGTGCCGTGCCGCCTTTTTCAGTCGAACAATAAATATAATTTTTCTGCTTCACTCGTTCCATCACCAACATCATCGGCATCATTCCGTAGCAGAAACACCCCTCTCATCAAGTCAAGAGGACATGGGGGTTAAGTAACTCTGTGCATGTGTGTGAACCTCCTTCTGGATATGAAGATATTTATATTCATGCGAAGTGATTTTGATTCACTTTGCGGAATCTGTCTGTGTGAGTGTTCTCTACACCACTAATAGTCACTCAACTTAACACAAAGGCCGCTCTAATGAATGAAAACAATCGCAAAAGAAAAATTTGCATTCCTAAAAAATGTACACGGCCTTTAGTTCAGCTCTTACGAATAATTTGCACGATAATGTGGGGGGCACGCCGCATAGGGAGCACCTATCGACCTAGATCCGAGATTCCAACTATTGTTGGCTAAGTCATTGATTTGTACGAAGTAGCTATACCCATCTAGATTTTGGAAGCATTGCAGCCGTTGTAGAGCTACTGAGGGTGCAACAAAGTAAGCATGGCTGAAACTCTGCATGTCACGGGTATAATAGTCATACAGAGGCCGAAAATTGAGATAGAGCTGAATCTCTGCATGCTCCGGTTGCAATAAAAGAAGCAAAATAAAAAATCACAATACACCCTCGTCGTGATTTTAACAAGCAAACGACGAACATATGGCACCACTTTATATTGGCTAGAGCACGCGACTATATGAAAGTAGCCCCATGTTAAAATTTCGGCCGGGCATTTTGTTTTTAAGCTAGACATGCCATTATTGTATCCCAGTAATTTCTCTAATTCGGGACATCCCCACTAAAATCAGCACTTAATCTGCAGGTAAGCGAGTGATACTGCATCTCTCCTTTACTAACCTGCTGAAAACGGAGCAGCAAGTTTTGCTGGATGATCGAAAAAAGTCAATATCAAATACGACTCGCGATCGCATTTTGTAAACCGTTTACTTAAAATGTTTTGCACGTTCAAATATTGAACGTATTGAATATTGTGTCCGAGGATGACCGATGGCCAAGTAAAAACGATAGACGATTATTTTAATAAAACAGAACATTTAATTAACTCATTTGTCTGGATGTTTAGAATTAGATATAAACATTTTAATAAAATATTTAGAAAAAGATTAAAAAAGAATTATAAACGAAATTAATACCGTGTGACGATAGAACGATGCTTGCGCGACGGTGGTTTACAACAGACCCTTCTTAGCTCTAGTTATCCATCTTGTTACGCACTCTCTGTGACATCTGTAAGGGTTGCCAAGGGTGACAGCTCGGCCACTCCTGCATCCAAATCGTCCTCAATTTCGGGTTGAGAATTATCGTCATCATTATCGGCTATGATATCAAGTTCGGGGTAGCTTCCACGCCATGGTTTAAGCTTATCGGAAGATAAAACAGACGAAAATTTACGAGACGTTACCTGAAGACCTGGAATGTCCTCTATCAAATAGCGATCATTCCCAAGTTCGCGTGCGATGATGTAGGGTCCTCGGTATTTTGGCTCTAATTTGTGTGATTCACCAGTGGCGCCGGGTTCATTCTCGACAACCACCAGGTCGTCTTGTCGATAGGTACGTGGTGTAGCGTGCTTTTTGTCGAATCGCACATTCCATTTGCCTTGTTCTCGTGCGATGTTATCTAAGGCTAATTGTCGTTTTTCTTCGGGTGCGAGATCAGTTGAATTATCGGCAAGGTCATCTTGTACGGCTGCGACTAGATGATTTTGCACTACATCGTTAAGTTTGAAATTGAAGATTAATTCGTTAGGACAGAAATCGGTTGTAGAATTCGTTTGCGAGTTTATGATCCATTGAAATTCAACGAGTTTTGTGTCCCAATCTTTCGCATTTCCAGTCGTCGTTCGTAGATAGTTGAGGATAATTGCGTTGGCCCTCTCAACTTGGCCGTTAGCTCTAGGTGTTCGTACAGCTGTTTTTATATGACGGATATTGTTGTCGTTACAATACTTTTCGAATGCTTTAGAGGTAAAAGCCGTACCTCTGTCGGAGACTATTCGGGTAGGAAGTCCAAAATAACTTGTCATCTCATTTAAAGCGTTGATGACTGGAGTTGTTTTCGTGCTCTTAACTGCCTTGACGATCAAAAACTTAGAAAACGCATCATAAATGGCGAAGATATGCGTATTTCCTTTTCGAGATCGTATAAACGGACCTAAATGATCAATATGAATCAAACGAAAAGGTATTGATTCAGGTGCATCGAAGTGCATACGTCCATCCGGTTTTCCAGCTTGAGTACGGTTGTAGCAACAAGAAACACAACTAGCGATATACTCCTTTACATATTTTCTCATTTTCGGAAACCAAAATGATTGTTGAATTTGTCGATTGCGAAGTGTCCCATGTCGTCACGAAAATGTTTAACGATTCTCCATCTTACTGCTCTCGGCACAACAAACTTCAGACTATTGTTGACTTTCCGGTACAAACGATGATTTTGAATTTCGTAGTCTGTTATTAGCTGATTTTCCTCTTGAAGCTGCATCGTTAAGACCCAATCATTTATGTCGTCGGCGACGGTGAAGATAAATCCTGCTGGCTCCATTTCGTTAGGAGGTTCATCTGGTGATCGGCTTAAAGCACCAACGTGAGCAATTCGGCTGCCATGGCGATGTACTGCTTCGAAGTCGTATTCTAAAAGTTTTATCCACCACCTAGCGATTTTCGATTTCAGCTATTTTTTCTCTCGTACGTTGGCGATAGCAGAACAGTCGGTTACTAGACGAAAATGTTTTCCAAGAACATAAATTCGAAAACGTCCCAGGGATTCTACCACAGCCAGTACTTCGAGCTTGTAGCTATGATAGCGTTGTTCCGCGTCAGTGCAGTGTCGGCTGACGTAGAAAACGGGTTGAAAGTCCTTACCATCGTGCGATTGAAGAAGAACTCCAGCAAGACCAATGCTACTTGCGTCGGTGTGAACTTCGTGAATTGCTGACGATTCATATAACGCTAGTAGGGGAGATTTACTCAACATTCCGATTAGTTTCTCGAAAGCTTCTTGTCGTTCGGCGTTCCACACGAATTTATCTTTTTCCGATTTATGTAGAAGTTTCGTAAGGGGTTTTGTAATTAACGAGTATTGCGGTACGAATTTTCGGAAAAATCCGGTTAATCCCAAAAAACGACGAATTTCGGTTACATTTACTGGCGGTTTAAAATTTTGTTTTGCGCTTATTTTACGATTTCCCGGTTTTATTCCATTTTCGTTTATTTATATATATATATATAAATTTATATATATATAAATTTACATTTATCGAGTCGTAGGGTTAAACCATGTTTTTGTAGTAAATGCAAAAATTTATCCAGACGATACATTCCTTCGGCTACCGTTTTGCTCGGAATAATTACGTCATCGAGATACACTAGAATTTCACCGCGATCCATCTCATCTGCTATTCGGTTCATCACTCTTTGGAAATAGGCTGGCGCATTGACGAGTCCAAATGGCATCCGGTTATATTCATAGTGACCATCGGTAGTTACAAATGTGGTAAATTGTTTCGAAGACTCCTCGATCTCCAATTGATGATAACCCATTCTAAGATCAAGCGATGTGAACAAATTATTCCCAGCTAACTGCGCAAATTGTTCTTCCAAAATCGGCATCGGGTATGGTGTTTTCACAGTGATACGGTTGAGAAGTCGATAATCGATACCAAGTCGATGTTCTTCGTTTTTCTTGTCAACTAAAACAACTGGCGATGCGTAGGGTGAATTTGACGGTCTAATGATTTCACATCTCATTAAATCTGTTATAATATCGGCAACAATCGTTCGTTTTGCACAAGGTATACGATATGCTTTCAGATTTAAGTTTTATGTCCATTTTTGAAATCGTGCACTTACCAAGTTCAGAAATGTTTTTGGCGAAACACTTACGATTGTTGGAGAGGATTCGCTTCAGCTCACAAACTTCTCTTTGATTAATAGCATCATCAATGTTGACCTTTCCGCCGCTTTCGATCCAACATTCTTCGCCTTCGATCACAAATCTGTTTCCCTCACGGCATAAAACATCACGACCAAGTAAGATTTTTTCGGGAAGATGATTATCTTCAACGATGAACAAATTTGCATCAAATATATTATCGTCGATTTGCAGTGATAATTTAATCTTTTCGGAACAAACGTATTTTTCACCAGCAAAACCAGATAAAACTATCGTACATTTTTCCGTTTTACCCAATTTATTTGCCCGATGTTTTCGAATTAAGCTGAATTGGCTACCCGAATCGACGAAAGATGACATTTCAATACCGTTTACATGAATTTGTTTGACAACATCTCCGTTTACGTTACGTTTGAGATTTTGTTCACGTTTGAATTCGTTCCGTTGGCAGGTCTTTTCGAGCACTCTTCACTTTTATGGTTTGTACGCTGGCAATATTTACAGCGGAATTTACGTTGCGGTTCAGGGCACTTTATAGAATAATGTCCAGTTTGATGACAATTAAAACATTTAATTTCACGAGAATTACGATTATCATCCGATTTTTGTACGTTTTGTTTCAAATTTGGCATTACCGTTACGATTTTATTACTATTATACGTCTGTTCGGTTCTCATGGGATTGTATTCGCAGTATGTAATAATATCGTCTAACAAACTATTACAACTTTGGAAATTTTTCGATATAATTTTCCTTAAATCATTGTCATTTATCCCGTTTGATGTGCAATGTCTTCTTCTCGTAGATTGGCTTTATTACCGATTGCCATCATTTTATAAAAATAAACTTGAGGAGTTTCACTTACATGCCGGCGCATGTTTGACATTCGAATATGCACATTAGCCATATTTTCCTCGCATGGAAAATCTCGTAGAAATTTGTCCTTAAAACGTTGCCATGATACGAAAATTTCCTGAGAATCAACCCATAACTTTGCCGGACCAAACAATTTTTGTTGCATTACGAATAATAATGAATTATCAGACCAATTATACGCGTTTTTCAACATTTCAATTCGCTTTATAAATTGTTTTGCGTTAAGCGAAGTGTCCATCGTAGGGTTAAATTCCGGCAAAAGCGATGCAATATCGCGCACACTTTCACACGACGTCACATTAGGTCTGCTTTGCGTATTTTCGCCTCGCGCACTCTCGCCATTCGTTTTAGACTGTGTTCTCACAACGTACATTAGGTCTTGCATCATATTCTTCAACGCGTCCATTTGCACTTCCAATGATGCGGCTTTGTCGGTATTGTCCGATGATTCGTTATTGTTCTTTTCATTTTCCATTTCACCGGTTATAAAAATTTCGTCACCACAGATTTATCAGTTAAACGTTGTACTAGCTCGGCTTTCGTGCCCGTGCTAGACAATTCTCTTTCGCGTAACAACTGTTTCAATTGCACAACATTTAATAAATTTGTTTTCTTCATTTTGAAAAGTTTTCACGAATTGCACGGTTTCGTTATACTGTGAGATTATATTACAGTTTTATTCTCTCCTTTTTGCGTAGGAATTTCACAATGTTTTCCTTTGGTCTTTTCGTACCGAATTTCACAACTTTTCGAATTTCACAACGTTTTCAATTTTGCAATGTATGTTTTTTCGATTTTTTTCTTTTTTGTTTCGTTTTTCTCTCCTTTACACTTGTCCGTTTTTCCTTTGCGTAGACGGCTTCAAACCACAGCGATCGGTTTGGCGATAGAAAAAACAAATTCTAACGATGGCAACTCAAACCAAACGAATGTTTTAGAATACGTAAAACGACTAACAACAACAAAGACGTATTGTTGCTGCAGCAAACGTATGTATGTTACACGTATTAAAGGACTAACAACAACAAAACCGTATTGTTGTTGTAGCAAACGTATTTGGCTTGACTTCAAACCTCGACGGCTGGTTTGAGAAAGCATAGATTACGAACGATTGACCACGAAGAAAATCACACATTAACGTACGGTGATCGCTTTACAATAACACAACGAGAGTTAGTCTGATTGTAACGATTTTTCCATGCTTGCAAATCATTGAATGTGGTTTCAACAAGATGGCGCTACATGCCACACAGCTCGCGATTCTATGGCCATTTTGAGGGAAAACTTCGGAGAACAATTCATCTCAAGAAATGGACCGGTAAGTTGGCCACCAAGATCATGCGATTTGACGCCTTTAGACTATTTTTTGTGGGGCTACGTCAAGTTTAAAGTCTACAGAAATAAGCCAGCAACTATTCCAGCTTTGGAAGACAACATTTCCGAAGAAATTCGGGCTATTCCGGCCGAAATGCTCGAAAAAGTTGCCCAAAATTGGACTTTCCGAATGGACCACCTAAGACGCAGCCGCGGTCAACATTTAAATGAAATTATCTTCAAAAAGTAAATGTCATGGACCAATCTAACGTTTCAAATAAAGAACCGATGAGATTTTGCAAATTTTATGCGTTTTTTTAAAAAAAAAGTTATCAAGCTCTTAAAAAATCACCCTTTATAAGGTTACTTTCTATATATGTTTGTGTGCCACAAAATTTGAAATCAATTTTTGAAAGCTTTTTTCTCAACCAATTTTGCTCAAATTTTGCACACTTAATCATTTTCGATGACAATACAAGGAAATGGAAAAATTTGACCAATTGGACAAAGGGGCGTGGCACCTCCCATACGAAGTTAAAACCTATTATTGAATATTGTCAGTTCTATTACACCTAGAGTGCTGAAATTTTGTGTAAGTGTATCTAGCATCAATTCGCATAGTTGTGCCAAAAAGGGGCGGTATTGGAAAAGTGGGCGTGGCACCTCCCATACGAAGTTAAAACCTATTATTGAATATTGTCAGTTCTATGACACCTAGAGTGCTGAAATTTTGTGTAAGTGCATCTAGCATCAATTCGCATAGTTGTGCCAAAAATGGGCGGTATTGGAAAAGTGGGCGTGGCACCTCCCATACGAAGTTAAAACCTATTATTGAATATAGTCAGTTCTATGACACCTAGAGTGCTGTAATTTTGTGTAAGTGCATCTAGCATCAATGTGCATAGTTGTGCCAAAAATGGGCGGTATTGGAAAAGTGGGCGTGGCACCTCCCATACGAAGTTAAAACCTATTATTGAATATTGTCAGTTCTATGACACCTAGAGTGCTGAAATTTTGTGTAAGTGCATCTACCATCAATGTGCGTAGTTCTGCCAAAAATGGGCGGTATTGGAATAGTGGGCGTACCACCTCCCATACGAAGTTAAAACATATTATCGAATAGTGTCAGTTCTATGACACGTATAGTGCTCAAATTTTGTGTAAGTGCATCTAGCATCAATGTGCGTAGTTGCGCCTAAAATGGGCGGTAATGCAAAAGTGGGCGTGGCACCTCCCATATGAAGTTAAAACCAAAATTACACCTACTGTAATTTTCTGTAAGTGCATCTAGCATTAATGTGCGTAGTTCTGCCAAAAATGGGCGGTATTGGAATAGTGGGCGTACCACCTCCCATACGAAGTTAAAACCCATTTTCGAATATATGCCGTTCTATGGCAGATAAAAAACTGAAATTTTGCAGTAATTTTTCCTTCTACAAAAGCTAACTAAAAAAGAATTTCTAGGCCCAATAGAATTCTGCTTGCATAAAGCATGGATTTGAAAATTTTTTTTTTTTTTGATTTACTAGTTTTGTATTAACGCACAACGTTTTTATATTCCGATTGTCTTCCTTTTACGATTGTTCTAGGAACACATATATCGACCGTTTGTTCTTTTTTCTCACATATTATGCCAAGTATAAACGATAGACGATTATTTTAATAAAACAAAACATTTAATTAACTCATTTGTCTGGATGTTTAGAATTAGATATAAACATTATAATAAACCAGTAAGGAAAGGCTAAAGTCGGGCGGGGCCGACTCTATGATACACTCCACTTTCAATCCGAATACAATTCAATTCGGTGAAAAAGTGAAAACGGGAAGGTTTTTTGTATCCTGTTAATGTATGTGTTTGACAAAAAATTTTATATCGGAAAGGACATTTGTATGAGGATATATTGAAACCTGGAACGAAATAGGTGAAATATAAAATGTATAGTTTTTCCAACATCGGTTAAACTTATGGGAGTAACATTTGAAATTGGGCTATATTTAAATCTGAACCGATCTTACCCACTTTCACCATAGTTTTGTTTAGTTAGATTATAAGATGTTGTGCGAAATTTAAAGAAAATCGAGCACAATATGTGGCTTTTAAAGCGGCAAAAGTCAAATCGGGAGCGACATTTGTATGGGGGCTATATCTAAATCTGAACCGATCTTACCCAATTTCTGCATAGTGTTTCTAGTTGAATTATAAGATGTTGTCCCAAATTTAAAGAAAATCGATTAGAATATGTGGGATGTAAAGCGGAAAAAGTCAAATCGGGAGCGACATTTATATGGGGGCTATATCTAAATCTGAACCGATCTTACCCAATTTTTGCATAGGTGTTTCTAGTAAGATTATAAGATTTTGTGCCAAATTTAAAGAAAATCGAGTACAATGTGTGGTTTCTATAGAGGAAAATGTCAAATCGGGAACGACATTTGTATGGGGGCTATATCTAAATCTGAACCGATTTGACCTATTTTCACCATAGATGTTCTTAGTTTAAATATAAGGTGTTTTGCCAAATCTGAAGACAATCTGATACAATACAATGGTTTCTAGAGCGGAAAAAGTCAAATCGGTAGCGACATTTGTAGGGGAGCTATATATAAATCTGAACCGATCTGACCGATATTCACCATGGGTGTTTCTAGTGGAAATATAAGATGTTTTACCAAATCTGAAGACAATCTGATACATTATGTGGTTTCTAGAGCGGAAAAGTCAAATCGGGAGCGAAATTTGTATGGGAGCTATATATAAATCTGAACCGATCTGTCCGATATTCACCATGGGAGTTTCTAGTGGGAATATAAGATGTTTTACCAAATCTGAAGACAATCTGATACAATATGTGGTCTCTAGAGCGGAAAAAGTCAAATCGGGAGAGAAATTTGTATGGGAGCTATATATAAATCTGAACCGATTTAACACATTTTTACCACAGGTGTTTCTAGTTACAATATAAGATGTTTTGCCAATTTTAAAGAAAATCTGTTGTAATATGTGGTATCTAGAGTGAAAAGAGTCAAATCGGGAGTGAAATTCGTATGGGGACTATATCTAAATCTGAATAGCATTCGCCCTTATCCCGAAAAACGTCGTTGTGCAAAGTTTCATTTGGTTCTGTCTACAATTACGACCTGTATCGTGATTACAAGAATAGTTGGACGGCCGGACGGACGGGCGGACGGACAGACGGACATTGCTAAATCGACTCAGAAAGTGATTCTAAGGCGATCGGTATAATTAACAATGGGTCTATCTCGTTTCCTTTTGGGTGTTACAAACAAATGCACAAAGACATAATACTCTCGTGGAGTGTATAAATATTTAGAAAAAGTTTAAAAAAGAATTATAAACGAAATTAATACTGTGTGACGATAGAACGATGCTTGCGCGACGGTGGTTTAAACAGACCCTTCTTAGCTCTAGTTATCCATCTTGTTACGCACTCTCTGTGACATCTGTAAGGGTTGCCAAGGGTGACAATTGTATTAGCTCGAAAACGTGCCTTCGTACCATCTACTCCACACTAGAGATGAGTACGTGATTTCTGACACACGTTCGCGCACGCTCACGAAGGAAATACAATTGAATCATTGAATGAATTCGCTGCTCACGTTCATGAACGCTCACGTGAGTGAAATACATTTTACGTGATTCGCGCAAATCACACAAACAATATAATACCAATAATATATATCCCTAATCCCCTCATGCCCTATTCTAAATCCAAATGAGTAAACGCCGCTCGAATCCGAAAATTATGTTATTTCAATCACTCTACTTTTGCAATGTTTGTCTTAAATGAATATTCTTAAGGCAGTATACAAATTACAGTGTGTTATCCCTATTATCCCTATCCCTATTAATATTATAAAACCTTAGTGTAAGTCTGTCTGTCTGTCCGTCTGTCTGTCTGTTTGTTTGTTCCGCAATCACGTGTAAACGGCTGAACCGATGTTGTTGAAATTTTCAGTACAGATAGATGTAGGTCTGGAAGGAACTATAGGCTATAGAATTTTTAAAAAATTGCTCTGTGGGCGGAGGGGTCGTGGCAATAGTGTTTTTGAGAGCTAGAAGGCTGAAAATTGGTAGATATATATTACTGACCACGAGAATGATAAATATGATGCAGAAATTTGGATTTTCATTTTGTGGGCGGAGTGGGCGTGGCAGAAGTGTTTTTGAGAGCTAGAAGGCTGAAAATTGGTAGATATATATTACTGACCACGAGAATGATAAATATGATGCAGAAATTTGGATTCTCATTTTGTGGGCGGAGTGGGCGTAGCAAAAGTGTTTTTGAGAGCTAGATGACTGAAAATTGGTACATATATATTACTGACCAGGAGAAAGATCAAGTTGATGCGGAAATTTGGATTTTCATTTTGTGGGCGGAGTGAGCGTGGCAAAAGTCTTTTTGAGAGCTAGAAGGCTGGAAATTGGTGCATATATATTACTGACCACAATAAATATCAATTTGATGTCGAAATTTGGATTTTCATTTTGTGGGCGGAGTGGGCGTGGCAAAAGTGTTTTTGAGAGCTAGATGGCTGAAAATTGGTACATATATATTACTGACTAGGAGAAAGATCAAGTTGATACGGAAATTTGGATTTTCGGTTTTGTGGGCGGAGTGGGCGTGGCAAAAGTGTTTTTGAGAGGTAGAAGGCTGGAAATTGGTACATATATATTACTGACCACGAGAAAGATCAATTTGATGCCGAAATTTGGATTTTCGTTTTGTGGGTGGAGTGGGCGTGGCAATAGTGTTCTTTGAACTAAAAGGCTGAAAAATGGAATGTATATATTACTGACCACGAGAAAGATCAATTTGATGCCGAAATTTGGATTTTCGTTTTGTGGGCGGAGTGAGCGTGGCAAAAGTGTTTTTGAGAGCTATAAGGTTAAAAATTGGTACATGTATATTACTGACCACGAGAATGATAAATATGATGCCGAAATTTAGATTTTCGTTTTGTGGGCAGAGTGGGCGTGGCAAAAGCGTTTTTGAGAGCTAGAAGACTGAAAATTGGTACATGAATATTACTGACAACGAGAATGATAAATATGATGCTGGATTTTGAATTTTCGTTTGGTGGGCAGAGGGCGTGCCCAAAGCGTTTTTTAGCTAGAAGGCTGAAAAATGGTACATACAGTGGTGGTCACCAGTTTAGCACACTTCACATGTGTTGTTTATAATAGCAAATAATTTGTTCTGATAATGAACTCTGCGTTAAATATTTGTTTTTTAGTGTTGCTTATGGTGTGATCAGTAACACCAATAATTTTTTTCGATTTCTTTTGTGCCTTTTCTTCGTACTCTCATGTTTTTGCAAGTAATTCGTAATCTGGGCTGGACACAAATTTAGCACATTTGATAAAAGTTGTTATTTTCTATTTATTTTTGCGTTTAAATTAATTAATTGGTATGATTGGGTAATTTTTACTCAAATGGAAGTTATTATTTAACAAAATTTATAATTAGACATTGCTAAAGGAAAATAGTGCATTGAGGCGCAGCGTCAGGTTATTATGCAATTGAACGACAGTGGAAGTACCGCTGGGGATATTGCAAACATTATAAATTGATCCAGACAGATTGTGTATAATATACTAAGCCATATTGGCACTTATGGGAGCTTCAAAAATATTACAAAATGTCCTACGCCGAGAAACAAACAATGAATCGGATTTTTTAATTTATAGAACCTGCGTAGCAGATCCATTTAAAAGCTCAACTGTGATTCAGAGAGATTTTTCGGCAAAAATTGACATTAGCATTTCCTCAAGAACCATAAGAAGAAGAACCAATGGAAAAAAATTACTTGGTTGCATTGTTCAACATAAGCCAGACGTATCAAAATATGGCCGATGGTTGATTACCGGGCCGAAGCCGAATCGTAGATATGTAAAATTGGAGATTTTTCAAAATTCGTAGTTTTAAGGGATACAATTGGAAAAGAGGGATACAAGTGGTACCAAAAAAACACACATCCATACCTTCAGGATCTAAGTGGGATTCAATTTGATACTAATCAAGCGGCTGTAGTATTTACATTTGAGAGTACTTTTCCAAATTTGTTCTGGTAACAGATAATGTTGCTAAAATCATGAAGTTAGGTATGTATATTCCATTGTGAACACGAAACAAATTGGATCTTCAATATTAGTACTTTTCCTATCAGAATGGTAGAGAAATTTGGGCCGTAGAGGGAAATTGTTTCTACCTAATAACGACTGACAATACACCTAATATTTAGGGCACATTTTTGAAGATTGCCGTCTCATGTTAAATTTTTGACACTTGAAGTATTCTATTTATTTATAGTAGAAGAATATTAATATTAATAATGAAATGTCACAATTTATTTAAAGCACTGCGCCTTATAGTTTGAAATAGTAAACAAATATCGTAATGCGAATAAAATTTTCACAATTTTCATATGTAAAGCCGACAGCCTCCAATCTGCCGGTAATACTGTGGAATCCCCAATGATCTCCTAAAACAGAAATGTTTTCCTATTTTAAAGAATTCGACCAAAACAAAAACAAACAAGTAAGTAAGCGTCAGTCGGCTAAACCGACTTATATATACCCTCACTCTCAGATACCTATGCATGAAAGTTATAAGGACTTAAATCTGACTTGTGGGCGGATAATTTATGTGAAAGGTACTCGAAGGTTCGTGGCACATCGTCCCAGCTCAAGGTGGATTGCACGCTCCGAATATTCATTCGTCGTCGTTCAAAGCGTTACAAACGGAATGTCAAAATGAAAATACCCCATCCTATGGTGGTGGGTATAAAAAATGAATCCATATACGTTTTTGTGTTGATTTTATGAATCAGTGTGACCAAAGCACACAAACAGACTTGTAGGTGTCGGACACAAAATTTTTATTTCTTTGTTGCACAGTGTAATAAAAATCTCGATTTCACTTCACAAATATGAACTAATGATATTTTATGTTATATATAATCATAGGAATGCCAATACCTTGCCTCACACTACGACAATGTCCTCGTATTTAATAGCTTGAAAAGAAAGCCAATGGCGACGATGGTGATGCTGTCACCGCCAATAACAGCAAAGTGAGGAAGTAAGGAAAATAATTTAAATAGCAAAATACCATTCATCAACTGTAACAATCTTGCAGCTCCGCAAAAAGGTATCTCAGTTATTTTACTTGCAATAATGCCAAAGTAAATATTTAACTAAAATTTCTTTGCTTTCGGTAACACTAAGCATGCCAAGCAATAGCTCAAGGCTAAAATGAACTCGGAATGTCTATGTGTGTGTTAGTTTATGTGTACGTACATACGAGTAAGTATGTTTAAGCATTCATCTGGGGAGTACAAAATTAAAAGCAAAAATCTGAAAAGGCTTTTAACTTTAACGCAAACTATACACAACGTAGTAACGTAAGTATGTTCGACACACGGTGCACACAGTGGCGCACTATGAATTTCGATCGGCCAAAATTCGGTTGAAAATTGATTTTAGGCAAGGACCCAAGAATTAATTTCACACATTAATCGGTTTTATTTTAGATATAAGCCCAAAGTTTACTATTGTTTTTGACTTCTATTAGTAAACGCAAATTAAAGAGTTCAAAGGGTAGCTGAGTTACAATGATGATCATAGGGACTGCAAAGGTGCATTCATGTTTTATTCACTTTTTTTATTTTTAAACCTTAATTTTCAAAAACCGGGTTTCGTTTTTAAATTTTTACAAAACCGGTGAAACCGGTCAAAACGTTACTTTTCTGAAGGCAAAAACGCAATCTTTTATAACATTTTTAATTTTTTTGAACTTATTGAAATCTTCTTATGCTTTCATTTCGTTTATATTCAAATATTATGTCTGAATCAACTCTCTTGTCAGAATGGAATATGCGAAAAATGTGTACTTCGATTTCGTTGTTGTAGATTTATACCGGACCGTACAAATGTTTTTACATTTCAAAAAACCGGTTAAGCGACATAAAAACACCGGTTTCCCCGGTTTGTCGAAATAAGCATGTTTTCAAAAACTGGTGGACGGTGCCGATTCCTAACACCGGTTCTCGGTTTTGACATCTCTACTTAAGTGTATACCAAATTGTGGCACAAAGAGAACCAGGATCTGGTCAGGCTCCCTTCTATTTTATATGCGTCTTAGAGCTATATGTGTGTAAAGTAAGCAATCTTATTGTGGAATTATTTTTACTACACAAAACAATATCGATTAAAAGTACAAATACCAATTCACTTAAAAAGAATATTAAAACAAATAAAAACAGCGTTAAGTTCGGCCGGGCCGAACTTTATATACCCTTCACCTTGGATTGTATTTCACAGAGGCTTTCGATTTTCAATTTTTTCGTAGAATTGCAGCAACATTACAGGAAAATGTCAATTTTTAATATAGCCAAACCAAAACAAATAAAAATATTGAAAAAGTAATTTTACAATTAAATATAAATTTTTAATTATTTTAAAACACGCTTATAAGAAAAAGTTAGTTTCTAATTATTTTTATAAAGGGGTTGTAAAAAAATAAGTACTTACACGCACGCTTACAAATGGTTGAGAAAAAAGTACTTCCACGTACGCTTACAAAAAGTTAATATATAAGTACTGGTTGGTAATAGTGAATGGTAAATCGATTCCGATTCTAATCGAGAATCGATTCTGAGGGATCAAAAACGATTATTTTGGAATCGATTACAAGCGCCCAACTTTATACTGGAATCGATTTTCGATGCTTGGGAATCGAAATTTAATTTAATGAAAAACACCCAAAAAGTATGTACTAACTTTGTACGTACTTTTGGTGGTAACAAGTTGTGAAATTTAAAAGCTGCAATTTTATTAATTAAACAAAAGGAAATGACACTAAGTGTGGAATTGATATAAAAAATTGACAGTGGTATAAAGGTTAGGAGCTTAATATGTACCAAACACTGGGGTTTTCGTGCCTCCAAACAGTCCAAGCATTTGGAAAAATTAAATTATTGCGTAAAAATACATCCCAATGCTAGTTAGATCGCTTGTAATGTAAATATCGGATAAAGTAGTAGACGATAATGATTTAACATATTATACAAAATATGCATAAATGAAACTGCCGATGGAAAAGTATTTTTAAGTGCTTATGGAAATATTATTTATACAGAATTGATCCATGTAGAACGTTTTATTCAAAATGGTGAGAGCGGCCACGTAAACCAAGATAGTTTTCTATTATAATATTATTTATATTTCGTGAAATAAAGTACTATCTATATGTTAGATAAACACCAATTGTTAGTTATTGGTGTTACTAAAAAATCTAACATATACTGAAAATACGGTAAATTAGTTCAGTCGATTTTTTCTTTATCATTGCTCACTACCAACAATACAATTTCCCGAACTTTTGGATATCATTTACATTTTAATATCAAGATCTTCGAGAAAATCTGATATATTCATACCACATCGGTAAAATCGCTAAATCGCATTTGACTAATGAAACTATCATTAGAACAACTTTTTATAGTTGTTTTCATGTTAGTGTTAATTAGAAGGTGTTAGTTTTGATGAAATATTACACAAAACTTGGTCGAATTCATCAGTACTTAAAAGACCTCAAAATAAATGACAAATGTCAAAACATAGTCTAGGCAAAAAAAAAATGAGAAACTAACTTTAAAATACAATATCTCAAAAACGAAGAAAAGCAATAGTTTGAAATTTGATAAACTTATAGACAACTTTCTTCTAAAAATATTAAAAAATTAAAAGTGCCCGCAGATTTCGAAATGTTAAATTTATTTTTAATTCCTAAAAGTAAAGGTGAACATTAAATTATATATTTTTGCGATGGTATCATTCAATAGATCGGAAAAAATCTATAAAAGTTTTCCAAAAACTTAATATATTATATATTATTCAGAATAGTCGATTAAGGAAGAGCTCCTTAGTGTAAAACAATTAAAAAGGCGTAAATTTCGGCCATGGCAATTCTTATATACTCTCCACCATGGATTGGAGATTTTTTTATGCAAATTTAAATCAAATTAAAGTCCACTCTCGCTTGTAGGGAGAGTCTATCGAAGTCTAACTTTGTTATTGTGGGCATTTTCTGTACTAGTTAGTTAAAATTATACCTCTCGAGATTTATGGTTAAACATTTCTACCGATTCCGATTAAGAATCGATTCTCAGGTCCGATTCTTCGATTCTAAGAATCGGATTCAAAAATAGTTGATCGGGAATCGAGAATCGATTCTTGTCCTCGATTACCATTCACTAGTTGGTAAGTATGTTGGTTGACGTTGTTCTGGTTCGTGTTTGATGGTTTGAACACACACACAGCGAAACATTTCCAACAACTTCAAGTTGTTGCAACTTCATATATTTCAAAATTTGTATAATGAACAACGACACCACGGCAAGCGGAAGTATACACAAAAAAGTACAGTTGTAAAAAGTAAAGTTGTCGTAAGAAAAGGAACAGAATAATAAGAAGAATGGGAAATGTATTTTCTATTCTTCTTATTGTTGTTGTGTTGATAAGATAGTATTATAATACTATTTTAACAATAAAATAACATATATATTTTTTAATTCCAATATAGTTCAACAATTTAACTTTATGATTCTGCAAAGAAACAATCCACATTCTGCGTAACATGTGCACGCTTCAATTGACATGAAGCAACTAAATTTGCTTCACCAGTGGAAAATATCAAATCCGCGCCGTCGCCTTCCTTTTTCCTATCAGCCACGCCGCCGCCGATGAATACGGCTGAAAACGGCGCAGCAAAAACTAAAATTATAGGGAAAAGACATTTTGATCGGATTTAGCGGATTAAGACGAAGAATTGAAAAATGTGGAATGTACAAAAATCGTAATATCATCCGGACCGGACGCTGAATGTTGGAAATACTTTGGGCATTTTGGGGAAGACCAAATTTTACAATATATGCTTGCAAACTGAGAATAGGAGATATGGTGAGATAAATTTAAATAACAGGCCTGTTCAATTGGACTTACTAGCTTAATACTTGTATGGAATTTATTTACTTAACAATAAAGTAGCTTACTATTCTCTTAGTTACCAAGTAAGGTGGTGTCATGTGTTTATCTGTGATTGTTATACCCTCCACTAGGGTATTATGTCTTTGTGCATTTGTTTGTAACACCCAAAAGGAAACGAGTTAGACACATCCTTTAGTATACAGATCGGCTTAGAATCACTTTCTCAGTCGATCTAGCAATGTCCGTCTGCCCATCTATTGGTGTAACCAAATTACAGGTCTCAATTATAGTCCGATCTTAACAAAAATTGGCACAATTAAGTTTTGTGGATCAAGGACGAACGCTACTTAATCGGTCAGAACCATGGACGAACTAGAACCCACATATTGTGTCCTATTTTGTCTAAATTCTCCACAACATCTTATTATCTAACTAGAAACGCCCATAATAAAAGCGCTTCAGATTCAGATATAGCCCACATATAGATGTCGTTCCTGATTTGACTTTTTGCGCTCTAGAAACCACATATAGTACCCGATTTTCTTTAAATTTGGCACAATTTTTAAATTTTTAAATTTTGTTCACAATTTTTGTTCTTTATGACAAGAGCTAGAACTTTGCCTCAGAGAGTAAATCAAAATTCCGAACGGTTTGCAAGATATGAGCCTGAGAATATGATCACTTTTTTCCAAAAATTACACCGAGGCCTCAAATCTCTGGGGGCCCATAAAAAAAGTGCATGACTTTGGGGGGGAAAAAAAACACGGGTCTTTTTTTTTTGGTCTTTTATCATGTAGCGGTGTCCGTATATGGTTATTTTGAAATGACTTCAAAAATGTTGCACAGTGTAATTAGAATATTATTACACAGCCGTATGTCACAATTTGGTCGGCTCAGCCGTCCAGCCGCCGCCGATAACCGTCAAAATACTGCGCCGACACCGCCGACGATTTTAGCTCGGCTCCTTTCTCTGGTTGCGGCAGCATCGAAATGACTGAAAGACAAAGCTACACACAACTCAATGTATACTTTTTTAAACCATTATCAGGAGGTTATTATTTTATACTTCAAAGTAATGTAAGGCGTAATGGGCTCTCATTACTAGGTAATGCCAATAATAATGAGGTGTCATTAACAAGTTTTTGCTGGGAACATTCAAAACTATATACAAAGTCAAAATGGGTCTGGCCAGAGCCTGGCGTACTCTTAAGCTTTAAACCGAGTAAAAATAATCGGTTTCGGGGGTTTTTAATGTGGAATGATCTCTTAATACTCTACACCGATCTGCAAAATAAGGCCAGCGGATCAACTATATTTTACGGCATCCATGATAGGTGCGTCCGTAAGCGGGAGTCTGACTTGCAACAAGCGTGTCGCTATACAAACCCTGTGCCAGAAGCCTGCCTGGAGGTTTCACTGGCATCCCCGGTACAAGGATCGGATGCGGAAGCCCAATCAGCTACCCATCTCAAAAACAAGTGATTAACGAAACCGATACAAATGAATCTACAGGGTGGGCCACTTAAAGTTCTAAATTAGAATCGGCTATAAAAAAGTACTAATTATTTTTTAAAATTTCTGGTTTTATTGGAATGGCAGAACTTGGTCATTTAATAATGGAACACAATATCATTCACATGACTTCCTCGGCAAATGGTCCAATGATGCCGCCAGCCCAAAATCCTCACCAAACAGTGGCTCGTTGTGGATACATTGGTTTCTCAAGAGTCACGTGTGGGTTCTCTGCACCCCCATTTGCGGCAATTATGCATATTGACTTAGCCACCGAAATGAAAATGAGTTTCATCTGAAAACACGATTTTTCGGTAAAATTCTTCATCTCCAGTCAAACAACATTTAGTCCATTGGGCGAAGCGAAAACGCTTCGTATGATCATGAGGCTTCTGTTGTTGGACCAATTGAACTTTGTAAACCTTTATAGCGATGTCTTTATGCAAAATTCTTCTCAATGAAGTGCGAGAAATCTTCAGTTCCTGAGAACAATGACGAGTTGATGTTGATAGATGTTCTTGGACATCCTCAGCCACAGCAGCAATGTTTTCGATTGAACGCACTAGACGAGAACGTACACGGGTTGGTTTCTCCAACAACGATCCATTTTCATGAACTCCCTGCACAAATTGACGCACAAACTGAACTGAAGGCAGATCTCTTCTCGAAAATTTCTTACAGTTTTCATTAAAGACTCACTACTTTGGAAGGAAGTTTTAAAGATTTCCCATTTTTTTTCGAGCGTATAGCGTCCCATTTTACAAATGTCATACATAAACCTGAAAATAAAAATGAATGTTATTCTACCTTTCAAAGTCAAAGTAATCGGTAGTTCAAATTTAAAATGGCCCACCCTGGACAACTGATCCCCTGATTACGAAGTTTAGAACGAAACGGACACGAATTGGAACATGGAACGTTGGGACGCTTTGAGAATTTAAATACTAGAGTCTCTATTTTCTTGAGCTGAGTGCAGTTCGATGGCCGGAATCCAACGAGATGACTACCGGAGACGGGTAACCTTGCTTTACTCTTGTAAACCAGATGGGCAACCTCGCTCGAGTGGTGTTGATTTTCCTGAGAGTCCCAGAAAGCAATGATCGATTGGAAACCATACCCTCCGAAATGTCCACTAAAGACACATGGAACAAGTGAGAAAAGACGAAAAAACCCGAAGAATGAAAGCGTCGCTGCAACAAAACTACAACGACCTTAAAGCGTAGCGCTCGCAAAGTTTGAACAAACTTGTTAACCACAAAACCTTATCAGGAAATCATTTAAGGAACGACAGAGGCGAAATTGTAACCTTGGACTACGACACAGGAATGTTCTCAACAGGAACAAACCCAATATGTAACAGGGACTCACATACGTTTAGGACGGACACACTGATTGAATGCCCCGACACCCCAGGAATTATGAATGCAATTGAAACCATTCCCCAGAGTTATTAAAAGCGGCCGCAATTGTCAATGCAAAATTACTCACTCCTTTGATGAAAGACTTCTGGAACGATGAATCTTGCGCAGACCATGTAGATAGTCTCAGAGTGATCGTGGAACAGTCTCTAGAATGGCGCTCCCCATTGTACCTGGTATATATTGACATTGAGAAGGTCTTCGATACACTACCACACGAAGTTATTTGGTCTTGCTCGCTTGCAAAGGTATAAATTAACCAATCACTATAGGGGGCGCAACCTGTCGGATCTTTCACGAAAACCCAAAGCAAGACAGACAAGGTTGTATTATGTCACCACTTCTCTTCAACACTGTGCTGGACATCGTCATGAAAGAAACTGTTGTAGAGGAATGAGGAATAGAATGGGGCCTACACTGAAAGAATTTTCCTTCATAATATTTATGAAGAGATTCATAAAAGGTTTTTCTTACATTTAGTGCATTTGTTCATAATATGCATGCAAATTTCATATAACAAAATTGTTAAATTAGTGAAACTTAGTTTCATAAGATCAAAGAAAGATTTCATAGTATTAAAGAAACAATTCTTGGATATTATGAAACATGTCATATCCAATAAAATATTTTTGTTATGAAATGCCTTCATAAATATAATGAAGGATTTCATAGTTTTTATAAAACTACAAACAACTACATTTTCGACACACTAGACTTTATTCGGTTGAATGCTAGCAATTCTCATGTGGCCTCTGTTAACTCTGACATAAGTATTTACCCTGATTTAGTAAAAGACAAAAACCTTCGCAATGATGGTGTGTGTTGATTGGCTAACCAACAAGTCAGACCTTGTTTTGCTTTTTTGTTTACATTGGAAATTTCAGTATAAAATTAATGAAGTAAAAAAAAATTTCATAAATTATATTATGAAAAATAGTGAACTTGTATGACCAAAGGTTCATCGAATGATGAACTGCGTGTCATAGTTTCTAAGAAATGTTTCATAAAATATTTTCATTGATTTGTGCTTTATAATACATTGCTTCATACATTTCATGAAGTGTTTCCTTGGCGACTTTTTAATGAAAATTTTCACTGAGGTTAAGACAAAATCATAAATATTATGAAGATAATTCTTTCAGTGTAGGGACATGGCTAAAGGATCTGGACTACTCTGACCACATATGTCTCATGTCACATAGCTACAGAGACATGTGTAAGAAGCTAGACAGTGTTTGCAAATCTATATCTAAGGCAGGATTGAGGATAAGTGTGGATAAAACAAAAACTATGAGAATTAATAACGACGTAAACGGTGTGTTCAAAATATGATTCAAAAAGAAATACGAGTTTAATATTGTCTAACACAATATCATCGACTAATTTGTGACATGATGCATTTTCAACGAAATGAATTATCTTTTTCCACTTTGCCCGAACTTCAAGTCGAGTTCCTTCATAATATCTGTCCATATAAAGCTTGTCATCCATGATTTGGAATTAGCAACATAATTTACTGGAATAACATTGTTTTTGAAACTCCTGGGATTTTTTGATTTACCTACACAATAAATATATTTGTCGCTACCAGTTGAATTTGTAATAAACAGAAGTGTGACTCTTTCTTTTGGAAATATGCCCTCTTCTCAGATGAGAGTAAGTACTGTATTTTTTGGATCAAAGGACGTAAAATTGTGTGGAGAAAAAAGTGTACTGCTATGACTAAAGAGAACTTAGCACCTACCGTAAAACAGAGTAGTGGTGGAGTAATGGTGTGGGGGTGTATGTCAGTTGGCGCCGTGGGTCAAATGAAATTTGTTGAATTTACAATGAATGCTGTCGATTATTTGAACATTCTCAAAAGAAATGTGAAACAGAGCGCTGCGAAATTGGGTCTTGGATGTGGATTTTTAATTCAGCATGATAATGTTTCTGATAAATGGTGGGTGTTTTTGGAGTTTTTCCGTTAAGTGGAGTCAATTTCATAAAAAATGAAAAAATTGTGGGTGTATAATTTTTCAGTTTTCCGATACTTTCAGTTATGCGGTTTTCACTTAAACGAAGTGATCTGAGTGAAATGAACACAAAAATTGACTGTTCTTGGCCTTCTCTTTCAGTTATGCGAAATTTTCACTTAAGCGTGTTACAGTTATGCGTTAGTTCTCTAGAATACACATTTTACATCGGATCTTGAGAAAATTTTCAGGATCGTGTTATATTTGAACTGGAAACAGATAACGTAAAAGTGGACAACATTGGTCCGTGTTTTGATATAGCCCCCATACAAATGTACCTCCTACAATATTACTGCTATAAAATGCACATTTTCTATCGGATCTTTATAGGTCCATGTTTTGGTATAGCTCCCACACAAATGGGCCCCCACTTTACCCAATTTTTTTCTATTACCGCTCTGGAACCCAAATTTTACATCAGAATACCTCAACTAAGAATCCTATTAGAAAGTCCATATTTTGTTATATCCCCCTTACAAATGGGTCCCCAATTTGCATTAGTACCACTGTAGACACTACATCTTACATCAGGCCTTGAACAATTTTGGCAGATCATGATATAGTTCAACTAGGTATACCTATCGAGAATGAGAACTATACAAACCCATGCCCCTACAAATGTCCTATAGGAGCACTTACTGTTGAAGCGTTTTGGTGTAGAACCTCCGATACGATTTTAGACGTATCATCACATCACGTTATATTTAAATTAGGAACACTTACAGCCAGGGTCGTGCGCAGGTTTTCCCCGGGGGGGGGGGGGGTTGGTTTTCATCTGCACTCATAAAAAAGTGAACCATATAATGAGTTAAAATTTTGGAAATTTGAACTTCGTATAGCGATCAAATCAAGTTCACACTTTTCCTTCAAATTAGTACATGCTTTGAACTTGATTCTAAAGGGTGTTTTTTATTGAGGTATAGAACTTCGAATTGAAATAAAACACAAGAAAATCGTTTTAATGTCCATCAATTTGGCTTTATTGGAAGGATAATTTTATGCCATTAATGTTTAAATATGATTTCGGGCATGTGGCCGCCGCGGCTGGCTCGAATATAGCCAATTCTACAGGTCCAATTTTCAACCACTTAAGTGGCGAATCGATTCATTCGGGTCCTCTTCAACACTTTGCTCTACAGCGGCAATTGTTTCTTCGATGCGTATTATCACATAGAGTAAACGTAGTGCGAAAACGTTCCATGGTTAACCGAATTAATTGCTCTGATGGACGATTATGTCGACCATAAAATGGACGGAGCTTGCGGTGAACTTCGCGAACTGAACCATTACTTTCGAAATAAATTTGCACGAATTGCAAGTGTTGTTCTTTTGTCAACCTGTTCATGATGAAATGGCAAACCAAACTAAATATTAATAACTTGACAGCTGACAAAATGGCCGCCAGTTAAAAAAGTGATGCCAACTTAAAGTTCTATACCCCAATAAAAAACACCCTATAGTTAAACCAGTAAACATTTACTTTTACTCAAACTGAGGAAAATTCCAGTAAGTTTTTCTTCAAACCAAGTACATTTTTACTAAATCTAGGTAAAATTTTGCTAAATCTAAGTAAATTTTTCATAAAACCAAGTAAATTTTTACTTAATTTAAGTAAAATTTTCCCAAAACTAAATGAATTTTTACTCAAACTAAGTAAATTTTTACTAAATCTTAGTAAAATTAGTAAAATCAAGTAAATATTTACTTAAACTGAGGTCAATTTTGCTGATTTTTTTCTTAAAACAAGTAATTTTTTAATTTACTGAGAAACTTGATTCAAGGAAAAGTGAAATTAAAATAAGTTCAATTTACTAAAAAATCAAACAAATGGTTTTAGAAAACTGGTACAAAAAATGATATCTCTGCCATAAAGTGCTGAGCTCTTACTTCATGATTGTTGCGAAGGCAAGAGGGTCATCTTCGCAGTGGTTGTTTAGAATAATTCTTAAAGTATTTAAGAAATAAGTCTCTGCAAACGAACGAGAATTGCTTCTTAGATTAATATTAAAGAATTGTTTAAACAATTTCAAATGTTTTTTATAAGTTCATTAATACTTAAATGTATGAAGACCTCGGCATACATTTCAGTAAACATTTTAACTTCATTCTAGGAAAAATCCATTTTTAAATTAAATTTTCCATACAAATAATTTCGGATTTTTTTCTCACTTAAAAGCTTGGAAATATTCTTCCACATAAGTATGAATTTACTCAATTGTAAGAATTTTTTATTAGATCCAAAGATATGTTTTTAAGTAAATTTACTACCCTATTTCTAGTAAATGAACTATTTACTATGGCTTTGAAAGAATGAAACTTTACTCATACTTAGTTAATTTTCCAACTTTTTAGGAAATTTTTACTGAACTGGAGTAAAATTGTTGATCTAAATTGTAGTATGAATTTTACTCAGATTTAGGAATGCTATTTTTCTGACTGTAGTTTTACAAAAAATAAAGCAGGTGAAAATTCTGTCAATTATTTCAGTCAATTTCCAATCGTGTGCGTTTATTTTATTGCCAGGATCTTCGAAAAATATTTTGATACATTCGTCCGACAGACATCGCCGGCAAAATTGCATAATCATATCAGTACACTCAAATGAATTTGTCAGTAAAAGAAAGCAGAAAGTCTGAAAGAACAGATTTTCTGCTGTTAAAAAAGAGACAGCAGATTTGTATCTGCTGAGATGGTAAACAGCTGTTTGCTGTTATTAGCAATATAGAAAAAAACTTTAAGCATATGGAAAGAACAGTATGACCACTTAGATATACATGTTAACAACACTTTTTTGAATAGAAGTTATTATAAAGCAATTTATTACCACGGAAAGATATTGCGATTGTCTTTTTAATGATACGCATATTGTCCCAAGCAACTATACGCTTATCTATTTTTATATTTTAATTAACAGCAGCCAATTTTAGCAGACTACAAACTCTTTAGCAGACAGAAAGACAATCGCTGCTTTCTCTAAGTATAGAATTTCTTTTTTTTAATAGTTGCATATGCATTACATACATACATATCGAGGACTTCTATTCATAAGTGGCTATGAACAAAAACACAACTTTTCAGGAGAGCGATAAAACTCCTTTAATTTGAAGAGAAATTATTAATAATTCTTCTAAAGTTTAATCCAAAAAGGGTTACTAATTGCTACAATTAAAGTTTTCGAAATTTCCTATTATTCGCGGTTTCATGGTTCATAGCCATGTTTAAAATTGAGCACTATGAATGTTAAAATAAGCACATAGCCATTTATGCCCAAATATATAAATAAGTAAACTCAATAACGTTTTTCATGAAATCTTGGCGATGTTGTATAGAAAACGCATTTTCTGTGATGTACACAGCGAATTTAAAGATTCCAGCTTCATCCGCCAGATTGGTACCATTTTTATCCCTTTTTCCTTTTTTTTTTACAAAAAGTGTATATTGCGGTAGGGCACGGTAAACAAAAAATACAAATTGGATATTTTTTGGAAAATTTTCATTTTCACGGGAAATATGACTAAAATGATTTTCATGCATGTCATTTTTGATTTTCTCGCGATCTAGCCAACGAATCCGGCTGAACTTTTGTTTGTGTATTAAGAACCAATGTCGCTTGTAACATTTATGAAGTCAGTCGCGAAAATCGCTGCAATCGATGAAAAATCCAAATCTCAATATAATAAAAAGTTACGCCACTTTTTCTAAAGATACTTTTCACAATTTTAATTTTAGCCTGATAACTGGGGAATCAAAATACTATTAACGCGAAATGATGGAACTTGATAGTACGATATGCCTTAAATCTAGAAAAATGTTTTAAAAAAATCGTTGTAGCGAATTATAACCTTCGGTTATTTCTATTCCTGCTTCGGTTATTTCTATTATTTTAATGTTCATAGCCACTTATGCAGTCACAAACTAACGTGTGAGCGGATAGCCAAATCAGAAAATTAAACCAGTAAGGAAAGGCTAAAGTCGGGCGGGGCCGACTATATGGGCAAATCTACGGTATAGTACGATTCCATGTCACTCAGGCTTCTAACCACCACCACAGAGCAATATATAATATTCCTGAAAGTGTCATAATTTTCAAAACGACGAGTTTAACCTCGCCAACATCCTAAAGTTTTAAAATTATGCCGTTAATGTAGTCTACTGAGTTAAGGGCTACCCTAATTTACCCTAATTTTGCTTGTAACTTTCGAAAGTTGTTCAACTCTTTTGGCTATAACTTTTTCAGCATAAAAGAAAATCATTCTAATCTTTTTGTGGATGATAGTAATGATGTTGCAAAATCTTCTATATGTTGAAAAGGGCGTGTGCCATCACTGAGGAATAAATGGTAGCTCTTCAAAATCTGTCACTCTGTTTTTGCATAAAACGAAAATTAATACAATTTTCTTTTTTGCGCTTTCAGCGTGAACGTAATTGCAAATTTTTTAATATTGGATTATAAACGACAAAGATACTAACAAAAGGCGACCAAACAATTTAGTGTGCCTTCAGCAACAAGGAGATTATGACAGTACGAACATCATCAGGTCGATGCGTGCAGATCATGAAATTTCATATTTTTTGAAGAGCACATCCGCAGTTTGAAAAATAACTGGTGGCAACCCTGTGTGATCGGTGAATATGGGTACTACTAATAATGTGTGTAAGTGCTAAATAGATCGAATTATTATTTTGGTACCGAGAGCCATTTTAGGTTAAATTTTGTTGATTTTCATAGGGTTTTCAAGCTTAACTTGCAATAGAACCAAAAGGGACAATCCGATTATAACTTCTTGAGCACTTGAAAAAAATGATGCACGCGAGCGCATTATTTATATTTAATGTATTTTTAACAAGTTGACGCTAAAATAAAACGTGTGCCTCTAATTTGAAATTTTTAATTTTTCAAAATTGAAATCGGACTATTTTGTAGATTTTCCCATATGATACACTCCACTTTCTATCAGAATACAATTCAATTCGGAAAAAAGTAAAAACGGGAAGAATTTTTGTATGTTTCCTAATCATAATCAGGTCATATAAGCCCTTGTCAAATCGAAAAGAATATTTTTATCACGGCTATATCCAAACATGGAATGAAGTGACCCATTTCACAATAGGTTCTTCCAGTTCTCAATTTTAAGTAATACGATGAAAATACGTGGTTTCTGGGGCGGAAAAATCAAGTCGGGAGCGAAATTTGTATAGGAGCTATATATAAATCTGAACCGATCTGACTCATTTTCATCCTAGGTGTTTCTCATGCAAATATAAGATATTTTGCCAAATTTGAAGAAAATCTGTAAATATGTGGTTTCTGGAGCGGAAAACTCAAATCGTGAAATTCGTATGGGGGCTATATCTAAATCTGAACCGATCTGGCTCATTTGGTCTGTTTCATGGGTGTTTCTAGTTTAAATAGAAGATGTTTTGCCAATTTTGAAGCACACCTGTTAAAATATGTGGCTTCTACAGCAGAAACAGTCAAATCGGGAGTGAAATTCGTATGGGGGCTATATCTAAATCTGAACCGATCTGACCAATTTTCACCATAGGTGTTTCTAGTTAAAATGTAAGATGTTTTGCCAAGTTTGCGGTAAATCAGTTTTAATATGTGGTATCTAGCGTGAAAAGAGTCAAATCGGGAGTGAAATTCGTATGGGGGCTATATCCAAATCTGAACCGATTTTCTTAAATTAAATAGCGTTCGTCCTTATCCCGAAAAACTTTGTTGTGCAAAGTTTCATTCGGTTCTGGCTACAATTGCGACCTGTACTTTGATTACAAGAATAGATGGACAGACGGACGGACGTACGGACATCGTTAAATTGATTCAAAAAGTGATTCTAAGTCGATCGGTATAATTAACTATCTCGCTTCCTTTTGGGTGTTACAAACAAATGCACAAAGATATAATACTCTCGTGGAGTGTATAAAAAAATGGCTTTAGAAAAATTTCTTTTCCAAATTTATGAATGATGAAACATGGTTTATAGCCACTTTTGAATATGATCCCTCGATACAAATTTTGAAGAAATATTACACAAAAAACGAGGAAATTCCTCGGCGCTTAACCCTTCAGGCCCGCATAATTTCTATGATAAATTTAGAAAATTGGATATGCGTTATGACAAAGTATGGGTCTAAATAGGATGTCTAGTAACTTAGTTTAAAATATTTTCATCAATTTCACCATATTCGTTTAAATTTACTAAAGATTATAATTTATATGAACTATATAAAATCCCAAAAAAATCCCCTGAGTTTAGTAATCAAAACCTGGTATGTCCGCAGGGAGTGGTGTAGGGTATCATATAGTCGGCCTATGATAAATGCAGAAAATTGTATATGCTTGTTGACAAAGTATGGGTCTAAATATGATGTTAAAAGAGTTTTAGGGTTTTTAATTTATACAGGACATGAGTAACAGGATGCGTACTCAATATCTTTATACGCATATTCCGATTAAATAAAAAAATATTTTTTTTGTTTCGCAACTTTAAAGTAGATTTTAAAATAGAGACCTACACGCAGAAAAAATGCATTACGTATAACGAAATTTTAGTTGTAAATGAACAAAGATAAATATGTTTATATCAAACAGTTTTCTTCGTTTGTCGAAATGGATTTGTATTATCAGGAAATATTGAGGAAATATTACTTTAGCGCTATACGAAGTTCAATTTTCCTAAGTTTTAGTTCATTTTAACTAATTATAGGGCTCACCTTTTTCTGGGTGTATAATGTTAAATTATATGTGTACATTCAATTGGGAATGAGATAGATAAGGGAAATGAAAGTATTTCCTTAACAACGAATGTAAATACCCGCAATAATATCTAATATGTACGGTATTTATGTAAATTTTTTTGAAGATTGCTGCCTTTCTGAAGAATTACTTTGATATATATAGGCAAGGAATAGCAGCATAACATCTCTTTATTTTACGTGTCACAATTACGTAATTAGAGAGATATACACGCCGAATTTCATCATTCTCGCTATATTATTCTATCTATTCCAATTTTATCCCTTAAAAGTACGAATTTGGAAAAAATAAGGTGCAGCCGTTGGTTGGTACCATTTGTATCCCTCTATTCCCATTTTATTCCTTATAAGTACGAATTTGGAAAAAAACATTCCTTTAATACTCAATTAAAGGAATGTACACAACCAATATCGTGTTTCTAGCTGTTGTAGTTTGACTGTTTTATCCATTTTGCCCCATTCCCCCAAATAGAGAAAGTTGAAAAAAAAATGCAGTAGCAACCGCAAATTTTGGATTTTTGCAACAATCGCAGCTTTTTTTGCGACTTACTACATACATGTTACAAGCAACATTGGTGCTTAATACACATGCAAAACATCTGCCGGATCCGTTGGATAGATCGCGAGAAAATTACAAAACAAAAATGTCATGCATACAAAATCATTTTAGCTATATCTCCCGCGAAAATGAAAATTATGCGAAAATGTTCAAATTGTATTTTTTGTTCACCGCGCTCTACCGATGTACCCACTTTTTTGTCGAAAAAGATCGATCAAAAAAAATGAACCAATTTTAACCTAAGTAATTTTGTTGTATAAGCTGGCTTGTAATTTGCTATTTAAACAGGAAGATTATTATTTACAACTTTAGTGTCATCGGCGACCCACTGAAATTTTACGGCATATTATTTCGTAGAACATATTAATCTTTAAATGTCCTTTTTGAAAGGACTTTTTTATTTCCTCGAAAAAAGGGTCAAATCAAAAGAGAGGAGCTAGAGGGTTAAGATCTTCCACAAAAATGATTCCCATAAAATTCCACAATATAGTTCTGACCATAAGAATTCGCTCAGACATTAACTTACAACACTTTTTTCGCTTAGTATAATGTTCCCTTCGACCAAAAAATGAAAACTTTGACCAGCGATAAAAGGAAACTCAGACCAGCTGGACTATAAATTTATTCTACAAAAATGATCTACTCAACAAGCCCTTTCAGAATTATAGGGTCGCTATCCTGTTCCATTCAAAAAGTCTTAATTTGTTGGGCAGTGTAATTATTAATTCCCACAGAATCCATTTTCAATTTCTTGACCATTTGCTTGGTACCAGTTTCACTCCTTTTGCCATTTGGACACTAAAAGTACGAATTCGCATTCAGACGAGTGAAAATACTGAATATCATGATTGTAGTTGCTTGATCGGTACCATATTTAATATCCTGAAGGTACGAATATCGAAAGATCTCTGCATTATTTCGCGTCTACACATGAGCCGTTTGGTTGGTACCATTTTTATCCCCATTCGTCCCATTTTCGCCTAAAAGTACAAATTTCGAAAAAATCCTTTTTGTTTCGCATTTTCACAGTCAGGTGAAAGTATACACCGATTTTCATGAATTTAACTTCAGCGGTTTTGTTGGTACCATTTTTATCCCTCTTTTCAAATTGTACCCCTAAAATTTTTTAAAAATCCATCCATTTTACGTATCTACGCAATTAGAGGGATTAATATTCCAAATTTCATGCTTCTAGCTGTTGTCGTTTCATTGGTACCATTTTTATCCCTTTTCGTCCTATTTCGTCCACTAAAACTTGTATTAATTTTTTGATATTTTTACGCTTCCAGAACAACAAATTTCAAGTTCAAATAAAGCAGAAATTTAAAAAAAAATTGCTGTTCACCAGATGATCTAATATAATTTCCAGTCCGTGCTGTAGCAGTGCTGGGAAGATCCCATCCGGTCCTGCTGCTTTGTAGGGGGCGAGACTGTTGATCGTCCTTCTAACCATATCCTTCGATATTATGGTTTACAGTGCCTTCCCTACGGGGTTGCTCCGATATGGGGCTAGTGTCTCCCTTCGGGAAATGGGTTTCCATTAGTAATGTCAGCGTCTGTGCTGTTGTTTCCATTCTAAAGGGTGATTTTTTAAGAGCTTGATAACTTTTTTTTAAAAAAAAACGCATAAAATTTGCAAAATCTCATCGGTTCTTTATTTGAAACGTTAGATTGGTCCATGACATTTACTTTTTGAAGATAATTTCATTTAAATGTTGACCGCGGCTGCGTCTTAGGTGGTCCATCCGCTTAGTCCAATTTTGGCATTTCCACGTTTTTGAGTAACAGAGACCCAATTGGTGCGAACGGCGACGAATCGAAAATTGGTGGTCATCATTAACACTGGCCGATACAGCTGCGATATTTTCTTCAGTTCGCACTCTACGTAAGCGTGTTGGTGGTTTAATGTCCAACAATGTAAATTTGGTGCGAAATTTAGTCACAATAGCCCGAATAGCCGCTTCAGTGGGTCGATTAAACTGACCATAAAATGGAAGCGCGCAATGAACTTTCTTAACAGAGCACGCATTTTGATAATAAAATTCAATAATTTGCAAGCGTTGTTCGTTTGTAAGACGATTCATGATGAAATGTCAAAGCATACTGAGCATCTTTCTCTTTGACACCATGTCTGAAATCCCACGTGATCTGTCAAATACTAATGCATGAAAATCCTAACCTCAAAAAAATCACTCTTTAGTTCCACTGGCATCCACCATCGTTTCAGCTTATACGTCAGCTAAGGTCTAAGAAAGGAATTTCTTAATCTTAGATACGTCGTTTACGCTATCCACCTGTTCGCAGAAGTGTTGCCAGGAGTTGCGTTTAGCCGTTCATGTTATTTTATTGTACTCTTTGAGTTTTTCGTGGTAGTTATCCCAGTAGATTGCTTTTTTGTGAGCTCTGTTAAAGAGTCTGCGGACCTTCTTACCGAGATTTATTATATCCCCGTCATACAGGGTTTCTCTCGTAAGGATTTCCTTTCTCGAAGAGGGCAGCATTCCTCGAATGACTCTCTAATTGCTTCCGTCAGCTTCCTAACTTCGAGATCCGTCTCGTTTCTTCCCTCAATAGTAATCCGAGGGAATTTCGAGTCGTTCTTGGGAGCTTGACATTTCAGTTGCTCCTTTAGTCTCTTGTAGCGGTGTCGTAGTTACGCTTTTCCCACTACTTTCGGTTTTTGTTGTGCCTTGTTTTCTGTCAGGGGGTTTCTTTTGCTCTTGGTCGCCCGACAGATTAAACTTTTGCCAACTTTAATATAGACGGCTTTGGCAACGAAGAAGGCCTTGCCTTTCTTCTCCGTAAGCTTAGTCATGCCTAGTCGATTCCGACCACAAATAGGGTAACATCAGGGCCTTCTTTTGTGGAAGACCTCCCATTTTCTTGTGTCCAAACCCACATTCTGCCTTGCGACTGTTTTTAGGACGGCATTGGGTTCGAGCTTACTACCCCATCCTTTAGTGATGGAATGTCCTTCCTCCTCACTAGGTCCAACTAAGCGCCAGCTGTTGATTTGGATTCTGCTGCCTTCATTTTCTCCAAGGACGTGTTCTAATATTTTTCTTTGGACCAAGTCTTCAACCATGGATCTTTCGGTATTCTTCCGGTTGGGCTATTGGCGTCGATGACTGCGTAGCAGTGTTCATCCGCCTGTTGTTTTCTGGCCATCTTCGCGTAGCAGGGTAGCTCTTTCCCGCTTTTCACATCATGCTTCGACCTTAGCGCAGGACGATTGCTTTTTAAGAGCAATCTTCTCTTCACTAAGGATTTCGCTGATGTGCCCGCTTCTTTCGTAGATGTGTCCTCCTTCCTCTCTCTCTCTCTTCGAGGGATTGGAGAAAGTAGTAACACTGCTACTCAGAGATGGGGAGCACTTTACCTTCATTGAAGAAGATTCCGCGGAGTTCTGCTCTTCGGGAGATTGGACCCTTTTCACAAACTCCGAAGAGGTGGGAATGGACGCTTCCTGCTCCTTCGCAGCATCCTGCTCTTCTTCCAGCCTTTTCTTCCGGTTTAGCTTGCCTAGTTTCGTATCTGCGCCCCGGAAAGCTTCTTTTTCTTCGTAGTGAGACGAGTGATACTCTCAGTCACTTCATCGACCATATCGTTCATACTCTTTTTTGAGACTATGACGGTTATGTTGTCAGGGTTGGAAGAGTCGGAATCCCCTTGGTCACCTCCTGTCTCGAAAGGTTGCGTCCGCTTGGAGCAGTCCCCTGGTCCCGAGGATTCCGTTCCTAGTTGTGCACTTGTCGCATCTAGGACGGAGGTAAAGGGCTCGTGACCCACAAGATTGGCACTCACCGCCGGCGCTGGGTTCATTACTCCCTGCACCGTAATTTTTCCTTCTTTTCCTTTACTTTCCATAATTTTTATTTAGTCGGCTTCATTCCCTATCCAGTTTTGGTCCGCGGGGTGTCCCCTTAGACGTTGCGTGTACTGACGCCACCCTCTCCCTGTATCCTGGAGTACAGGTAGAAAGGAGCGTCAGTGCACGCAGCGTCCTCCCCTATCCACCACCTGGGGCGCGTCTAATATATATATATATTGGCACTACTTAATATATATATATTAATAAAATAAAATAATTTAAGCAAAAATGTTTAAATTGTCAAAATTATACAAAATTGATTATTGGTTATTTAAAAAAGTAATAAAAAACAAAAATGTCTGAGACCTGATACATTCTGGGTGCAAAACGTAAAACTAAAGCAGTTATAACTTCTATAAGAATCATCGCAATACTATTAAATTCTTTTATGGAATATGTGCGCTATTGCCACACCACTTCTGGTGCCTCCCACACAAAGTGACTTAAGCCGCGGCATTTTACCGGTGAAACATTCACATGGGTTGTCAACATCATTTGATATTTGAAAATGTTTTTATAATAACTTTAAACAAAACAAGTAAAAAGGCTTTAAGTTCTGCCGGGCCGAACTTTATATACCCTCCAGCATGGATTGCATTCCACGGAGGCTATCGAAATGCAGTAACATTATTGAAAAATGTTAATTTGTATCATCAGCAAGTAAGGAAAGGCTCCACTTTCTATCCGAGTACAATTCAATTCGGTAAAAAATTGAAAATGGGATGGATTTTTGTATGCTAGGTTTGTATCCTATGATGACCTGACCCAATTTGTCAAATCGAGAAGAATATTTGTATCGGGGCTATATCCAAACATGGAACGGTGTGACCCACTTACACAATAGGTTCTTCCAGTTCCACTTACACAATAGGTTCCAGTATAACGTGCCATGCTTTATTTGAAGAAATTCTCTGAAAATACGTTGTTTCTAGAGCAGATAAAGTCAAATTGGGAGCGAAATGTAAATGGGAGCTATATATAAATCTGAACTGATATGACCTATTTTCACCACAAGTATTCCTAGTTTAAATATAAGATGCTTTGGCAAATTTGAAAACAATCTGATATAATATGTGGTTTTTAGAACGGAAAAGTCAAATCGGAAGCGACATTTGTATGGGGGCTATATCTAAATCTAAACCGATCAAACCCGCTTTCGCCACAGGTGTTTATAACTAGCTTATAAGGTGTTAAGCCAAATTTGAAGACAATCTGATACAATATGTGCTTAATAGATCAGAAAAACTCAAATCGGGAGCGACATTTGTATGGGGGCTTTATATAAATCTGAACCGATTTGTCTAAATAAAATAGCGTTCGTCCTTGATCCACAAAACTTACTTCTTCCAATTTTTGTTAAGATCGACCAGTAATTTGATTACAACAATAGATGGACAGACGGACAGACAGACAATGCTAAATCGACTCAGAAAGTGATTCTAAGCCGATCTGTATAATAAACGATGGGTCTAACTCGTTTCCTTATGGATGTTGCAAACAAATTCACAACGGCATAATAATCTCGTGGAGTGTATAAATATTGAAGAAAAAAATATTTATCGACTTTTTCCCACTTTACCCCCTTAAAAAGGCGACTTTCTAAAATCTCTTTTTTTTAGAGGGATGTACACACTTCATTCTAGCTGTAACCGTTTAATTGGTACCATTTTTATCCCTCTGTCCACATTGCATACCTTGAAACTACGAATTTGGAAAAACCTTTTTCGTGTCTACACAGTCGAGGGAATGTATACTCCGAATCGCATGACTCTAGCTGCTGTTATTTGGTTGGTGAAATTGTTATCCCCTTTTTACATTTTAATCCCAAAAAGTACGAATTTCGAAAAATCCCTTTATTTTACGTGTCTACGCAACCAGAGCAATTTCATTTTTATCCCCCTACTCCCAATTTACTCCTTAAAAGTATGAATTTGGAAAAAAATAATTTTATGATCTACTCAATTAGAGGAATGTACACACCAAATTTCGTGTTTCTAACTGTTGTCGTTTGATATGTACCATTTTTATCCCTTTTTGCCCCATTTCACACCCTACGAATAAAAATCACTTTATGGTGCACGTTTTTGCTATAGGGGGAATGCGCATACCCAATATCAAGTAAGTACAAGCAGATAGATTGAAAAACATGCTTAAATACTCTAAAATATTACAGGTTATTATGGGTATTTTCATTCGTTGTGAGTGAAAAAATGTTCCCTTTGGACGGGTTGCAATCCCAACCGATCTACGACTATAAGACGCATTTATAGAAAATTTGGTCTTCCTGATGCTAGCGTGCTTTCCACATGCCTAGATCGTCTTAGAATTTTATGACGATCAAGAATATATATACTTTATAGGGTCTCAGGTCGATATTTCAAGGTGTTACAAACGGAATGACAAAGTTAGTATACTCCCATCTCGGTGGTGGAGGGTATATAAACTACGCTTTACCCTCGCAGAACTTCTATTCTGGTGCATAGAATCCACTATGGCCTGCTATTTGGTCATGTTTTTGCAATTGTTTTATAAATGTGGAAGTTAGGACCACATGTCACGAACCTTTTAGTACCTTCCAAACATATCATCCGGACCTAAGGAAAATGTAAGTCTTCATAATTTTCATAGATATGTTCTCTGAGAGTGATCGTATATATAAATCGGTTTAGCCGACTGACGTCTTGTTTTGATTACTTTAGTTCTGCCCATTTTCATTTCCAACTTCCACACGGTTAAGGGAGCATACATATCGAATTTCGATCCATTTTTATCATAAAAGTACGAATTTCATAAATCCATTGTTTTACTGAAAGTACGAATCAGAGCGAATTACATATATATATTCCAGGTTTTCTGTGTTGTTTCTAAAGAGTGATTTTTTTGAGGTTAGGATTTTCATGCATTAGTATTTGACAGATCACGTGGGATTTCAGACATGGTGTCAAAGAGAAAGATGCTCAGTATGCTTTGACATTTCATCATGAATAGACTTACTAACGAGCAACGCTTGCAAATCATTGAATTTTATTATCAAAATGCGTGCTCTGTTAGAAAGTTCAGAAAGAAAGAAATTGTGTTCAGCGACGAAGCTCATTTTTGGCTCAATGGGTACGTAAATAGGCAGAATTGTCGATTTTGGAGTGAATATCAGCCAGAAGCATTGCAAGAGCTACCAATGCATCCAGAAAAAGTCACAGTTTGGTGCGGTTTATGGGCTGGTGGCATCATTGGACCGTACTTCTTCAAAGATGATGCGAATCGTAACGTAACTGTGAATGGTGAGCGCTACCGTGAGATGATATCCAACTTTTTTTTGCCCAAAATGGAAGAACTGAACTTGGTTGACATGTGGTTTCAACAAGATGGCGCTACATGCCACACAGCTCGCGATTCTATGGCCATTTTGAGGGAAAACTTCGGAGAACAATTCATCTCAAGAAATGGACCGGTAAGTTGGCCACCAAGATCATGCGATTTGACGCCTTTAGACTATTTTTTGTGGGGCTACGTCAAGTCTAAAGTCTACAGAAATAAGCCAGCAACTATTCCAGCTTTGGAAGACAACATTTCCGAAGAAATTCGGGCTATTCCGGCCGAAATGCTCGAAAAAGTTGCCCAAAATTGGACTTTCCGAATGGACCACCTAAGACGCAGCCGCGGTCAACATTTAAATGAAATTATCTTCAAAAAGTAAATGTCATGGACCAATCTAACGTTTCAAATAAAGAACCGATGAGATTTTGCAAATTTTATGCGTTTTTTTTAAAAAAAAAGTTATCAAGCTCTTAAAAAATCACTCTTTATTTCCGTCTCTAACTGTTTCTTCCACGTGTGTACTGGTCTTCCTCTTCCCCTGGGTACCAATCGATAGCTATTCGTGTTATGTCATATGCAGGTTCGCGTAATGTGTGACCTAGCCAATTTCACTTGCGATTCATTATTTCGGTGCGTAGGGGCACTTGATTAGCGACACCAATAGGTCCCAGTTGGAGATAACATTGGGCCAGAGGATTTTTAATATCATTTTAAAACATCTGTTGCGGAAGGCTTGTAGCATTTTCATTTCGCGAGCAGCCGTGTTCCACGTCCCGAATTCATATAAGAGTGTTGATTTCACGTTGGAGTTAAATACGGGATTTAGGAGGCTAAAGGAGCTGAAGTCATTGGTCACTCTGGCACTATCACAATGACAAGAAGTAACAAGTAAAAAAGCGTTAAGTTCGGCAGGCCGGAAGCAATCTTCACAAATGTGCCCTAAATATTATTAGGTAGAAACAATTTCCGTCAAGTCCGATTTTCACAATTTGCAATTTCTCGATTCCATATACAGCAGTCTGTAACATTTTGATATGTAAAGTTCTAATATTGAATATCCAACATGTTACAGAGTGGAATATACACACCTAGTTTCATGATTTGGTTGGTACCAGTTTCACTCATTTTTCCATTTTGACCTTAAAAGTATGAATTTAGATAAGCTAGTACCTCTTGCATATACTGAATGCCATGATTTTAGCTACAACCTTTTTATTGTTGCCCATTTAGATGCTGATGGTACGAATATCGAAAGATCTCTATATTTTTCGCGTATACGCAGTCGGAAAAGTGTACACACTGTATTTCATTATTATAACTGCAGCCGTTTGGGTTGTACCATTTTTATCCCCACTCGTCCCATTTTCCGACTAAAAGTACATATTCCTTTTTATTTCGCGTATTCACAGTCAGATGAATGTATACACTGAGTTTCATGATTTCAACTTCAGCTGTTTGGTTGGTACCATTTTTATCCCTCTTTTCTAATTGTATACCTTAAAAGTACGAATTTTGAAAAATCGCTCTATTTGACTTATCTACGCAACTAGAGGGATGTACATTCCAAATTTCATGTTTCCACCTGTAGTCGTATCATTGGTACCATTTTTATCCCCTTCTGTCCCATTTCGCCCGCTAAATCTTTTATTTACTTTTCAAAAAATTTCAAGTGCGTATATATATTAGGGAGTACTTTCAGTCCTTGTTAGGGAAACAAATTCTCTCTGAGCCGATTTCAATCCCAACCGACCTGCAACCATAAGACACATATAGAGAAAATGTGCTATTTTGTTCGGCAGCTAGCGTGCTTTTAACAGACAGACGGTCAGTCGGACATGGCTAGATCGTCTTAGAATTTTACCACGACCCAGAATATATATACTGTATGGAGTGTCCGATGAATATTTTAAGGTGTTACAAACGGAATGACAAAGTGAATATACCCCCATCCTTAGGTGGAGGGTATAAAAGGTATTAGTTTCTACAAATGGTATAAATTAATAATCAACCAACTATTCTTGTTGCCGAAGAACAAGTCGCTATTATTATCTAATCCCAACAGATCAATTTAGATATGAATTCCATATAAAGTCACTCCCGATTTGAAACACCAGATATTTTAATCGATATTCGGGCATGTCACAGCAATCTAAGAAGGCGTTTCCGGATGACGGTTGAAATTCTACACGAACGAATGATACCTGACGAACGACTCATAAATTGGGTTTTTGTAACTCGTTTAAAAGTTTTCGTCTTATGATTTGAAATTATAAAAGCTTTCGTTCATTTGTCAATCCTCAATATTGCCATCAAGATTTTTTGTATTTTGTTTTTTAATTTTATTCATAGAAAAACATAATTTTATGTGTGATAGAAGGCAACTCTAACAACTGACTGAAACAAATTATTTGTTTGCAAAATACAAATTTCAAAATAGTTTGTGTAAATACATTTCTTGAGTTTGTTGTGCTAAATCGCAATATTTACCAATTGACCCTTTCTTACAGTGCAGAATAAAGAAGGGTGTTTGTTTACGCGAATTATGGTGCATGAGTGAAAAATTTGTGTCAATCAATAAAATTTCAATTTAAAAAATTTTGATTTCAATCATTTTTTTCTTCTGAACGTTCACGAATAGGTTTTTCTAATCGTCCAGATTTGACATTTGTGACGCTTGACTTTGTGTTCTGGAAACCCAAAAATACAGAAAGCAAACGAAAGCTTTTGTGTTTAACTCAAAAATTGACATCCGTTATACGGAAACGCAAATCAACTTTCGTTAGTCGTTTTGGCGAATACAATGAGTGATTCAATTTGGAAACGAAAACGTATTTAGTTTCTCAAAAAAAAACGTAAATCGAAAAAAAACCGTTTTGAGACTAACCACAAAATCTAAAGTGAAATCGATATTTTAATTAACTTAAACTCCAAATTTGATTATGATATAGCCCCATACAAATGTACCACCAGATTTGGTGTGACATTTGCTCATAAGGAATATCGTTTCGATTTTGTCCAATATTAAACTTTCACACATTGTTTAAATTGATCTAGAATTGGTAGTAAATTACTTTTAATAGAGTAGAAAATGCAGGGTATCATGTAGCAAGCGTCGCCCGAGCAAGCATCTCTCCTTACTTGGTTTTGTTGAGGGATGTTTATAAATGAAAATTTATTGTGCTTTTTCATTGTTACATTTAGTAGATATAAGTGTTAAGTAAACTGACCTTTCTATATTCGTACCGTCAGGGTCTAAATGGGATTACATTTGGAACCAATCAACCGGCTGTAGCTGGAATCATGGTATTCAGTATTTGCACTCGTAAGACTGCGTAGACTCGATAAGATAAGAGGTGCGAATTTTTCTAATTTCATACTTTTAGGGTCGAAATGAAAAAAGAGCGAAACTGGTAGCAAGTTTCTTAATAATATTTAGGGCACATTTTACATGCCCACTTTTTGATTACACTTGAAGTTTTATATTTATAAATAGGGTATATTTATATGTAGGGTACTATTAATATTATAACAAGTAAAGTGAAATCTGGAAGGATTTCGGTATCCAGTAAATGTATGCGTTTGACAAAAAATGTTAAATCGGAAAGGACATTTGTATGGGGGTATATTGGATATTGGAATATGTTAACCATTTGGGGGGGGGGGTATATCTAAATCGGAATCGATCTTACCCACTTTGCTAAATCAACTCAGTGATTCTAAGCTGATCTGTATAATAAACGTTTCCTTTTGGGTTTTACAAACAAATGCACAGACACTGACATAATAGTCTCGTGGAGTGTATAAAAATGTAATGTTGACAGCTTCTAATCTGTCGGTAATACTTTGAAATGCACTCGGTGGTGGATGGTATATAAGATTCGTCCCGGATGAACTTAACGCCTTTTACTTGCACGCTTTTACTGCAAGCTGGTTTACTGAGTACTGCCGTGTATTTTGTGCACGATTAAACACAATTTTTGCAATTTTCAACATGATGTGTGGAAAAATTCAACAATGCTTGTGTACTATTCAACAATGAAGTAGAAATGATAGAATAAATTGTGTTTAATTTTACACAATAAACGTTTAGAATTACAACAAGTAAGGAAAAGCCAAAATCGGGCTGTACAAACCGATGAAACCATGTTTCACAATGTATGTTTAAGGATGAAATATATATAATATAATGTGTTCAGAACAAAATTTGCTAAAATATGTAATTTCTGGAGCAGAAAAAGTGAAATCGGGAGCGACACTTGTGAAAATCTGAACCGATTTTATCCATATTCACTATAGATGTGTCTAGTTAAAATAAAAGTTGTTGTGAAATTTGTGACTTTGAAAAAAATCTGTTAATATTTGTGTTTCTAGGACGGAAAGCTTCAAATCGGATGCGAAATTTGTATGATGGCTAGACTGAAAGAATTTTCCTTCATAATAGTTATGAAGCGATTTTATAAATTTAGTATTTTTTTCTTAATATGTATGAAAAATTCAAATGAAATGTTTCATACAATTTTTTCATGAACATTTTATATTTCATAAAACAAAATTGTTAAATTAGTGAAACTCAGTTTCATAAGATCAAAGAAAGATTTCATTGTATTAAAAAACAATTCTTAAAGATTTTGAAATATGCCATAACCAATAAAATATTTGTGTTATCAAATGTCAAATATAATGAAGGATTCCATAGTTTTTATGAAATGTTTCGTAACTTACAACTACATGTTTGGTGTGTCGACTTTATTCGGTTGAATGCTAGCAATTCTCATGTGTACTCTGTTAACTCTGACATAAGTATGTACCCTGATTTAGGTCAAAGACATATTCATTGAAATGGTGGTGTGTGTTGATTGGGTTTTTATACCCTACACCACAGGGTATAATGTCTTTGTGCATTTGTTTGTAACACCCAAAAGGAAACGAGATAGACCCATCGTTTATTATATCGATCGACTTAGAATCATTTTTTGAGTCGATTTAGCCGTCCGTCTGTCTAGTGCCGGATTAACCCATAAGCAAACTAAGCAGCTGCTTAGGGCCCCCGTAAAATTGGGGCCCCCAATATCATGCGTATAATTTTTTCTAAGTTTTAAAAATAAATTTTTAAACAAAACAAAAACCTAATTTCTATGAATGAAACTGAAATAACTCTTTCGTTGCCAGTTAAAAGAAGTTGGGAAAATGACTTTTTAAAATGGGGGCCCCCCAAGATCAGGCGTATTATTTGTTCTTTGTTTACAAAAGAAATTTGGAATCAAAACAATATCATCGACGTCAAAAATTGTTTTACTCATAAAATCATGACGTGTAAAGTCACAACGAAATAAATGAGTTTGTATAGGGTGTTTTTTATTGAGGTATATAACTTCGAATTGAAATAAAACACAAGAAATTCGTTTTAATGTCCATCAATTTGGCTTTATTGGAAAGATAATTTTATGCCATTAATGTTTAAATATGATTTCGGGCATGTGGCCGCCGCGGCTGGCTCGAATATAGCCAATTCTACAGGCCCAATTTTCAACCACTTTCTCCAATTGCTGTGCACGGTGGCGAATCGATTAATTCGGGTCCTCTTCAACACTTTGCTCTACAGCGGCAATTGTTTCTTCGGTGCGCACTGTTCGACGTCTCTGCGGATGCGTATTATCACATAGAGTAAACGTAGTGCGAAAACGATCCATGGTTAACCGAATTAATTGCTCTGATGGACGATTATGTCGACCATAAAATGGTGAACTTCGCGAACTGAACCATTACTTTCGAAATAAATTTGCACGATTTGCAAGCGTTGTTCTTTTGTCAACCTGTTCATGATGAAATGGCAGACCAAACTAAATATTAATCACTTGACAGCTGACAAAATGGCCGCCAGTTAAAAAAGTGATGCCAACTTAAAGTTCTATACCCCAATAAAAAACACCCTATATGTTGTGTGTGTAGTTAGTGTTTACAGTCAACAAAGAAAAAAGTTGTACACGTTACGTAATCAAATTAATTGAAGCACAATATGAATGATTACGATGTGGAATGACATGTTGCAACAATTTCATCGGACATCACAAGCCCTTCAGAGTTCAGAAGTTAATTTGCAAGTGTGCGCTGATTTGTATAAAACGTTGACTATTTACTTGCAAAATCTCAGGGAAAGATTTGAAGAATTCGAAAACAAGTCTAAAGAAATTTTACCCGACGGTGATTATAGAGGAAATAGTAATCGAATACGTACTCGGAGAGTACAAGTCAATGATGGTCCAGCGGAAGATTTATTCTTTTTATATGCAAAGGACAAATTTCGCATTTCGACTTTTTATTGCATCGTCGACATTCTTCAAGTCGAGATGAAAAGAAGAGGCGACGTTTATCAGAATCTGGCAGAAAAGTTTTCATTTTTATTAAACATGAATTTAACAAACGATGAGATACTATCAAAAGTTAAGTCGCTTGTCGCATCGTATCCTGAGGATTTAAATTCAAATCTCTCTGATGAATTACAACAATTTCATCAGTACGTTCGTTTGAAAATGGAAAAAGATAAAAATATTAGTGCAAATTTTACTGATTTTTATAACATCATTGTAAATGACCAACTTCAAACAGTCTTTCCTAACGTGGAAATCTGCCTCAGAATATTTTTATCATTAATGATAACAAACTGTTCGGGAGAACGATCTTTTTCGCAGTTGAAACGAATAAAAAATCCTCTGAGGACGACAATGCGACAAGATCGACTAAGTTCGTTGGCTCTTCTGTCAATTGAATCAGATGTTACGCGTCGCATGAATTTTGACAATTTAATCGAAAAGTTTGCTCGTCAAAAGTGCAGGAAAAAGAAGGTTTAATTTTTAAGCGATTGTTTTCATGTAACTTTGTATAAATAAAATAAATAATAATATAAATAAAAACATTATGGGGCCCCATATCTTTCACTGCTTAGAGCCTCACAGACTGTTAATCCGGCACTGCGTCTGTCCATCTATTCTTGTAATCAAAGTCCAGGTCGCAATTGTTGTTAGCACTAAATGAAACTTTGCACAACGAAGTTTTATGGTATAAGGACGAACGCTATTTAACTTGAAGCAAATCAGTTCAGATTTAGATATAGCTCCCACACAAATTTTGCTTCCGATTTTACTTTTTCCGCTCTAGAAACCACATATTTCAACATATTTTCCTCCAATTTGGCAAAACGCCATATATTTCAACTAAAAACAGCTCTGTTAAAAATAGGATAGATCGGTTCAGATTTATATATAGCTCCCATACAAATGTCTTCTCCGATTTGACTCTTTCCGCTCTAAAAACCACAAACTTTGACAACTTTTCTTCAAATTTGGCAAAACAGCTTATATTCAACTAAAAACAGCTCTGGTAAAAATAGGATAGATCGGTTCAGATTTATATATAGCTCCCATACAAATGTCTCCTCCGATTTGATTCTTTCCGCTCTAGAAACCACATATTTAACACTCCATAAAATTTGGGAAAGCGTCTAATATTTCAACTAAAAACCTTTGCTAAACATGGGTCACATCGGTTCAGATTTGTATATAGCTCCCATTCAAAGATTGTGTTCAAATTGTCTTATAAATACAGATAGAAGTATGGAATTTGTAGTATATTCTCCACTTATAAATATGTGCATCGTATATCACCCGGTTCAAATGTAATGACCTTTTTATATCCTTCACCATAGGGTATAATGACTGAAAGTGTTGTATCCTGTAAATGTATGTGTTTGACAAAAAATGTTAAATCGGAACGAAATAGGTGAAATATAATATATATATTGGGGCTATATCTAAATCTAAATCTGAATCTATCTTACCCACTTTCACCATAGGTGTTTTTGTTGGATTATAAGATGGGACAATGCATACCGCATAGTTATGTCAAGATTAAAGATAAGGAAGTCTGCGCAAATAATGTGTCCAATACTGTTGAACAAAAAAGTATGTGCTCTATTCCCACAAGGAGAACCAGCCGCGGACGATAGTCCTGGTCAACCAGTAGGGGACTCCGTAGAAGTGACCGAGGACGAAATATTAGGTTTATGTTCGAAAATTGGTGACACAAAGGCACCGGGACTAGACTAATCATTATTCCGAAGCCAGGCAAAACCCTTGGTGAGCCTCAATCCTACAGACTGTAATGAACACACAGTGTATATATAAAGAATTTCTTACGAAATTATCAAGTTTGGTTGATTTGAAAATAATCAGCAGTAGGAGTGCGCGAGACCTGAATATGCTAGCTAACAGCCGGTTGGGAGGCTCGTTTCCTTTCCCTTCTATCTGGAGTTTAACCTTGCAATAATGTTATATGGACTCCCTATTTATTTACTTTAATAAAAACTAACATGGACCATCGTTACTACTTATAAAATCAAAATACTGCAATTTAAGACAAATTATATTGGTATTGACTGGTTAATTTTAACATCTCCATGGTGACTTTAGGAGAGCTTCGCCTCATGACCCACCCTATGTTCTAGTGGCGTGAATATTATGTATCTAGAACCCCTTATGCCATCGTTTACCTCTTTCCTATTTCTTCCTGGTCATCGTCATATTAAGAAAACTCCGAATTCAATTTAACAATCCATAATTGTAAATGTACAATATTTATTAAAAAAATATATGTAAAGCATGAATCCTTAAGAAAAATTCGGTAGAGCTGAACTAATTTAACTAATTAAAATGAGTATATTCATGTGACGTAACGTTGTGCATATACATTCATCAGAACTGTAGGGTATTCATTTCAAACCAAATCAATATTTTGGTCTCTCTTTCTCTCTTATCAATTTATGTAGATCGCAAAAAAATAACAGAAGAAGCAAAAACACTTGAGTTTAAGAATGAGTGTGGAGATTAAAACATCCAATCCACCAAAGGAAAATAATAACAAAACAAGATTATTTAAAACAAAATTCCAATACCACCGTGTTTCTACGCGATTATCATAGGAACATAATAGAATTGAATCTTGTATGAAACATCACTCTTTTTCTTCTTTTTTTCTTATCACTCTCACGCACTCTCTTTAAAATTAATTCACTGTCTCTTACATTCTACTGATATGAAAAACATTTAATAAAACAAGTAAGGAAAGGCTAAAGTCGGGCGGGGCCGACTATATAATACCCTACACCACTCCCTGTGTATATACATCGCTTTTATTACTAAACCCAGGTGTTTCATGGGAGCAATTTTATGTAGTTCATATAAATTATACAGTATAAATTCATCTTGAGTCATATTTAACGAATATATTAAATAATTGATCCAATTTTCCGGCAGACAAATACAAATTATACAGTAGTAATAGTATGAATCGGACCGACATTTGAAAGGAGGCCTACAACAACACCGGCTCAAAACATGGACCTATATATTTCTCATTCACTGTAGGTATTCATAGTTGAAATATATCACGATCCGATGTAAGACGTAGTTTCTAGAGCTGTATTAGAGTATAATGGGTTATTGGGTTATTCCAAAGTGTGGACACATATATTTGACTTTGTATTCTGAAATATAATATAATCTGCAAAATTTGAAAAAAAAAAATCCGATGTAAAATTTGCGTTCTTGAGGGGTAAAAATTAAAATGGGGCCATTTGTAAGGGCTCTACATTAAAAAGAGGTTCCATATAAAGGGTGATTTTTTAAGAGCTTGATAACTTTTTTTAAAAAAAAAACGCATAAAATTTGCAAAATCTCATCGGTTCTTTATTTGAAACGTTAGATTGGTCCATGACATTTACTTTTTGAAGATAATTTCATTTAAATGTTGACCGCGGCTGCGTCTTAGGTGGTCCATTCGGAAAGTCCAATTTTGGGCAACTTTTTCGAGCATTTCGGCCGGAATAGCCCGAATTTCTTCGGAAATGTTGTCTTCCAAAGCTGGAATAGTTGCTGGCTTATTTCTGTAGACTTTAGATTTGACGTAGCCCCACAAAAAATAGTCTAAAGGCGTCAAATCGCATGATCTTGGTGGCCAACTTACCGGTCCATTTCTTGAGATGAATTGTTCTCCGAAGTTTTCCCTCAAAATGGCCATAGAATCGCGAGCTGTGTGGCATGTAGCGCCATCTTGTTGAAACCACATGTCAACCAAGTTCAGTTCTTCCATTTTGGGCAAAAAAAGTTGGATATCATCTCACGGTAGCGCTCACCATTCACAGTTACGTTACGATTCGCATCATCTTTGAAGAAGTACGGTCCAATGATGCCACCAGCCCATAAACCGCACCAAACTGTGACTTTTTCTGGATGCATTGGTAGCTCTTGCAATGCTTCTGGCTGATATTCACTCCAAAATCGACAATTCTGCCTATTTACGTACCCATTGAGCCAAAAATGAGCTTCGTCGCTGAACACAATTTCTTTCTTTCTGAACTTTCTTAACAGAGCACGCATTTTGATAATAAAATTCAATGATTTGCAAGCGTTGCTCGTTAGTAAGTCTATTCATGATGAAATGTCAAAGCATACTGAGCATCTTTCTCTTTGACACCATGTCTGAAATCCCACGTGATCTGTCAAATACTAATGCATGAAAATCCTAACCTCAAAAAAATCACTCTTTAGATCACTTTCAAAGTAGGTATTCTTAGTTGAAGTATGACATGATATGCAAAATTATATCGAGATCTAATGAACGATGTGGGTTCTAGAGATGTAATAGAGTGGAATGGGGCCCAATATGTATGGGGGTTATACCAAAATATGGACCCATATATTTGACTATCATAATATATCTTCTTAGTTGAAATCTATGAGGGCTATATCTAAATCTGAACCGATCTTACCAACTTTCACCATAGGTTTTTTAGTTGGATTATAAGATGTTGTGCCAATTTTAAAGAAAAAACGGGTACAATGTGTGGATTTAGAGCGGAAAAAGTCAAATCGGGAGCGACATATCATATCGGGATCATACCCACTTTCAGCATAGGTGTTTCTAGTTCGATTATAAAATGTTGTGCCAATTTTTAAGAAAATCGGGTACAATATGTGGTTTCTAAGGCGGAGAAAGTGAAATCGGGATCGACATTTGTATGGGGGCTATATCTAAATCTGAACCGATCTTACCCAATTTTTGCATACGTGTTTCTAGTTCGATTATAAGATGTTCTGCTAAATTTAAAGAAAATCGGGTACAATATGTCGTTTCTAGAGCGGAAAATGTCAAATCGGCAGCGACATTTGTATGGGGGCTATATCTAAATCTCATGACAATCGGACAACAATTGCGACCTGTAGAGTGCGAACAAGCTTAGATGGACAGTAGACGGACAGACAAAAAATCGACTCCGCTGGTGATTTTAAGCCGATCGGTATACTTAAAGGTGGGTCTAGCTCGATTATTTCTTGGTGTTACAAATATTTGGCGCGAAACTAACTTATAATACCCTAGACCACGAAGTGGTGACCATATGGTTTTGCATATCCTATTAATGATAAATACAAACATTTAATACATTTCACACTGTAACAATGATTTCAACTGTGATATTACCTTTAAGGCATTTAGAAAATTATAGTATATTTAGCCAATTATTCAGAAAATTGATCAATTACGATCATTTTAGCCATAGTTAATGTGCACTTATTTCGTGTAGACATACAAAAAGGAAGCTACACTCAAAGAAAAAATGTAAACTCTATGATAGGTTTTATCCTTTTTAATTTAGCGGAAGTACTTAAAAATTAGTTTTAATTTGATTTCTTTTGTTCACAAGTTGCACAATTGTAACCATCTTATGTTTGCATCACTAATAGGCCAAATAAAAAACTCAGTTTATTTACTGAATACTAGCAATTTCACTTTGTTCAAAATCAACTAAATAAAGCATTCAGAATTTGAAAAAAAAAACTTATTATACATTAAATTTGAAAGATCAAGGATGAAGGTTTAAAAAGCAACTAACTTATATTTACAGTGTATTTCTGCTGTGATGTCTGTCGGATTCGGGAGTTTATTTTCCGGAGTTCATAGTATAATATTCAAAAATGTCGCAAATAGCTGTGTTTAATTATATGTCCTTTCACATCGACCCGTCCAATGCAACAAATAAGTTGACGTTGTGGTAAAAGTGTTTGTGGTGCTGTCACGGTTAATGCATACTCCTCGCACCAATTAGGTTGTATTCCACCTTAGATAAGCAACTCTTAAAAATGTTTGCTGCGAAATACTTCTTCGTCGTGAGATTTGTGTCTCTTTTTTAAAGATTTCTCCTACATGGACAAAAAATTTACTTTAGCAAGGCAGGTGGGGAACAACATAATGCGTTAAAAAAATACTTTTTCAGTTGTGGAAACAATTTATGTGTCACTGAGTCCCACAAGATCACCAATTGAAGTATATGAGGAAAGGTGTATGTAGTATATGATAAAGATGATCGGAATATTTCGGCGATGTTTCAGGTTGAGAATAGATTTTTAAAACACCACAAATCTCTTTCCAGATATAATCCCTAGTGAAGGATATCTCTTTCCACGATGCCAAGGACGTGATGTATAATAAATCTAATGCAAATAAATTTATTCAACACTCAACAATTTTACATTTTAACACATTTTACCTCATTGAAGTTTAAAATTTGTTCGTGGACTAGGGTATTATAAGTTAGTTTTCCGCCAAATGTTTGTAACACCAAGCTAGACCCACCTTTAAGTATACGGATCGGCTTAGAATCACCAGCTGAATCGATTTAACGATGTCTGTCCGTCTGCTGTCCATATAAGCTTGTTCGCACTCTACAGGTCGCAATTGAGGTCCGATTGTCACGAAATTTGGTAGAAGTTACTTTTTTTTGGCCAAGGACGATCGGTATTTAATTTGGAGAAAATTGGTTCAGATTTCGATATAGTCTCTATACAAATATCCCTATAATTTACACTATTACTGCTCTAAAATGCATATTTTACATCGTGTTATATTTGTACTAGAAACAGCTCACGGGAAAGTGGACCACATTGGTCTACGTTTATATATATCCCCCATACAAATGTACCTCCGATTTACAATATTACTGCTCTAAAATGTACATTTTACATCGGATGTTGATCAAATTTTCCACACAATGTTACATTTAGACAAGAAACTCCTATTTTGAAAGCCAGCGCATACATTGGATCTTGATAAAATTTTGCAGAGCATGTTATATTTCAATAAAGAATACCTACTGGGCTAGGATATTATAAGTTAGTTTCGCGCCAAATGTTTGTAACACCAAGAAATAATCGAGCTAGACCCACCTTTAAGTATTCCGATCGGCTTAGAATCACCAGCTGAGTCGATTTACCGATGTCTGTCTGTCCGTCAGTCTGCTGTCCATCTAAGCTTGTTCGCACTCTACAGATCGCAATTGCTGTCCGATTGCCATGAAACTTGGCAGAAGTTATTTTTTCTGGACATGGACCATCGGTATTGAATTTGGAGGAAATCGGTTCACATTTAGATATAGCCCCCATACAAATGTCGCTCCCGATTTGACTTTTTCCGCTCTAGAAACCACATATTGTACCCGATTTTCTTTAAATTTGGCACAACATCTTATAATCCAACTAGAAAAACCTATGCAAAAATTGGGTAAGATCGGTTCAGATTTAGATATAGCCCCCATACAAATCTCGCTCCCGATTTGACATTTTCCGCTCTAGAAAAGACATATTGTACCCGATTTTCTTTAAATTTGACACAACATCATATAATCCAACTAGAAAAACCTATGCTAAAATTGGGTAAGATCGGTTCAGATTTAGATATAGCCCCCATACAAATCTCGCTCCCGATTTGACATTTTCCGCTCTAGAAAAGACATATTGTACCCGATTTTCTTTTAATTTGACACAACATCATATAATCCAACTAGAAACACCTATGCAGAAATTCGGTAAGATCGGTTCAGATTTAGTTATATCCCCCATACAAATGTCGCTCCCGATTTGACTTTTTCCGCTTTAGAAACCACATATTGTACCCGATTTTCTTTAAAATTGACACAACATTTTATAATCGAACTAGAAACACCTATGCTGAAAGTGGGTAAGATCGGTTCAGATTTAGATATAGCCCCCATACTAATGTCGCTCCCGATTTCACTTTTTCCGCTTTAGAAACCGATTTTGGCCAAACTTTACATATCATATTTCACCAATAAACATACGTGGTGAAAGGGGGTCACATCGTTCCAGGTATCAATACACCCCCATACAAATGTCCTTTCCGATTTAACATTTTTTGTGAAATACATACATTTACAGGATGCAAAAATCCTTCCCAATTTCACATTTTTACCGAACCGACATTTTACATCGGAATTTTTTCAAATTTTGGAAAGTATATTGTATTTATATTTCATACTAAGAATACCTACTTTAAAAGTGATCTATATGGGCCCATTTTTAATGTAGCGCCCTTACAAATGCCTCCCTTTTTTATTATTACGCCTGTAGGACCCACAATTTGCATAGAAAGTTTATCAAATTTTGCATTTTGTATTATATTTCAACTAAGAAGCCATATTATGAAAGTCAAATATATGGGTCCATATTTTGGTATAAGCCCCATACAAATTTGGCCCCCATTCTACTCTATTACATCTCTAGAACCCGCATCGTACATTGGATCTCGATATAATTTGGCATATCATGTCATATTTCAACTAAGAATGGCTACTGTATAATTTGTATTTGTCTGCCGGAAAGTTGGATCAATTAATTACCATAATCGTTAAATTTGACTAAAGATGATTTTATAGTATACTGTATAATTTATATGAACTACATAAAATTGCTCCCATGCAACACCTGGGTTTAGTAAAGCGAGGTATATACGCAGGGAGTGGTGTAGGGTAGTATATAGTCGGCCCCGCCCGACTTTAGCCTTTCCTTACTTGTTCTATTTGTATTTTCTCTTTACTGAGGAAAATTAATGTCCCTGAAAACCTTATTAAAAAGGTAAATGATTCTTCCACTCAGGCAGGGGGGTTTTCATAAAAAAGTTAACCCTATAATGTGTTGTTATATTAACTAAAATTTAGGAAACCAAGTACATTTTTACTAAATATAAGTAAAATTTTGCCGAAATTTTCCTAAATCTAAGTAAATTTTTCCTAAAACCAAGTAATTTTATACTAAATTTAAGCAAAATTTTCCTAAAACTAAGTAAATTTTTACTAAATCTTAGTAAAATTTTGCTGAAAATTTCTTAAAACTAAGTAAATGTTTACTCAAATCAAATAAATATTTACTCAAACTAAGGACAATTTTGCTGATTTTTTCCTCAAAACGAGTAAATTTTTTACTTAAACTGAGGAAAATTTTATTTGATACAAGGAGAAATGGTGAAATTAAAATAAGTTCATTTTAACTAAAAAAATCAAACAAATGGTTTTGCTTCAGAGTATGCAAAACTGATACAAAAAATGACAACATGAAATATTTCTCAAAAGTTTCATGATACATCTGCCATAAGGAGTTGAGCTATTACTCCATGATTGTTGCGAAGGCAATATAGGCGCCTTCGCAGTGGTTGTTTAGAATAATTCAGAAAGTATTTAAGAAATAAGTCTCTGCAAACGAATGAGAATTGCTTCTAAGATTAATATTCAAGAATTTTTTAAACAATTTCAAATGTTTTTTCCATGCTTTATATAAAGCGCCTTGGAGACGATCAAATAATTCCATCAATCGGTTGTGTGTGTGCCTCTAATCGGGTTTCGTCGGCTACACGTACACGACGTCGGCAATGATTGACATAAAAAACAAAATTTTTTGATATTTTCGTTGATGGTCTCCAGTTACGATTGTCAATCATGACTCATTTAGTAGTAAAAAATTGTGTGAGATGGACATGTGAGCGGGTGAAAAAAATTCATTTTAAAATTTATAGAATGCTATGAGAGCTTACCGGCTCTGTGGAACACCAAAGTGGATGCCTACAGCAACAGGGAGGAAAAAAGGAAGCAGTATGAGCTACTGCTGGATGTTTTTAATGAGGAATATCCCAATTGGACAGTTAATGATGTTAAAAAAAATTAATTCTCTACGGACAAATTTCCGACGGGAGAAACATCGACTGGCGGAGTGCAGCAAAAGTAGTATGAAAGTTTCAACCGAACACAACGAAGTCAAACACAAAGTGATGATTGCCGTATTTTGTGGTGCGTTTGCGGGCAAAACACGAAGGCACACACTAACACATATGCACGTGATTGATGGAATTATTTGATCGTCTCCAAGGCGCTTAAGGTTACTTTCTATATATGTTTGTGTGCCACAAAATTTGAAATCAATTTTTGAAAGCTTTTTTCTCAACCAATTTTGCTCAAATTTTGCACACTTAATCATTTTCGATGACAATACAAGGAAATGGAAAAATTTGACCAATTGGACAAAGGGGCGTGGTACCTCCCATACAAACCACAAATTAAAAATCTATTATTTCTGCTCCTGATAACGGTATTTAAACAAAATTTGGTACGTCGGTTTGGTGTGCATGTTGTAAGTGCTGCTGCAAATATGGGCGGGATTGTACAAAGGGGCGTCGTACCTCCCATACAAACCACAAATTAAAAATCTATTATTTCTGCTCCTGATAACGGTATTTGAACAAAATTTGGTACGTCGGTTTGGTGTGGATTTTTTAAGTGCTGCTGCAAATATGGGCGGGATTGTACAAAGGGGCGTGGTACCTCCCATACAAACCACAAATTAAAAATCTATTATTTCTGCTCCTGATAACGCAGTAATTTTTCCTTCTACAAAAGATAACTAAAAACGAATTTCTAAGCCCAATAGAATTCTGCTTGCATAAAGCATGGATTTGAAAAAAATTTTTTTTTGATTTACTAGTTATGTTTATTAATACTTAAATGTCTTCATACTCGGCATAATTTTCAGTAAACATTTTAACTTCATTTTAGGAAAAAACACATTTTTAAGTTAAAATTTCCTAAATGGAATTTTTTCCATACAAAAAAATTCAGAGTTTTTTCTCACTTAAAACCTTGGAAATATTCTTTCACATAAGTTTACATTTACTCAATTGTAAGAAATTTTTATTAGATGCAAAGAACTATTTCTTGCAAATGAACTATTTACTATGGCTTTGAAAGAAGGAAACTTTACTCATACCATCTTCGAGCCAAACTCGCTTATGAACGCTTATCTTTTTATATTATAATTAACAGCAGCCAATTTTAGCAGACTATAAACTCTTTAGCAATGTGAATGGTGATGTAAGATTGCAGAAAACTGCTGTTATGCCAAAAAACAGCTGTAATAGCAGAAAAGAAAAGACAATCGCTGCTTTTATTAACAGATTTGTTATCTAAGTGTAGAACTTTTGTTTAAATATTTGCTTGAAATTACATACATACATATCGCTTATATTCAAAGGTGGCTATGAACAAAAACATAACTTTTCAGGAGAGCGAAAAAACTGATTTTCTCCTTAATTTGAAGAGAAATTATTAGTCATTATTCTACAGTTTAATCTAAAAAGGATTGCTAAATGCTACGATTAAAAAGATTTCGAAATTTCCTGTTATTCGCGGTTTCATGGTCCATAGCCACTTTTGTATGTTTAAAATTGAGCACTATGAATATTGAAATAAGCACATAGCCATTTATGTCCAAATATATAAATAAGGTTTATTGTAAACTCCATAACTTTTTTCATGAAATCTTGGCAATGTTGTATAGAAAACGCATTTTCTGTGATGTACACAGCGAATTTAAAGATTCCAGATTCATCCGTCAGATTAGTACCATTTTTATCCCTTCTACCAAATTTTTCACAAAAAGTGCATTTTGCGTTAGGGCATGGTAAACAAAAAATACAAATTGGATATTTTTTATTTTATGATTTTCTCGCGATCTAGCCAACGGATCCGACTGAATTTTTGTTTATGTGTTAAGAACCAATTTCGCTTGTAACATATATGTCGCCAGTCGCGAAAATCGCTGCAACTGATGAAAAATCCAAAATTCGCAGTTACAATTCCTTATAATTTAGTTTTTTCGTTTGAATTTTTTTTTGGTCTGTTATCAATATTTGATTTGAACTGGGATATTGTCCTGGCTCAAGACCATTTTGCATCTATATTTAATAGAATGCAAATTTATTTACAAATGGCATGGTGACATTTATTACTTGGCTGCAGACTACCACTATCATGATTTCCACCCTGTCTAAAGGTTTCATTTCATGTCACCATGCCATTTGTAAATAAATTTGCATTCTATTAAATATAGATGCAAATTGGTCTTGAGCCAGGACAATATCCCAGTTCAAATCAAATATTGATAACAGACCAAAAAAATTCAAACGAAAAAACTAAAACAAATGAGCGTTGGCACGGCAGAAGTATTGCTGGGTAACTATACCTGCATATACACATACTTACATATGCAACTCAATGAGATGCTTGTAAGATGGCATGTGTACTTTATTACTTGGTGCGATTTTTTAAACGCAAATTCGGCAAGTGAGTTGTGATTCTCGTTCGTTTGTGAAAATCATCTCCTTATAGAGGCCGGGTTTGATGTTGAAAAGTCGCTGCGAAGCCACCTGAATGAAACCTTTAGACAGGGTGGAAATCATGATAGTGGTAGTCTGCAGCCAAGTAATAAATGTCACCATGCCATTTGTAAATAAATTTGCATTCTATTAAATATAGATGCAAAATGGTCTTGAGCCAGGACAATATCGCAGTTCAAATGAAATATTGATAACAGACCAAAAAAATTCAAACGAAAAAACTAAAACAAATGAGCGTTGGCACGGCAGAAGTATTGCTGGGTAACTATACCTGCATTTGAACCCCCAAAACCCCCCCCCCCCCCTGCGCACGGCCCTGCTTTCACTGACAGAACACTGTGGTATGAATCTGACAAGGGAATGAAATCATATAGAGTCACCGCTGGCGTTCCCAAGGTTCAGTTTTAGGTCCTCTGCTGTGGAATGAAATGTGACGATGTAGCAATTCTCGTACAGGCGCGCAAGAAAGAAGAGGTCGAGCTATATGCAAACGAGACCATCAAAACATGGCTAAATTCTGTGAACCTGGAGCTTGCAGAACACAAAATGGAAGCAGTTCTTGTTAGTGGAAAAAGGAGTAAGGAAGTCCTCAACATACGAGTGGGAAATTTAGACATCACCTCCACGGACTCTATAAAGTTCCTGTGAGTAATGCTAGATGACCGAATAATTTTTAAAAAAACATATGAAGTATTCGTATAAAAGGCAACTGCTGTTGCAAACTCACTAGCTAGGATGATGCCTAATGTAGGAGGACCTCGTCATGTTTTCCCACACGGGTGGTATACATCTTTAAGAAGATTCCACACCTCCAGCGCATCAAAAAAAATACAGACAGACAGACATTGCTAAAACGATTCAAAAAGTGATTCTAAGTCGATCGGTATAATTAACTCCCTAACTTTTGGGTGTTACAAACAAATGCACAAAGACATAATACTCTCGTGGAATGTATAAAAATAGGCTATATGCACATGTAAGTGAATGCAACATTAAACAATGTATCAGCCTGTGCATCGAAAGTGAATAATGTAAAAGGACACTCATTGGTACATCATAAATGGAAACATTCATAAGGTTAAATAAGTAAAGAAATGCATCCGGAGCTACGTTTCCAAGATATACACCCATCCAAATATACTCTCTAAGGAGCTGCTAAATTATGAAGGCCATAGACGTCTGGAGAAAAAAAATAACCTAGAAATTTTAATAGTCACTTAAGGCTTTGCAAACTCATGTAGGTTATTGATTTTAAATAACCTTTAGAATAAGTAAATATTTGAATACTTATTGTTGTTTTCATAAGATATGAAATAAATAAAGAAATATCGGAAAACGATAACATACAAACAATATAGAGAAATGCCTAAGTATTTGTATTCTTTTTTAAACTTTGGGCAAAATATACAAAAACTAAACAGTCCAACGGTGAACTTTCTGCCTAGACATTTGTCTTGTTACTGTTCTGCCCTTCTTGCTGCTTTCTTAATAGAAATCTGTAGACATGCACACTGCTTTCTATATCTGCCTTGTGTTCATTTATTATCTGTTCTGTTGTCTTAATATATAATTAACTTCTCCAGAGTGAATCGATTGTTGTACACTGAAAGAAAAATGAATAAGTTGCATCAATTGTTATTCATTTAATTAATGTGATAATATATAGATATAATTGATCTTATCAAAACAGTGTCTAAGGACACAGCAAGACGCTCTCATGATGGGGAGCGTCGACGGATTTTGTAGTAAAAAAGCGGAATCTAACCAAAAACGTAAAAATAAAAAGATTCAGGTATTTTAATGTATTACAAATTAAAATAGGTACGTTTAGAATATTTATTTTCTCTTTGATTTTTTCTTTTTATTTCCTAGAGAAGTTTGAAAATTTAACAATTTGGTCAAGATCTGGACATATTTGGTAGTTCTTATTTCCTAAATTGCGACCTGGGATTTCCCGCAGCAAAAATCTCGGGAATTTTCATATTTTCCCGTACCCCGGGAAATTTTTTTCGGTATTCTCGTGGGAATTCGGCAGAAATTTTACCTATTTGTCGTCGTGTTTTCACTACAATATTGTAAAAGGCACCAAAAATAAATTAAATTAGATATTTGTATTACTATAACTGAATAATATGTAAAAAATAATGTTAGTACTATTGATATCTTCATGGATAAAGTCCGACAAACTGTTCTCCTGATATGCTGATATCTGTGGAGAAATTACACAGGTTTTCGAGGCTACAGGAAAAGGAACGGATAATTTAAGATTGAAGCAGTCTGTATTTATTACAAAGAATTTCCTTTCCATTTATGTTCATATTTTCATATAAATTTTTAACGGTTTTTAACTCTGTACGATCAGCTGATGTTACTTTTTCATACTACATTTATTATACAATGTGTGTCTGAATATATATAAAAGGTTGAGAACTTAGGTTAGGATTCTGACATCAAAGACAATTTTTAACCAGAAGGATTTCTCTACAAATCGAATGAGAGCTATTTTTTATAAATCCTTTAAAACTTGATTTCAATATGTTTTTATGCGAAATATAATAATTTACTATATTAAAGTTAAAATGCCATATTAAAAAAAAAACAGAAAAAATAAGTTTTTAGATAGTAAACAATATGTTGAAGATTTCCTGTCCTGTCTCGGGATCACGGAAAATCGGACAAATAATTCCCGTTTCCTGGGAAATAAAAAGTACGGGAAAATGCAAAACCTACCTAATGCCAGGTAATAGCCTTGTCACACTGCATACGGAATCTAGCTGAAATGACAGAAGGTCGATTTTGCAATGTCAAATTTGTATGGGATCTGACATTTGCAAATCGATGAAAATAGGTAGGACAGTGATCAGACAGACATTTCTAGGGGCCTGAGACAAAACTTGTGCCAAAAACATAAGCTAATATAGTTCTCATTCACGGTAGGTATTCTTAGTTGAGATATGTCATGATTTGCAAAATATCATCAAAATGCGATGTTGGTTCTAGAGCGATAATAGAGTAAAATGGGGCCCATTTGTATGGTGGTTATTCCAAAATATGGACCTATATATTTGACTTTCATAGTATCGTTTTTTAGTTGAAATATAATATGATTTGCAAAATTTGATAAATTCTGATGTAAACTATGGGTTCTGGAGTGGTAAAAGTAAAAAATGGGGCCCAATTGTAAGGGCGCTACATTAAAAAGTGCGTCCTTATTGATCACTTTCACAGTTGGAATTCTTAGTTGAAATATATGATTTGCCTTTTAGAGCGATATAGTGTAAACTGGGGACCCAGTAGTACGGGGGCTATTGGAACATGGACCTATATAGTTGACTTTCGTAGTGGGTGTTTCTAGTTCAAATATAACATGGTGTAGGAAATTTTATCCAGATCAGATGTAAAATGTGCCTTTTAGAGCAATAATAGTGTAAATCGGAGGTACATTTGTACATTCATGTTGGCTGTTTCTAGTTCGAATGTTAACTCTAGAGCAGTAATAGGGTAAATTGGAAGGATATTTGTATGAAGGCTATATCTAATATAAATCTGAACCTATTTTCTCCAATTTCGATACCGATCGTCATTGGGCTATAAAAGAGATTTCTAAAAATAACAAAAAATCCGTAGTAAATAAATGAAATGCCTCATTAACCTTTCAAATCAAGACGCATACTTTAATTACATTTCAACCACTCATAGTTTAAATTACTATTAATAAGCTTGTCTATTCTTTTAAAAAATAAAGATTATCGATTATCAAAAAATAATGTAGAACGAAAAAGCGGGACTATGCCGGAGTAACAATTTATGTGCTTATTTTACACAAATCGTCAAAATAAAACGAAAGCAAAATATGCATATTGTTGAGACTAAATCTTAGTTTTTGCTCACAAAATCAACAAAGCGAATTTCTGAATCGAACTCATGGTGGGTCCCACATTGCCAAAACCGAAATATTTTGGGGAAATGCATAAAACGAAGCAAACGTTGGGAATATCCAGAATTAGTTTGCAACCGCTTTGACGTTTTTCATCTTACAGTAAGCATACTTACCAAACTATGAATGTATGTGTGCAATCGTGGTATGATAGTACACAAAATACGTTAAAGTGAAGGATATTTGTGTCACATGAATTTACTTTCATGAATTCTCCGTCCGCCGCCCGCCGCCCTCGTCAACCGGAGCAGTTGCCCAGACTCATGCATGAGTGCACTGTTGGTGCAGACATCACTCGTTCTCGCATTGCCACTTTGCCATTCGATTTTCGTCATTCATACGGAAAAATGCTTAAAGTTATACTTTCCATCTCTACGAGTATGGAAAACTTCCTTTGATGTTAACGGTTCCGGGCTTGTTCGAAATTCTATTTATTTTTCGTTATGATTTGTTTGTCTTCGAGTGAAAGGAAATTTCAAAATTAAAATTATGAATGGATTGGTTTCTCATATTACTCTTGCTGGCAGGACATGAAAAATGGCAACTCACAAACACAAACACAAATACAACCCAAACTCACACCGCGCTGACTGAACTGTTCACCCTTTCAGCAGCACAGTCGCCTCTTTGGGAAGGGAAAACGGGGAATGTCTCTGCAATTCAATTGTGATGGTTGGTTGTGAAATAGTTTGATAAATTATTGGCAATTTAGTTTAGTTGCCACATAAATCAGTTAAACCCCAACATTTGGCATTGAGTACGAATAGATTTAATTAATAGAGCAGATATTTGTGGCAGTACCCGGGAGTCTTTCGGCGGTTTGCACAGATTCCGTGTTTACGACGATGAGTACGTGGGTGCGTGTGCAGAGTGTGTAGAGTGTTTGCGTAAGGAATCGAGAGGATGTGCAAACTAATTAAGTTCGGATTAAGAAATAACAACTGTTTGGATTAAGGACTTTGGGCTCGTTAAAATAATGGCCACGGAGCGAAATCCAAACGACAGCATCATCTGATGGATACGAAATGTATGGTGGGTAATCACGAAATATGCACTGCTGGAGAGGAATAGGGAGCGAATCTGAAAATCTCTAAGTAATGAACGATATCGCTTCCGAATGTAATTGTGCAGCGTTTTCAAAAGTAGTGAAAGGAAAAGTTGGCCCATAACACATTGTTTTGACGGGTTAGAGGGATCCAATTCTCGCTTGAGACCAAATTCCTTCTTGGAATAAAACACTTATTGTTCTTTTTAACGTTATAATAAATTAGGATTTATTTATGTGTATTGTTGTTGTGTTTGCGTAATGTGTAGTTCAATTATTTTTGTATGATAATACACGTAGGGTAATGCACATTTGTTGTTGGGATGTATTCTGGAATATGTATGTATGGTTGTATGTAGGTTGTGTGTGCTGGATGTGGGTGAAGGAATAGTGTCGCGGCGCTACTTCTGTTCTTCGCGTTGGGTTGACGACTGACTCCAAGTACGCATAGAGAGAATGAGAGAACCAAGTCGATCTTGCACTCGCATCGCATATTACGAGGGAAAAACAAGTAGATAAAGGATGTCACCCAGCAAACATTTTGTGTTCGCATGAACACACATCATATGCAGAAATTGAAATATGTAAGCATGAATATGTAAATCATGGGATGGTTAATTAATATATAACCCACCAAAAAATGTTTTATAGTTTTGAAGCAATACGATTTTTGTAGCAGCATACCGATGGCCATTTGAAGTGTGATTCATAAAATTCAAGCAGAAAATGTATAAAGTATGGCAAAAAATACTTTTTAGCTTCGTGTTTGCTTTCCGTGATGCGATCGTGTAAGACAAAAATACATAATAATTTGTGTGACGATCTTTCGTGAACTCAATACGCCTTGTTATGGCCTTTTCAGACTGCATGCGAAATCATTCGATTTCGGATTGAAATTTGCAAATGTCAAATATGTATGGGATCTGACATTTGCAAATCGACCTTATGTCAGGCTATTACGATCGTATTTGCCAAACTGATTGATATCAGTTGGTTTTGTGAATTGGATCAGTACAGACGCACACAAATGTTGGCAGTTTCTTAGAATAAGTAATCGAATACAATTAAGTTAAACGTGTTGTTTATTCTGGATGTGTAATTTATCTTGTATTACACACGTGTGTGCAACTTCAAACGATTGAAAATATTCTAGCACAAATACTTTGTTTTTGTACAGTTTTTGTTTGAGTATTCGTTTTATTGGTTTATTTGCATTTCATAACGGTGGGTAAGCGCCAAATGGACAGATTGATAAAGAAGGAAAAACATACAAGATTTAAAATCATGAGCCAAAAAATGGCGGTGGTTGGGTCGGTGCAAGTGCGCGCTCATCGGTGTCAAAGGTGAGGGAAACGGGGTAAAAATGCACAGAAAGCCTCAAAACTTCCTCGGAGTCGCCCCCAGAGGGGTTAAATGTAAGACTGACTCCAATTAATTTTCTCTCTCCAATATTTTTTTCAAATACACATATCCCGACTCCTTAAAAGGCCTCCCATACAAAAATTAAATTTTTGTAAAATTAGCTCCCACTGCTCTTAATGGCCTAAGGGGGCCGTTGGTAAAGTCAAATGGATGACCCCCAATATTTTTGAAACCTCCGTACACCTCCTGTCCTCAACGTTAAGGTGGCCCCCTTACGAATTTTTTATAATTGTTGTTATAACCCTTGCTGGGTTAAATCCCCACTCCTTAATTGGGCTCCTATAAAAAAACTACATTTCACCGCTTCTTAAGGGGAAAAGTTGATAGACTTTATTATTATGCTTAAGGGGGCTCCGATACTAGAGCAAAATTTTTATAAACTTGGCTCCCACCGCTCCACGATGGTGTTTGGCCACCAATTTGAGAGGCAAAAAGTCCATTTTTGAAGTAACGTATTTTCAAAAGGTGACAGACTGTTGCCAGCACTATGATATTTCAATCTAAAGTAATAACGAGTAATAACAATAATATGGCTTTAAAACTGGATAACTAAGCTGCGATAACAAAAATCTAAATAAAATCTATATATATAAAAGAAAGTGTCCGAAGCGATGTAATCCCATAACTCGAGATTGGCCAAACCGATTTTGATGATTTGTACTTTGTTGGAAAGGTATTTTCTCAGCACGGGTTTAAAAAAAAATAAACTAGTAAATCAAAAAAAAATTTTTTCAAATCCATGCTTTATGCAAGCAGAATTCTATTGGGCCTAGAAATTCTTTTTTAGTTATCTTTTGTAGAAGGAAAAATTACTGCGTTATCAGGAGCAGAAATAATAGATTTTTAATTTGTGGTTTGTATGGGAGGTACCACGCCCCTTTGTCCATTCCCGCTCATATTTGCAGCAGCACTTAAAAAATCCACACCAAACCGACGTACCAAATTTTGTTCAAATACCGTTATCAGGAGCAGAAATAATAGATTTTTAATTTGTGGTTTGTATGGGAGGTACCACGCCCCTTTGTACAATCCCGCCCATATTTGCAGCAGCACTTAAAAAATCCACACCAAACCGACGTACCAAATTTTGTTCAAATACCGTTATCAGGAGCAGAAATAATAGATTTTTAATTTGTGGTTTGTATGGGAGGTACCACGCCCCTTTGTACAATCCCGCCCATATTTGCAGCAGCACTTACAACATGCACACCAAACCGACGTACCAAATTTTGTTTAAATACCGTTATCAGGAGCAGAAATAATAGATTTTTAATTTGTGGTTTGTATGGGAGGTACCACGCCCCTTTGTACAATCCCGCCCATATTTGCAGCAGCACTTACAACATGCACACCAAACCGACACACAGTGGTCAATTTCGCGAGATAGCGGTCAAAACTCTATAACTTTTGGCCGGATTGGTATTTTTTTACGCAAATTGTGTGTGTTCAAACGTAAAAATCGACTGATAGGAACGTAAGTAATGTGGAGTTAAAAATGCATTTTAATTTTTTGTTGAGTTTCCATGTAAAAGTTGAATATTTTGACATTTTAAATAGGTATATTTTTTATAATTTCTTATTTTCTTCAATCGTATTTTACAACCAATACTTATTTATTATTCCTAAACTTAATTTTGGTCAGAAAATGCCAACATTTGGTCCCTGACATTTATTTAGTCTCAATATTCACAGGGGCCAAAGGTTGGTTTATGTGGAAGAAAGCTAATTCTTGTGAGGATTAAACTGAAAAATAACACTGAAATTCCCAACAATATCAATACCATTTGGATATATTATATACAGAACACAACATCGATAAAATTTTAAGTAAACTTTTACTATTGATTTAAAGTGCACATATATTTTATTTAAATGTATTAATAAAAATTTCTACTAAAATTAGAAACAAATTATAATCTTTAAACTAGACAACAAAATATTAATAAGATCTTCATTAGTACAATATCTGGAAATTTTTCTTGTATTGTGCTCGCGAAAGAATCTGTAGTCTTTGTTCCTTTTTTCTTGCGCTTCTTCTGAGAGATCTCCAATTGGAAGCATATTGTGCTGAATTATTTGTTCCCCATGGAACAAAATTTTGTGAACTGTGGTTGGCATATGTCTCCAAGAATATTTTTGGTTATAAAGGGTTGCTGTCTCATTAGCATACTGACCAAATTTTTTTGCATCTATCTTTTTGCTACATGCTATAACTTCTAATATGATTTGGAATCGTCGTATTAAATCATAATCTACTCCAGTTATAGAAGCTGCAGTTTCTGGATCGGAAAAAAATCTCCTTGCTGTGTTTCCATCATTAGAATTTCCTTCTCCTTGCTTTGGCTGGTCAATTATAAGGCCTATCTCACGGTATTTTTCTTGAATATCTTTTTTTTTTTGCTTTCTTTTTTCCAAATTTTCTTTGTTGTTTCTCACTGTTTCGCCTAACGGGCCAAATTCCAAATCGTATCCCAATTTAAGAATATGCTCCATAAAACGAATTCTAGCATGAAGAGGTGACATTCCAAATTCATATGCTTCATTAAAACTATCGTCTTGTGTTGGTGGTTGGCTCAATTGACTTGATGTTTTTTGGCATATGGTGCAGCTTGACGAAGACTTTGTTTCGGTTAAAGCTTGTGCAACTTTTCCATCGATCATTGTAAGTGACATTTTAAAGTTAACTTCGATGCATTGGTCATTAAATTCAAATATCACTGGTTGAAGTTCCTTAATTTTATCTCTTATTTTGCCAACTTCTTCAGTTATGACATCTTTAGTTTCTTTTTTGTAAGCAAACTTTATTGGTCTACAAAATTTTGTTGACGAGGGAATTTCATTCTTCCATACATCTATCTCTGCAGCTCTACTAGTTGACGGCTCTGAACCAATATAAGTTTTTGTTAAACGTAATGGAACGAAATAAATCATGAATAAATTGGCATCTGATGAATTTTCCGCATTACATTGTTTGTATTGTTTCTGGCCAGAGGGCCCATCACATCCCCATTTAGAAATTAAAGTCATGCTGCAATTTTTAAACTTCTTTAAATAGTCAGCATCAAATGTCTTTAATAATCGTTCTGCAGTGTGTTCAAGAAGATCCTGCAATTTTATTTCTGCTGAACTTGAAGTTACACTAATAGCAGTTGGTGAAGGTAAGCAATCTTTTTTGGCAGAAACTAAATCTCGATATGATGGAAAAATTCCACAATTTTTTTCATTGGTTCGCTTCCGCAATTCTGTATATTGGTTTTTAGTCATTTTCAAATCCAAAAATAGTGCAAGTGCTTCTTCTGGAGTAAATCTATTTTCTTCAGTTGGTGTCGGCATACTTTCTAAAATCCTTTTTGTGCGTCTGGGGCTTGCTTCCACTATTTTTTCAATGATAGCAATTTTACTCTTTTTAGTTTTCGATGGTTGAATTTGATGCAGTAATGAATCCTTTATGATGCTACAACAAACTTCTTCATTGATATGTTTAAGCTTGCGTCTTCGTGATCTTTCACTACAATTATCAATTGGCTTTGCTGGTCGACCACCTTTTCCAGTTTCCGTGGTAGTTACTGATGGCTTTTCAAAAATAAGTTTATTTCTTAGCCATTCTTGGTTGCGTGAGTAAAACAATTTCTTGTTTCTGGAACATTGATTGTACCGTTTTCTTAAAGTATTTAAAAAGTTTTTTATTTTTAACTTATGAATTTTAATTTCTGGTTTGTCGGATATTTTGAAGAATGGATTATTCATTATATGTAAAATAATGTCGTTTTCATCTTTCCGTTCAAAATATATATCAGATAGAACACTATAACTGAATTTAGCCATTGTTTAAACAATAATTATATATAATTATATAATTCACTATTAAAAACTGCACTTTCAAAATATTGACTTGTACTTTTCGCGTTCGTCGACACTTGTTGAATGAGTAAAATCGATCAATGCACACCTATTTATACTGTGTATTGTTCACTATTTTACTGACAGGTACTTGTAAATGGGTGCATATTTTTTTACCGTCGCTATATACCTGTTTCACCATGTGCACATTCAACGCACATTTAGGGGTCGTCATTATTCGCAATTGTATTTAAAACAGGTATTCTGAACGGACCTGATATTCGGAAATTTATCAAAAGTGATTCTTTCATGAACAACCTACGAAGAAAACAAGATCATCAGAACCACAAGCGTCAACTTCTGCAAGCATGGATATTGCCAATAATTGAAAAAATGTTCTGAATTTGGTTTTTATGCATATTATTATGGCGTATTAATTGCATATTATTTTATTTTCATAAAGTTTTTATAAATATTTTTTTTTGCATGATAATTTTTTAATTTTTATTTTATTTTTTGAAATTGCGAATAAAAGCGAAACGCGTGCATCGATTTTCATGATCTTTGTCTCATTTTGCTCATAGGTTATGTGACTTTGCGAAAAAGTAACTACACTTGAAACTTATTTCCGTTTTGTATTTTTTATGAATTTAAAAAAATTTTTCTTCATTTTTTATTGGAAACTTATTTTTAACTTGTAAACTGTTGCTTGTATAGGAAAACAATATATGAACAGATTAAGGGAATTGTAATTCTTAATTTTTTAAAATTTATTTCAATTAAATCGGGCTAGTGGCTGTCGAGCTATGTCAAACAACAGGGCCTAAAACGTGATAAATTCCCCTATACGATAGTACTAACTTCAAATCGATATTAAAAATATTTCGGCAGGCAAAACGAATGATGCAGAAATTTCACATACTGTTCTCAGAATTGAGTTGGCAAATCATGTGTTGTACTGTGTAATGAATAATAATGACTTTGGATGATATGTACGTCAATCGTTTCGTTTGTTTTCGTGCACTGGATAGCACTAAGTTGTGACAGTGCTGTTGTCTCTTTCATTTTTGTGATTCATTCTCGTTTCTAATGTTCTCTTCGTTGTGTTCTGTCGTTAATGTTGGTAAAAATTGAATTTAATGTTCTATTTGGTTTGTAAGCAAAGCGAATGTTGTCAGATTCTATTGTCATTTTTGTCAAAATTTTGATACACCCTTCTATGTGGACTAGGTCCAAATATGGGCCAAATTCTCCCAATTTCAACAGAATTATTTTTTGGGTCAATAAGAACTCTTGTACAAAATTTCATCAAAATATATGCATAATAGCCACTTTCACATACAAATAACTTCTCAAAAAATATGACGTGCATTTGTACCGAATATCTTACCTTGGGTCAGAAAAATTGCTGTAGCTCAAAAAGTGCAGTCCCGATGCATGGACATGTATATATAGGAATGTAGGGGAGGGTTAGGACTACAAAATAGTAAATTTGTGTTTTGACTCAGCTTGACTCACAGGAGTTGTGCTCTATGAAGTAGGAAATTTCCGATAAATTAGACCTTTTTTAAAAAAAAATATTTAAATTGTTCTGCAAACAGTAGAGCTTCAATTTTTTCTACCAGTGATAGGAAATAAGTTAAGTTACAACACAAAATTTATTTCGTCCAAAAATCTTGAAAAACAAAAAAGTTATGATCATTTCAACTTTAAAAATTAACTAAAAATATCATAAATATCATAAATTCTGAAAAAGCCCATTTTGGACCACCCTGTTCTTAGTGAAATAGTTAAAATAGAGTTCTAATTTTTTGGCACCCGAGGTTTACTACTGTCTACTTTCATATAAGTCTAATAACTTTAAAATCGGAGAACAAAAACCAATCCGCTATCTCAAAATAATGACCACAGTGCGTGGTTTGTTAAAGGCTCCATAAAAACGTCTCTCCGATTTATCGTATTACCGCTGTAGAATCCGCATTTTCATCGGATCTTGATCAAAATTTCCGTAATACCTACCGTAAAAGTGGACCATCATCTTCATTCAATATGTTCCTCCAATACAAATGTTCCTCCAATTTTCATTATTACCCCTCTAAAACCTTCATATTATATCCGATCGTGATAAAAAATTCCAGATCAAGGTTGAAAATGTTTGGATATTTAGTTTTATTTTTAATTTACAGAATTTTCTAGATGGGTTTTTATTTCACATAGAACAACTACTGTAAAATTGGTCCAATATGGACCATGTTTCAATTTTGCTCCATACACATTGGATCGTGATTTGATATAGACCTCACTCAAATTTCCCTCCGATTTGCCCAATTACCGTTGTTCAACACACATATTACTTCGGATTTTAGACTCCAAATTCCAAATTCCAGTCCAAATTCAACTTGTTATAGAAAACAACAACAGATTTTCATCAAATTTGACAAATTTCTTCAAATTTAGTTGGAGGCGAATTTAAAGTATACTTACGCAGACCAATAATTCTATGCACAAATAGTTTACGGTAGGAGGGGGAGCATTCGCCACTGGGGCAAATCTCTGAGATATCTCCGTATTTCAGAATATACGAAAGCTATACAATTGAAGCAGTTATTGATCGCCGGCAGACGTATTTTTGCTTTTTTCTGTTTCTAAAAATATTTGCTGTAAATATGTATGCATATATCGTTATTACTTTTTAGGTTTGTGTGGAATAAAAATACTATTCACAGCAATATAATTGTGTTACAGAATACAACAGTGCACTGGAGTTTAATTTAATTTACATTTAATAATATAACAAAACATTTAATATTGATTTCACACAGATTAATTAATTAATTTAGTTAAATTTGACTTTAATACGATAACACTGATCATAAAAAAGTTGTGTGACTGAGTTACTGATTGAATGGTTGATCGCAGCCTAGACAAAATGGCTAGAGAGCTGGAATGATGGAAATTGGTGGAAAATACGTACATTTATCTTACTGTGTAGAAGTGACATCAGAAGGCATTTTCCGAAATTCGTACTTTTTAGCGGGAAATGGTGTTTACAGCTTTGAGGTCGGATAACAATATATTTTTTGAAATTCGAAATTATAAGGGTTAAAATGAGGTTTAAAAGGGATATACCATATTATATATACCATATACCACCGCCATGAGCTAGATTCTTGAAATTTGGTACGGACATTCCTCTCATAGCATTATTGTTTCTTCGCAAAATTCTTATCTTTTGGATAAAAAGGGATAAAAATGGTACCCACCAAATAAATGGAGTTGATGTCTTGAAATTCGGGGTGTACATTTTCCAAAATGCTTACAAGCGCCTTGCCTACGGTATATGAGCATATGTTAAAAGTCAAATTTTTGACAGACTAAGAAATACCGACTTGGTTAGATTAGAGATCTCTCCAGGAAATAAATATATTAGCTTACTTCATCTTTATTTTGAGGCATTTCTCATTTATAACCTAACTGAAAGTGTTTATGAAGATGTTCACAATAAATTGTTTACTGTGGCCCAACGCTAATAAAAGATATAGAAACGCAAGTCTACGTGCCGAAAGAAAATGTTAAACTTAGTTTAAAAGTTCCGATCAAAATGGGTTAAATGACACCGCAACAAATACAGGTTTGCAAATACCTATAACATTTGGCTTGATATGAGACATATGCCTTAGTGACTCATCATTGTGTTTTGAATTATCGCTATTAATATTAGATTTAAAATCTTAGTGTAAATCTGTCTGTCTGTCTGTCTATCTGTTTGTTTGTTCCGCAATCACGTGTAAACGGCTGAACAGATGTTGTTGAAATTTTCAGTACAGATAGATGCATGTCTGGAAGCAACTATAGGCTATAGAATTTTTAAAAATTTGCTCTGTGGGCGGAGGGGGCGTGGCAATAGTGTTATTTGAGTTAAAAGGCTGAAAATTGGTACATATATATTACTGACCACGAGAATGATAAATATGATGCCAAAATTTGGATTTTCGTGTAGTGGGCATGACAATAGTATTTTTGAGAGGTAGTAGGCTGAAAATTGGTACATATATATTACTGACCACAATAAATATCAATTTGATGCCGAAATTTTGATTTTCGTTTCGTGGGCGGTGGGAGTATGGCAAAAGTGTTTTTGACATCTAGAAGACTGAAAATTGGTACACATATAGTACTGACCACGAGGATGATAAATGTGATGCCAAAATTTGGATTTTCGTTTTGTGGGCAGAGTGAGAGTGGAAAAAGCGTTTTTGAGACCTAGAAGACTGAAAATTGGTACACATATATTACTGACCACGAGAATGATAAATATTATGTCGGATTTTGAACTTGAAGGCTGAAAGTTGAAACGTATATATAATTGACCACGATAATATCAATATGATATGATCAATATGAAACCTGATTTTAATTTTACAATTTGTTTTTTTTTTGCCTGGCGAAGCGGGCGGGGTTCAGCTAGTTTTTTAATAAATCTAAAACACATTCTGTAGTACTCAACCTATCTTTAAAATTATTTCCGATTTAAGGGTATTGGGCATTGTTTTTTCATCAAGTTCTTTGTTTCAATAACCAATATGGAAAATATATATGTCCTCAATTTATCAGTAATTTCCAATTCATGAAAGGACCTGAATACTTGGAAGAGTTTTCAACAATCTTTTTTAGAAACATTACTTTAACGCATTGCAATAAGGAGATTTTTGTAGTTGTAGAGCGTGCTTCGTTTTCAGGATATATGAGAAGATATTGAATCGTTGGAAGGAATTTATCCAAACTTCATATATTCTTTTTAAATCTCAAATACGTATTGAAATAGGAAAATTTCTAGACACAATTTTTCATCAATTTACCGCTTTTTACCCAATATTCATATGATACGATTTTTTATACATTTTGAAAACTTGAAGTTTTGCTTTTTTGCTAAATGGGGTTTCTCAACCAGTCATAACTTCTGTCCTGTGAAAGATGTTGTGACAAAATTTTTTGCAGGAGAATTTTTGCTTTTTAGTGCAAAAATGTTTTGATATTTTTTTATTTATTATTATTTTTCAAAAAATATTATGATAACAATAATATATGATTATTTCTATATTTTGTAAGGTATCTCAGAAACTACTGAAAACACTTTATCAACTTTACAGAGTCGTTAGAACACACGTGTAGCCAATTGTTAAAATAAAAAAATCTATAGTATCTTGTATGTTGAAAGTTTGACATCAAGTCGGCACGGGTTATCGTTTTCCGATAGAGATAACATTTGTTATTTCATAGAGGGTATTAGTTACGCAATAAGATTATTTTTTTCCGCCCTAATAGCTTAGGACAAGTCTTGATATATAAGTATTTTCCATGGTCTGCGGCGTTTTCACTTGGGGAGGCAAATCTTATTATATGTATATATTTATATTTCGCCAGAGTTGGCAATTTACAGTCAGAAATAGTGGTCCGTATGCATCATCGGATTATAAAAGTTTAGGTATCATCGGAAAGCTCCAAAATGTTATCGTCAAAGAATTCGAAGTAAAGAGGAGAGCGAAAGCACCAAAGTTTATATAAATCGGAGGACTTCTGGCTCGTGACTGAGTCGAAATTTTCTGGAATCACCCAAATTCATATTTAACATTGCCTAAAATCTAAAAAACTGAGGTTTTATATGAAGTGAATTGGGATATTGTCCTGGCTCAAGACCATTTTGCATCTACTTATATATTTAATAGAATGCAAATTTATTTACAAATGACATGATGACATTTATTACTTGGCTGCAGACTACCACTGTCATGATTGTATTATACGGTCGCCATTCTGTTCCAATCAAAAAGTCTTAATTTATTGGACAGTGTAATTATATGAAATGATGAATGAAGAAATACAACAAAAAATATAATAAAACCCATTTACTTCGTCTCTGGTTAGAGATAACTAATAGGTATTTATGCCAAATTCCATTAAAATTGGCTGCTGTAAATGTTGGTTAGTGTTAGGATAGCATTACAAATGTAATAACTGGACATAATATTAGATATTTATTTAGCCATTCGCATTTATTGACATTTGAGAAAGAACCAAAGAATGTATTACCTGGAAATAAAACAAATAAAATACATGTAATAGTACAAGTCATCTTCTATAAAATAAAAATGAAACGATGTTCGTTGGTAATCGCATCACTTGAGAACGGCTGAATTTTTTACAATCTGTTCGTGGTAGTCCGAACTAGGTTTAAAGATGAAAAAAACTTTTTAATAGTTGACCGCAAAATAGGAAATTGTTAAAAAACTGAAAGTGCCTTATTCTATAGAATTTTTGAATGAACTCAAGGCTGTAAATTTCAATTCAAGCAATGGATATGCGAAATTCTTTTATGTTATTTTCGGTATGATTCTGCGAAAGTGTTCGGAACACAAGAATTCAGATAATTATAGGAAAAAGTCAGAAAATTCGGACAAAGTGCAATAAATCTTTATATTTTATCCACTTTTTGTCAGAACTGACGATAGGAACGACTCAGTCATCAAATAAACAGGGAAATCCAGTTACAGATATTGCATGTATTTTCACCGATTCTTGAACCAAATACAAAGAGGATATATCTGAAAATTCACAATGAGGCATTGAAGAAGACATGCGATTAATATTAGCCGAACTAGGTATGACAAAGATACACTATCCGATGCACTAAGAATTTAATCAAGAGTTGGAATGCAATACAAAAATCAATGTGAATACGATGCATTGCGAGGATAAGATGCTTACGGAAAGCGCATGCAGCTAATGAATGATTGAACAATAGTAATTTTCTTCTTGGGCGCTTTCGGCGGAACCGGAAAATCTTTTTTGATCGTACCACGTTTGGCAAAAATTCGCTCGCAAAATTAAAGGATGCTTGCTTCATCAGCTGCACTCAGGTTGCGATGAATATGGAAATTATTGAAACTCCATCGTGCAACCTTTCAAAGTTATGAGATGGCCAACGTTTCAATCAGTCCGGAGGAGTGTACTATGGCACACTGTTGGTTCAACGAACTGCGGAAATTAACGAATAGCATATTGAAGAAACACAAGGCAACCACGAAGATGAAAACATTTTGAGAGAACGCTCCTCTGTTAAATCGGCAATTAATGTACGATACTCTTGAAAGTTGTGAACGATGGATTTAGAGTGATTATCCTCTGGACGATCACGTTGGAACCACAAGACTATTTTGATCGTGTAGATTTTAGTTATGATTCTCTCGCAGAAGTTTATTTTACCGGTTTCATATGAAATTTCAGCTAAGTTGATGAACTATCAAGCGTACGATTTGCATAATGGCGAATCTGCACAATTATATTCAAAGCACTTGCTTGAAAGTGTCAATGCAAAATCGTCGTCGAAATGTTGACCCTCTGCATTTTATTCCCCGTCAATTTTTCCAGTTCACCGTATGAAAAATCAAACTCATGCGAAATGTATTCCTAAACATAGTTCAAAATCCACTTTAGCGAACGTGTAGACACTTCTATTGGCGTAATCTGAATTAGATATCCATGACCGTATCGTTAAATTAAATATATATGTCAGCAAAAGTTAATCGGTACAATAATCACTGAGAATACAACGTTTTTCATTGCAGGATTGCTTTAACATTTGAAATATCTTTTCGAAAATTCACACGACGATCACAAACAAACTTCTTCTTCAAATGGCTTCGCCTTGGTTCCGATCCAAGTAAATTTGGTGGCCCACCGTTAATTTAACAGATTTTAATTTTTATTTTATTATAAACTACATATTTGGTTGGATATCCACTATTTTGAGTAATAACTGTACATCTTCTGGACATACTCTCCGCTAGGGACATAAAACGTTCTATTAGAATAGCATATCAGAAATTTTGAGTTTCATTCAACAAATCGGACAATTTTTTGGGTTTTATCGCTATAATATGTTGTTGAAGTTCATTCTATAGATTCTCAATAGGATTGTTGAGATGCGGTGACTGTGCTTGCCCATTTTAAAAAATCTATTCTGTTCTGCTCGAAACAGCGCTTTACTGGTATTAAGTGCGTGTGTTGTCGTGCATAAAACGCCACGTAAGTGGCATGTTTTTATCTGAATATGGTATTATAGTATCAACAAGTAGATTTTTGTAAACATACCGATCCATCGTTGTATCGATTTTGTGTATCGGACCAACATCGTGTCCAGAAAACGCAGTACACACCATCACATTTTCGCCAACGAGCATTTGCCGCCTCAGATTTGTACTTTGGGGTTTGCTACATATTTGGAAGTCACAATTCATATTGTTTCCTATCAGATACGAACCGACAAAGTTCGATTCGCCAATCCAGACGATATTTTCCCAAAAATATTTGATTTTACTAAATGCTACTGAGCAAATGAAATTCGATACTGCAAGTCATTTTTTGATACATGTGGCGTATGTTGAACAATGCATCCAAGTAAATTTTTTTCATTGGTTCTCCTTCTTATGGTTCGTGAGGAAACACTAATGTCAAATTTTGTCGAAAGATCTCTCTGAATCACAGTTGAGCTTTTAAATGGATCTGTTTCTGAGGGTCTATAAATTAAATTTTCCTGACGTAGGACATGACATTTTTAAGCTCCCATAAGTTCCAATATGACTTAGAACATTGCACATAATACGTCTGGATCAATTTATAATGTTTGTAATATCCCCAGCGGTACTTACACTGTCGTTCAATTGCATAATAACCTGACGCTGCACCTCAATGCACCATTTTCCTTTAGCAATGTCTAATTATAAATGTTGTTAAATAATAACTTCCATTTGAGGAAAAATTACCAAAACATAACAATTAATTAATTTAAACGCAAAAGGAAACAAAACATAAAAACTTTTATAAAATGTGCAAAATATTAAGACTTACTTGCAAATACATGACAGTACGAGAAAAAGGCACAAAAGAATACGAAAACAATTACGGGGCATATTGATCACACCATAAGCAACACTTAGAAACAAATGTTTGGCTTAGAGTTGATTATCAGAACAAATTATTTGCTGTTATAAACAACACATGTGAAGTGTGCTAAACTCGTGGCCACCACTGTATATATCTTCTAAATGTTTGTAGGGGTTCATTTGAAAACTAATACATTTTTTTGCATCTTTAATGGTTTTTGGCACATCTTATCAAAAAGGAATAGGAATTTCTATACCGCAAAATGTACATGATACGTTTGTAGAACAGTTTCGGCCCATAGCGACATTACCAATTGTTGGTAAATGTCATCGACTTCATATGTAGTGGATGGGATTCCGGTTTAACTGGTGTATCAGTTTCAAATCTCAACAAATCGGAAGCAGTATGTTACTGTATCGGGTTCCGTGGCTTGTGTGGAGTGTGGTGTGCAACTTAGGTCGAGGAGGTCATCTCTACATGTTTGCGAATGATGTTTGTTTATTTTATCTATACAATTGTCAATCAACCTTAGAAACAACTATTGATAGAGATTTTTTTAATTTTCTATGAAAAACAAACTAATTCTTAACGCTTCAATTAATAAGATTTATGTCGCAGTCTTTCCATATGGAAAACAATTTTACTATGAATAACGTGACCATCCCGCAAAGAGCTGGATTTATGAATTCAAAATGGGGATTTGGCAGGATTTTGTGGTAAACGGCGGTCAGAAATTTATTCAAAAAGGATATTTTTAAAAATATTAATTACAAACATCATAAACGACGAAAACTCAACAATAGCATACAAACCAAATGAGACACTTAAGAAAATATTCTCAAAAAGAACAACAAAAACAACAGATAGACTCAAAATAAACTACGTCGTATATGAGATCACATGCAATGGAACCAACAAGAAAAGTTTAGCAAAGTATTTATATGCAGGAACAACGAAGCGAATGCTTGGCACACGAATAGAGTGATCGAAACGGAGACCGGAAACCGGGCCAACCGGTTTTATCGCCTGAGACCGACCGTCGGGTTTTTTTAAATCACGGTTTTTGGAAAATCGGGTAAACCGGATTTTTATGTCGGTTTCGACCGGTTTTCCATTACTGAAAATATCTCTGTTCTTGTGCGTGACTTCGAATATTCCACTTTTAATATTATCGCGCGCTTCTCGGAACGCTTTTGATTAGGTGCAACTATTCAACAAGAAAATTGAGTGTCTAGATGAAATCGACAATTAACGCTGGCGGCTCTTCGCTCTTGGTGTTACATGTATTTATTATGCGCAGAAAAAATCGGCGCCGTTGATCAATGGCCGTGCGGCTGACGGCTCGACATTAATCTAAATGCGTAACATACCTATTTATAACTTTGAAAGATTATGGCCATCGTCAAAAAAATACATTAGAAAGAACGAACTGCGTCAACATACTAGTTGCTTCTGACACCGACTTTATTGTATAATGTGATGCCGTATGATAAGAATAATTTCATTAGAAATAAATTCCACCACAAAAACAAAACATAAAAGGTAAGTGCGTAATATTAATTATTATCCTTCCGTCTTTGAACAATTGTTTATTGATGATTGTGTTTTCTTCAATAACCGCGCACACGAAGACTTTTTGGTGTACAACTCTAAAAAGTTATTCGTATTCTTGAAGTTTCTTTTTTACGCATTTACAACGATTTCAATTTTTTGACATGAGAAATTTCTATTTGACGGAAGGATTTGTGTTTTTCGGGGACAAATATTATATACAAATATCTACTTATTCCAGTTTTTTAAGTTTCACCACACTGCCGTAAAACAACAACCTTAACTCTAGTTGATGTTAAGTCATCGGACTTGTAAATTTTCCATGTATTGGATAATCAATGCAATTAGCGATCATGGACAAATAATTTGTTTAGCAATTTTCGGAGAAGGCATCCTTGCCTTTCATCATTCAATTCGCCTTATGTCGAACAGTAAAAAGATTGTTCTATCCACGAAGTAAGGCTGTCTTACATTTGGTTGATGTTAAATCTTCAGACTCCTGTGCAATATATATAAGTGAATATTGTAAATTCGCCTTTGTATTACATTAGATCGTATGGTAAAAAGTATTATTTAGAGGTTTTGCTTAACTCCGTGATCTGGAATAAATAATTTGTCGAGCAATTTTCGCCTACTTGTCTTTTATCACTCAATTCATCCGACACCGAACAAAAGAAATATTTGTTAACCCATATATCTATATATCTTCGTCATCTTGTTATATACAATACAGTTTTAAGTGTATTGATGTAAATGTTAGCACGAATGACAAATAATATACATTTCGTGCAAGACAAGTCACTTTTATAATTTTGTAACTTTACGGGAGCACAATTTTAAAATAAATTATGTCTAATATAAAATTATATATATATACAACCAAATGTTACAAAATTTACATGTGACAGTTTTTCACGACATGACCGATATACAGTATTTATAAAGGCACGAATGTATAAAGTGAAGTTTGATTTACTTTTCCAGTGAACAAAATGTCTGGGGTGTTGAATTGCTTCAATTCAAGCAATTTTTTAGAACCATTCACGAAAAAATTAAAATAAAGATTTATATGTTTTCTGATTATTCCTAAAGTATTTGAAAATTGTATAATGCAGATCTAAAGGTTTTATACTTTCAATATGTATCCAATTTGGAGCAAACAATTCAATATTGAGCAACAACTTCATATTTCAACGAACTATTTTGGGAATAATCAGATTGCATACGAATCTTCATTTTCCGGAGGTTAACTTTCTAACTTTTCTTGGCTCCACGCAAAATGTGTCGGTCTAATGTATATATCGTTACCCTAATTCTAAAAGGTCTTAACAGAACATAAATGCTTGAAATCATCGAAATATGTGTTAAAACGCGATTTCGAATAACATTCAATTACGCCCTTTTAGAATTAAGGAAATATATTTCTTATATATGTTAGAATTAAGGAAATTAAGAAATATACATAATATTTCATTGCCGTTTTAAAATTGTTTTTTTTTTTGTATGGAAATATAACAAAAAACAATATCGACCATTTAAAAGTTACTTAATTACTCCCTTATAAATATAATGCTGTAAACTGAGTAAATTAGGCACTAAAAATATTAACTCTAAAAAATTTTGGAGACAACAGGATGGAATGAGTTCAAACGTTACTTCAGTGGTAATTGATATACATAATTAATATTCATTTAGCTTGAATGTTTACTATTAAAACACTTTCTAACATGGTACTTCAGAATCTGAGCTTTTCAATATTAGTTTCAATCATCCCTGATAAGAGATAAACAAAAGTTATAGATTTCGAACTTCATAAAAACTAATAGCTATATTCTTTGGCTAGCTTTAACTGTAGGTTATCCAGATTTGGTGAACATTGTGATTAATCTAAATTAATTAAATTAATATTTGTAGTGTAGTTCCTAAAACCAAGTAAATTTTTACTTAATTTAAGTAAAAAATTCTCAAAACTAAATGCATTTTTACTCAAACTAAGTAAGTTTTTACTAAATCTTAGTAAAATTTTGCTGAAATTATCCTAAAAGTAAGTAATTTTTTAACTAAAATCAAGTAAATATTTACATAACTTGATTCAAGGAAAAAAGTGATATTAAAATAAGTACAATTTAACTAAAAAATCAAACAAATGGTTTTGGAAAACTTGTACAAAAAATTATACCTCTGCCATAAAGGGCTTACTCCATGATTGCTGCGAAGGCAAGAGAGACACCTTCGCAGTGGTTGTTTAGAATAATTCTTAAAGTATTTAAGAAATAAGTCTCTGCAAACGAACGAGAATTGCGAGAATAATAATATTCAAGAATTTTTTATAAGTTCATTAACACTTAAATGTATGAAGAACTCGTCATACATTTCAGTAAACATTTTAACTTCATTTTAGGAAAAAAAATCATTTTTAATTAAATTTTCCATACAAAAAATTTCAGATTTTTTCTCACTTAAATGTAAAGTAAGTATGAATTTACTCAATTGTAAGAATTTTTTACTAGATCCAGAGAAATGTTTTTAAGTAAATTTACTACCCTATTTCTAGTAAATGAACTATTTACTATGGCTTTGAAAGAATGAAACTTTACTCATACTTAGTTAATTTTCCAACTTTTTAGGAAATTTTTACTGAACTGGAGTAAAATTGTTGATCTAAATTGTAGTATGAATTTTACTCAGATTTAGGAATGCTATTTTTCTGACTGTAGTTTTACAAAAAATAAAGCAGGTGAAAATTCTGTCAATAATTTTAGTCAATTTCCAATCGTGTGCTTTTTTTTTTATTGCCAGGATCTTCGAAAAATATTTTGATATATTCGTCCGACAGACATCGCCGGCAAAATTGCATAATCATATCAGTACACTCAAAGGAATTTGTCAGTAAAAGAAAGCAGAAAGTCTACTGAAAGAACAGATTTTCTGCTGTTAAAAAAGAGACAGCAGATTTGTATCTGCTGAGATGGTAAACAGCTGTTTGCTGTTATTAGCAATATAGAAAAAAACTTTAAGCATATGGAAAGAACAGTATGACCACTTAGATATACATGTTAACAACACTTTTTTGAATAGAAGTTATTATAAAGCAATTTATTACCACGGAAAGATATTGCGATTGTCTTTTTAATGATACGCATATTGTCCCAAGCAACTATACGCTTATCTATTTTTATATTTTAATTAACAGCAGCCAATTTTAGCAGACTACAAACTCTTTAGCAGACATAGCATATGCATTACATACATACATATCGAGGACTTCTATTCATAAGTGGCTATGAACAAAAACACAACTTTTCAGGAGAGCGATAACTCCTTTAATTTGAAGAGAAATTATTAATAATTCTTCTAAAGTTTAATCCAAAAAGGGTTACTAATTGCTACAATTAAAGTTTTCGAAATTTCCTATTATTCGCGGTTTCATGGTTCATAGCCATGTTTAAAATTGAGCACTATGAATGTTAAAATAAGCACATAGCCATTTATGCCCAAATATATAAATAAGTAAACTCAATAACGTTTTTCATGAAATCTTGGCGATGTTGTATAGAAAACGCATTTCCTGTGATGTACACAGCGAATTTAAAGATTCCAGCTTCATCCGCCAGATTGGTACCATTTTTATCCCTTTTTCCTTTTTTTAAAAAAAGTGTATATTGCGGTAGGGCACGGTAAACAAAAAATACAAATTGGATATTTTTTGGAAAACTTTCATTTTCACGGGAAATATGACTAAAATGATTTTCATGCATGTCATTTTTGATCTAGCCAACGAATCCGGCTGAACATTTGTTTGTGTATTAAGAACCAATGTGGCTTGTAACATTTATGAAGTCAGTCGCGAAAATCGCTGCAATCGATGAAAAATCCAAATCTCAATATAATAAAAAGTTACGCCACTTTTTCTAAAGATACTTTTCACAATTTTAATTTTAGCCTGATAACTGGGGAATCAAAATACTATTAACGCGAAATGATGGAACTTGATAGTACGATATGCCTTAAATCTAGAAAAATGTTTTAAAAAAATCGTTGTAGCGAATTATAACCTTCGGTTATTTCTATTCCTGCTTCGGTTATTTCTATTATTTTAATGTTCATAGCCACTTATGCAGTCACAAACTAACGTGTGAGTGGATAGCCCAATCAGAAAATTAAAAAAATGGCTTTAGAAAAAAATTCTTTTCCAAATTTATGAATGATGAAACATGGTTTATAGCCACTTTTGAATATGATGCCTCGATACAAATTTTGAAGAAATATTACACAAAAAACGAGCAAATTCCTCGGCGCTTAACCCTTCAGGCCAGCATAATTTCTATGATAAATTTAGAAAATTGGATATGCGTTATGACAAAGTATGGGTCTAATAGGATGTCTAATGAGTTTTGGGGGTTTTAATTTATATAGGACATGAGTCATGATGTTTAGTCAAAATCTTTATACGCATATTCCGATTAAATAAAAAATATTTGGAAATGTTTCTTCCTTTTTATAACAGATTTTTGTACTCGATGAAAAGCAAGAAGAAACACCTAGAAATTTTAATTCCAAAAAGAAAAAAACAAATAATTGGTATTTTATTTTTGTCTTCCTACGTTGATCCAAGTTACTGAATTTGTTGTTTCTCTTTTGAATAATACTTGTTACATATGTACAAAAAAATACTAACTGCCTGACCCACAATGTCGAAAGAAAATCTATGCGAACGAAAGCCAGTCACTCAAAAAGCGACCCACTATCTTCTGACTTTTCGTTCGCATAGCCTTACGTGTTGTGAGTGAATGAAAATGTTGACAGATCAAAAAATCCTCAAATAATCGCAAATATGCCAAGAAAAAAGCGTTAAATATCCAAATTCTAATTTATAATAAAAAAGTTGACACAACTTTTTCTCAGCTGAAATAACTGAAAACAAAATTCAAAAAAAAAATAATGTAAACAATCAATATTTGGAGTTGTTTTTGTGTGTTGTCGAAAAATATAAATTTTTCCAACTCGCACGTTTTTTGGAGGAATGTTAATTTCGAGATCCCCGTGGGTAGCTACTGGTCATCTCTAACATTCATGAGATGACCAAAAACCAATAAGAATACACTTATTTTACATGGAAATACTTATTTTACATGAAAATACCCCTTTATGAATACAAGGAACGTGGTTGAAAGACCCAGTGCACGGAGCAACGGAATGTATAAATGCGTGATGTGTTCTCCGGTACTCAGAGGAAGAAGGGGATGAAGTAGAGAGGATAGCAACAAAAATATAAATTAAATTTAGTTTGTGTTTTTTATTTATTTATGAAAACGACAGACAAAACACAAGTGAGTGCTTTTGACATTTTTCATTCGCACAGATGACAGAAAAAATAGTTAGTGGCCCCCGATTTTGTACTGAAATGCTTACGTTTTCGTTCGCATAGATTTTCGTTCACTTTGTCGTTCTAGTGCCTGTTAGTGGGTCCCAAATCTGCTGACAAAAATATGTTAAAACTCTTTTAAAATTGCTATAAGATTTTGTTATTAAGTTTCCAAACTTTTATTGTAGTGTCATGAAGTGGTATCGGTCAATAAAAATGAAAATTTTCCGAACAATTTGGTGTCCATTACCGAAATTAGCATTACACAATCTTGAAATTGGCACAATTCGTTTCAATTCAAGAAAGTGTCCACGATTTTTATACACTCCACGAGAGTATTATGTCTTTGTGCATTTGTTTGTAACACCCAAAAGGAAACGAGATAGATCCATTGTTAAGTATACCGATCGACTTAGAAGTCGATTTAGCAATGTCCGTCTGTCCATCTGTCTGTCCATCTATTGTTGTAATCAAATTACAGGTCGCAATTATAGTCCGATCTTAACAAAAATTGGCACAAGTAAGTTTTGTGGATCAAGGACGAACGCTATTTAATTTGAGGCAAATCGGTTCAGATTTAGATATAGCCCCCATACAAATGTCGCTCCCGATTTGACATTTTCCGCTCTAGAAACCACATATTGTACCCAATTTTCTTTAAATTTGGCACAACATCTTATAATCCATCTAGATACACCTATGCAAAAATTGGATAAGATCGGTTCAGATTTAGATATAGCCCATATACAAATGTCGCTCCCGATTTGACATTTTCCGCTCTAGAAACGACATATTGTACCCGATTTTCTTTAAATATGGCACAACATCTTATAATCCAACTAGAAACACCTATACTGAAATTGGATAAGATCGGTTCAGATTTAGATATAGCCCCCATACAAATGTCGCTCCCGATTTGACATTTTCCGCTCTAGAAACCACATATTGTACCCAATTTTCTTTAAATTTGGCACAACATCTTATAATCCAACTAGAAACACCTGTGCAAAAATTGGGTAAGATCGGTTCAGATTTATATATAGCCCCCAAACAAATGTTGCTTCCGGTTTGACTTTTGTCGCTTTAGAAACCACATATTGTACTCGATTTGTGCCAAATTTAAAGAAAATCGAGTACAATATTCACCTATGGTGAAAGTGGCTAAGATCGGTTCAGATTTAGATATAGCGCAAATACAAATGTTGCTCCCAAATGTTTAACCGATTTTGGCCAAACTATACATATTATATTTCACCTATTTCGTTCCAGATTTCAATATACCCCCATACAAATGTCCTTTCCGATTTAACATTTTTTGTCAACCACATACATTTACAAAAATCCTTCCCGTTTTCACTTTTTCACCGAATTAAATTGTATTCGGATTGAAAGTGGAGTGTATCATAGAGTCGGCCCCGCCCGACTTTAGACTTTCCTTACTTGTTTATGTAATTTTCGTGTTTTCACGATTTTACTGCAAAATTACCATTTCAGACGAGTTATTTTAAAAAGACCTTAAAAATTCTATATTTTTTTGCTTCAGAAAGTCTAGAAGGTTTTAAAAAGTATATGTTCGAAACCTCTCTGGGGGGTTTGAACCCCCAAAATATAATATATAGAATTCTATATTTTTTGCTTCAGAAAGTCTAGAAGGTTTTAAAAAGTATATTTTCGAAACCTCTCTGGGGGGGGGGTTGAACCCCCAAAACCCTCCTCCCACCTGCGCACGGCCCTGTCCCGGAGACCCAGGTTCGAAACTCAGCACAATCATTTATTTTTTATGGAAAATTTTCTTTTCCCTTTTGTTTTTTTTTTTTTGGTGAGTTTCAAGAAACGCATATGTGTTTAAGCCTAATCGATAAATGCAGATACATTCTATTCTGCTTTAGCTGTTCTTTTTTCACTGCGGTGATTTGGTGGTTCAAACCCCCCCAGAGAGGTTTCGAACATATACTTTTTAAAACCTTCTAGACTTTCTGAAGCAATAAAAAATAGAATTTTTAAGTTCTTTTTAAAATAACTCGTCTGAAATGGTAATTTTGCAGTAAAATCATGAAAACACGAAAATTATATAAAAGATCGTGGACACTTTCTTGAATTTCGGACAGAGGTTATGAAAAATACAAACAAACTAAACCAATTGTGCCAATTTCAAGATTGTGTAGTGCTTATATCGCTAATGGGCACCAAATTGTTCGGAAAATTTTCATTTTTATTAACTGATACAACTTCTTGACATTCGACTAGAGCAATATCTTATGAACTTTTAATTGTGTACTGCAATAAAAGTTTGGAAATTTAATAACAAAATCATTTAGTAATTTTAAAACAGTGTATATAAGAACCACTATGATATCATAATGAAATCTAAAAACATTCTTAATAAAAGCAAATAATTTGCTTGATGTTTGTAGAGCGCTAAGATGTAACATTTGCGATTGGACATTTTTATGGAGCTGTATCTAAATCTGAACCGATGTGTCCTATTTTCAACACATATGCAACAACAACGGTTTCTGTTACTTCCAAAGTTTTGTTTGCAATTATAATACAAATCCCTTTCGACAAACGAAGAAAACTGTTTGATATACATAAACTTATTTCTCTTTGCTCATTTACAACAACTGATGGCATGTTTAACGCAAACAAAATAATTTTTCCCACAAAAGAAACTCAAAAACGATGTTCACGTGTTTAAAATTTCGTTTCTACGAAATGCATTTTTTCTCAGCGTGTTGGTATCTATTTTAAAATCTACTTTAAAGTTGCGAAACAATAAGAAACGAGTTTTAACTTACTAATATTTTTGTTATATTTATCACGTATGTCAAATATTTTTAAGAGATAGTATTTTTTTGTACATATGTAACAAGTATTATTCAAAAGAGAAACAACAAATTCAGTAACTTGGATCTACGTAGGAAAACGAAACTCTAAAATGCCAATTATTTGGTTTTTTGGAATTAAAATTTCTAGTTGTTTCTTCTTGCATTTCATCGAATACAAAAAAACTGTATTTGTTATTCGAATTTATACATATTTAGGAATATAAAAATGAAGAAACATTTCCAAATATTTTTTATTTAATCTAAATATGTGTATAATGATTTTGAGTAAACATCCTGTTACTCATGTCATATATAAATTAAAAACCACAAAACTCTTTAGACATCCTATTTAGACCCATACTTTGTCAAAAAGCATATCCAATTTTCTGCATTTATCATAGAAAAAAATGCGGGACTGAAGACTTTATCGCCGAGAAATTTGATCTTTTTTTGTATAATATTTCTTCAAAATATATGTCGAGGGCTTATATTCAAAAGTGGCTATGAACAATTTTCTCGAAAATGAGTTTTTGATGAAAAACTATTCTCAGATTTGGATGTCATCTGTCATATAAATGTGGAAAATTCTTTCTAAAGTCATTTTTTTAATTTTCTGATTTGGTTATTACCTCTCACGTAAATTTGTGACTGCATAAGTGGCTATGAACATAAAAATAATATAAATCAAATAGTTCAACAATGGAGCTGCATAAAACCGAAGGTTATAATGTTTAAAACATTTTTCTAAATAAATATTGGCTGTAAAGTCAAAAATCTTTAGACAAACCGGCGTAACTTTGTATTATATTGAGAATACAAGAATATTTCTTTGGCATGTGATTGCTGACTTCATGGGAAATATTTGTGTATGAAAGGTTTCAGAATTATGAATGAAGAAATTTAAAATATAAGGAAGCGATTTTCGCGACTGGCTACATATATGTTACAAGCGACCAATCTGACGGATGAATAAACAATAATCTTATTCTTATTTCAACATTCATAGTGCTCAATTTTAAACATACAAAAGTGGCTATGAACCATGAAACCGCGAATAATACGAAATTTCGAAAACTTTTTAATAGTAGCAATTAGTAATCCTTTTTAGATTAAACTGTAGAGGAATGATTAATAAATTCTCTTCAAATTATGGATAAATCAGTTTTCTCGCTCTCCTGTTTTTGTTCATAGCCACCTTTGAATATAAGCGATACCTCTGCCATAAGGCAAGGTATATATTTAAACAAAAGTTCTACACTTAGAGAACAAGTCTGTTAATAAAAGCAGCGATTGTCTTTTCTGCTATTACAGCTGTTTTTTGACATAACAGCAGTTTTCTGCAATCTTACATCACCATTCACACTGCTAAAGAGTTTGCAGTCTGCCAAAATTGGCTGTTGTTAATTAAAATATAAAAATAGATAGATAAGTTCATAAGCGAGTTTAGCTCGAATTTTCTTTTATATTAGCTTGGGACAATATGCGTATCACATCTATTGCTAAAAACAAACAGCTGTTTACCATCTCAGCAGATACAAATCTGCTGTCTCTTTTTTAACAGCAGAAAGACTGCCATATTCCTTTGAGAGTACTGATAGATGGATTACTGAAATGCAATTTTGCCGTCGGACGAATGTATCAAAATATTTCTCGCAGATCCTGGCAATAAAATATGAGCGGTTTCCAAACGCTCCAATAAAAATTTCTTAAAAAGTTGGAAAATTAACTAAGTATGAATAAAGTTTCCTTCTTTCAAAGCCATAGTAAATAGTTCATTTACTAGCAAAAGGCTAGTAGATTTATTTAAAACATTTCTTTGGATCTAATAAAAAAATTCTTACAATTGAGTAAATTCAAACTTATGTGGAAGAATATTTTCAAGGTTTTAAGTGAGAAAAAAATATGAAATTTTTTGTAAGGAAAAAATTCAATTTAGGAAATTTTAACTTAAAAATGTAAAGTTGAAATGTTTTTGAAATTTATGCCGAATTCTTCATACATTTAAGTATTAATGAACTTATAAAAACATTTTATTGTTTGTTTAAAAAATTGTTTAAAAAATTGTTGTAAAAATTGTTTAAAAAATTCTTGAATATTAATCTAATCCTCGTTCGTTTGCAGACACTTATTTCTTAAATACTTTATGACTTATTCTAAACAACCACTGCGAAGGCGCCTATCTTGCCATCGCAACAATCATGGAGTATTAGCTCAACTCCTTATGGCAGAGGTATCACGCAACTTTTGAGAAATATTTCTGAAGCAAAACTATTTTTTTGATTTTTTTTAGTTAAATTGAACTTATTTTAATTTCACCTTTTTTCCTTGTATAAAATAAAATTTTCCTCAGTTTAAGTAAAAAATTACTCGTTTTGAGGAAAAAAAAACAGTAAAATTGTCCTGAGTTTGAGTAAATATTTGCTTGATTTGGGTAAACATTTACTTAGTTTTAGGAAATTTTCAGCAAAATTCTACTTATATTTAGTAAAAATAATTAGTAAAATAACTCATTATAGGGTTACTTTTTTTATGAGTGTTGATGAAACCCCCCCCCCCCCCCCCCCCCCAGGGGAAAATTCTGCGCACGGGCCTGCCCACGTCCACATATATATGAGAAAAATCTTTGGACAGCTGGTGGAACTTAGCAAGTGCATTGGCATCAAATGGTCAGCGAAAACCCGATCTCTTTGTTGTCTTTTGCGCCCTACCGTATTCTAACAGATAGCCACCAAAGATCTGGTGTGGAAACAAGGTACCAGTTCGATTTACAACCGTCGTGGCTGCATCGTGCCGGTGAAATTGTGACCGTGAAAGTGACCAAGTAAACGAAAGATCAGTGCCAAAACTTTGGTCCAGAATAAATTCTGGCAGGCCAACCAAGTGATTGTAATATAAAATGTGTTTTTTTATGAAAGAATACTTGGACGAGTTATTCGCAAACGTGGATTTTCCAATTGGTTGGAAATTGTACGAGTGATTAAATTAAAGAAGTGTTTGAGTGATTGCATTTTCTCTAAGCACATGTTTCAATTTATTCTTATTTAAATTTTTTTGAACACTTTAAGTGTTAAAACTATTCTTTTAAAAGTATTCCTCTATTTTCATAAAATTCATGTTTAAATTCTGGTTTGGAAGTGAAATAATTTTTGTACAGTACCTGAGTCAGATAAAAGAACAGAAAAATAGCAACCATACAAAGTGAACCAAATTAATGCATAAACCATCCAATTTCTCTTAAATTATTTTGAGGACAGAGGATTACTGGAGTACTGTACACATTGAAAGGCCTTTCATCGTGGGAACCGAGGTGAGACGTAAGTGACTGCCCATTTTATTATTACATTTGTGAGAGACGTACATTCTCAGAGGGAAACTGAATTCCGTTATTTCTCTGAGATGAACATTCGTCATAAATAATTTGTATTCTATTTTAATTTTTCATTAATTGGATATGTTTCCTGTAATTAATTCAAATTTTACATTTGAATAATTTGAAGGTAATTTGGTTCAATTATCATTACATAAAATATTCAGCGATATATAAGTAGTAAACTAACTTTGATTTCTTCATGGTTTAACCAGAATTTCTTTGCTGTTGTTGTTCATCACTGATGATACAGACATAAAAGAAACACGATAAGCCATTGACCCTCAAGTGTGATCAGCTGTTTGTTCATATTTATGTATGTAGTTATGTTTCTTTCGTTTGGTTAACGCACAGCAATACATCAAACGATTGAGCTGCAATTTTGATATTTCTGTCTGGTGAAGATTATTCAATATGATTTTTAATGTAGTTTGTCGTTCGAAAATATCTCTTTTGGTTATTTCTTTCTCTCGCTTCCAAATCAGAATATTTCTTTATTCAAATAAATTAGTTAATTTATTTTAAATATTTTCTTTCAAAATGACTTACGTAAGATTAATAACTTGATTTAATAACTTGAATTAGTAATTCTAGTTTATTATCTTCATTTGGTAATTGTAACTATAAATGAATTTCATTTGAATTATATTTTGTTTTTAAGAATTATGAAATTCTATAGCTTGACTGTTGGTAATAAATTTCCCTTAATATTCAATATGTACTAAATTAATTGCAGCGTTTGATTTCTGCCTACCGGAAATAAAGTAGCGGGTATCGAAAGTGGGTCTATCACAGATTTTTTCTAGTGGATGCTGGGTAGACAGGTTGGGAGGGCTGATAGTTTGTGAAAAATTTCCATCGTATTCACAAACAAAACAATCTTTGAATATGGATCCTCTTTTCTTTTGTATCGTTTACCGATCTCCGGTACTATGGTTCACCAAAGCACGCAATATTACATTTAAAATTTTATGGTAGCTAAGTTCGAATGAAGGATGGCAAGATCCCCCCCACCGACGAGTAAGTAAGCCGGAAAACATGCGTGCTTTCGCCGCTCCTATCATTCAATAACCAAATGCAGAGGCTGTTATAGGTCTATTTGAAACCTTGTATGCTACATATTGTTGTACATGTACATATATAATCTGATTTTAGAATGAGTTCGGTGTGGAAGTACTTCGATAAGACAACAAGCTGGCAAAATGTTCAAATGTCCGAAGTTGTTAAGATGTCGGGGTTCTTCAACGTCATCTCTCATTCGACATCTACAGTAGATACATTGAATAGGATGAAGGAAAAAGGCCGACGTTTTTCAATCATTGTTGATGAATGGAGCGACATATCAAGCCACAAATGATTAAATATATCAGTACGTTCTTATGATGAAGAAAGTGGACAATTGAAATATTTAATCTTGGGTTGGAAGAGCTAAAATTAGCAGGATCAGCAAAAAATATTCAACATCTAGTAGAAAAAAAATTGAAAGACTTTGGACTAACTGTTGAAAGTGACGTAGTGGCCTCCACCCATGATGGAGCCTCCGTCATGAGGAAATATGACAATAGCTTATCTTCGATTTCCAAGTTATGTCTAAACCATTGTATTCATCTAAGTGTAGTCGATACACTGTATGCTAAAAAAGATGTTGTGCAAGTGGATGCTAACGAAACATCCAGCTATGATTGGGATCACGAAGATGATATCGCGGAAATTGAAGAAGAATGTATGGAAATAGATACGGAAGACAACTGTTCGGAATATGAAGAAGAAAACTTGGAGCTTCGTAGCTATATTCAGGATATTGTAATGAAACTACGAAAAACTGTTCATATGTTTAATAGATCTCCCGCAAAGCAGAGAAAATTAAATCAATTTGTGAAATCAAGTTTCTGTATAACAATCTTAAAGATGTAACAACACCATACGGAGTGGAATTATTGGATAATCTTATGTCAAGGCTAAATGAAAGAAGACTGAAAGTTGTAAATACTTTGATTTTGTATTTAAGTACCTGTCGTTTCCCAAAAAGCCAAATTATGTTGAAATATGCAACGAAAACGGAATCAAAGGAGTTTGCTGTTGATTTACACCATCGCCTTTTCCAAAAGAACACAATAGCGGATGACACTGCTATTAATATTGATTCAGAATTAGATTCTACTACTGCTTCTAGCCCCCGTAACCTTCATTCCGACCTGAGTAATACCATCAAAGGTATTAAAAATCCAGCAACCAACCCCCAAGAGTCTATCGAGAGTTCATTACTTGACGATTTTTAATATATGGAAAAATCTTTAAAACGTACAACTCAGTTAGACAATATTTACAATGTTCTTTCTCACCTTTAGCCCCACATTCACATACAGCGAAAGAGTATTTTCCACGTCGAATTTCATAAAAACTAAACAAAAAAATCGATTGAAATTTAAAAATTTTGATTGCATACATTTTCTTAAATATTACATTATAAAAATAATAACAAGTAAATTTACTGTTTTAATATTCTTTTATATCTGGTTTACGTGATGTCAAGTTGTGCCTTAGGGCATCGTTTTATATCTACAAAACACATCTTAATCTACAAATATTCACTATATGTATTTACTAAGTAAATGGTTACGTATAAGGGATTCTCTAAAATATAGCCTTTTATGTTGACTAATAATTTAATGATATTTAACAATGAAATATTTGTAATTGAAATATTTCTTATGTTTTGCTGATGTTAAATAATAACTTGAAGACAATGTTATGTTTGTTTTTGAAATAAAGTAAATATGTATTGAAAAAACTCATTTTTTACTATTTAAGAAAAACCTGAAAAAACCCGGTCCAACCGTTTAACAACAAAACCGGGCAACCGGTGATTTACCTATGATGTAAAATTAATCGTATGTCTAAATGCAATACTAGTTAATAAGATAATTCAATTATCAGAAACATTTTTGTCGACAGGAATTTCATTAAATAAAATTTTTTCTCCTGATGAGGCTGGAAAAAACAACCAATGAAACGTTGAGAAGTGAAATGAAACGAAATAGTTTTATTCAAATTATAAGGAAAACACTGACCAACGTTAGCCCAACAACAATCAATAATTAAATAAAAAAATAATTTTCATTAAAATCGAAAATACAATTTTTAATGTTAATAATCCTTGTCTAACTTTGTTTTTTACAGAACTTTTTACAGAAAATGTCTAATAGAACAAAAGTTATTGAATTTTAGCCGATGGATTTTGATTCTTAGCAACAAGTTAATTCGGACGGCCATTTTATGCCTATAAGAAGCATTTGGGGGTTACTCCATAGCATGGGCCTATATAGTTTTCATTCTCGGTAGGTATTCCTAGTTGAAATATATCATGATCTGCAAAATTCGATCAAGATCCGTTTGCACTATTACAACGGTAATAGTGCAAAATGGGGGCCCCTTTTGTATGGGGGTTACACTAAAAAATTGGCCCATATATTTGATTTTTCCTTTGAGCTTACAAGTGTTTTATTCGGCAGTAGTCTGTAGAATAAACCAGATTCATCGCAGTTGTATATATCATCGGGAAGCAATACTAGCTCGTTTACTTTGCTTCTAAACTTTTCCAAGAATGAATCAACATACTGTGGTTTATTTGAAAGTTTTTCGAAGCAAATTTTAAGTTTTCGTATTGCATGACGTTTTTTAAAGTTCTTTATCCACCCCAGACTTGCGTTAAATCCTCCTGCCTTTTCTGGGTTCTTGTTATGCTTTGGATTTTAAGATTTCCTCTGATATGTGAACATTTCGGGCACTTTGTAGGAAATTCATCCTCCCTTAGGTTCATACCTTTGCCAGGGCCAGACTCAGTAGAACTAATGAATTTTCTAATATTTTTTCCTTTTGTTTTATCCTGCACATATTTGATTTATTAATATTGTAATGCGACCATATTGCTGCAACAGTCTCTCCATTTTTTAATCTACAACAAAAATTAACATTTCTGTACGAAAGTTGCGATAATCGAGACTCATCATAGTTTCGTTTATAAAGACTTTAATGTAAACAAGTAAAAACGCCGTAAACACTACAGGTTGTACTTCCATCCTATGCTGTCAGACGAATGTGTCCACCGAATTCCATGATTCTAGCTACGGCCATTTGGTTGGTACCATTTGTATCCCCTTTTCACATTTTATCACCTTTATGGTACGACTTTCTAAAATGTCTTTATTTTATGTGACTACGTAATTAGAGGTATGTACACACCGAAATTCATCATTCTAGCTGTAGGCGTTTAGTTGGTACAATTTTTAATCCCTCTGTTCCCAGTGTATCCCTTGAAAGTATGAATTTGGAAAAAACTTTATATTTTTCGTGTCTACGCAGTCAGAGGAATGTATACTCCGAATTTCATTTAGCTGCGGTCATTTGGTTGGTACAATTTTTATCCCCTTTTTCCATTTTAACCCCAAAAAGTACGACTTTCAAAAAATCTATTTATTTTACGTGTCTACTCAATTAGAGCAATGTACATATATACCGAATTTCATTATTTTAGGTGCAGCCGTTTGGTTGGTACCATTTTTATACCCTCCACCTCCAGGATGGGGGTATATTCACTTTGTCATTCCGTTTGTAACACATTGAAATATTCATCGGAGACCCCATAAAGTATATATATTCTGGGTCGTGGTAAAATTCTAAGACGATATAGCCATGTCCGTCTGTCTTTTGAAAGCACGATAGCGGTCGAACGAAATGAGCTAGGAGGTTCAAATATTTCCTAAATGTGTCTTATGGTTGTAGATTGGTTGGGATTGAAAGTGGACGAAATCGGCCCAGAGGGAAAAAATAGGTATGGGGCGAAATGGGACGAAAAGGGATAAAAATAGTACCTATCAAACGACAACAGATAGAAACACGAAATTTGGCGTGTACATACCTCTAATAGAGTAGATACATAATATACAAGTCTTTTTTATAAATTCGTACTTTAAAGGGGTTAAATGGGGATAGAGGGATAAAAATAGTACCAACCTAACGGCTACACCTAGAATAATGAAATTCAATATATACATTCCTCTGATTGCGTAGACACGTAAAATAAAAGAACTTTCCAAAATTCGTACTTTTTGGAGTTCAAATGGAAAAAGGGGATAAAAATAGTACCTACCAAATGCCAGCAGCTAGAATCATGAAATTCGGAGTATACATTCCTCTGACTGCGTAGACACGAAAAATAAAATGTTTTTCCAAATTCGTACTTCAAGGGATACAATGGCTACAGGGGATAAAAAATAGTACCAACTAAACGAAAACAGCTAGAATGATGAAATTCAGTGTGTCCCTCTAATTGTGTAGATACTTAAAATAAAGAGATTTTAGATAATCGTACTCTTGAGGGGGCAAAATTGGAAAAAGGGGATAAAAATGGTACCAACAAAATGGCCGCTGATAGAATCATGGAATTCGGTGTATACATTCCTCTGATTGCATAGACACGTAAAATAGAGGGATTTTTCGAAATTAGTACTTTTAAGGGATATAATTAAAAAGAGGGATAAAAATGGGACCTACCAAACCGCTGAAGTTGAAATCATGAAACTCGATGTATACAATCTGACTATGAACACTCGAAAAAGAGTTTTTTTTAATTTGTACATTTGGGCGGAGAATGGGGCGAATGGGGATATCTTCAAAATTTATACTTTTCTTATCACTTTGTCTGTATCTGAAAATGCTTCTTTCTAATGGCGACTGACAATCGCCTAATATTTAGGCATGTAGTTTAGTATAGTAGTCGATTTTAAACCGTGCGCATAAGTATACATTATAGTTTGAAATAGTAAACAAATATAGTAATGTGCATAAAAATATCACAATTTTCGTAATATGGTACTGTGCTTCTATGTAAAGTCGACATCCTTTAATCTGCTGGTAATATTGTGCAATGCCCTCCGTGGTGGAGGGTATATAAGATTCGGCCCGGCCGATCTTAACGCCTTCTTACTTGTTATCCCTCTTTTCCCATTTTATCCCTTAAAAGTACGAATTTTGAAAAAATAATTTTATACTCAATTAAAGGAACGTACACACCAAATTTCGTGTTTCTAGCTGTTGTCGTTTGATAGATACCATTTTAATATCTTTTTTCCCCATTTCACCCCTACGAATGATAAGCACTTTTTGGTTATAGACATACCCAATTTCAAATAAGTACAAGCAGACATATTCAGGAAAGGCTAAAGTCGGACGGAGCCGACTATGTGGTACACTCCACTTTCTATCCTATTACAATTCATCCACAAATCTTACTTGTGCCAATTTTTGTTAAAATCAGACTATAATTGCGACATGCAATTTGATTACAACAATAGATGGATCGACTCAGAAAGTGATTCTAAGCCGATCTGTACAATAAACGATGGATCTAACTCGTGGGTGTAGTGTATAAACATGCCTAAATACTGTTAAATATTAGGGATTATTATGGGTATTTTCAGTCTTTGTGAGGGAAACATTTTTCCCTTTGGACCGATTTAGCCCAGTTGCAATCCCAACCGATCTACGCCTATAAGACACATTTATGGAAAATTTTGACGTCCTAGCTCCTTTCGTCTAGATGCCAGCATGCTTTCAACAGACGGGTAGACGGACGGACATGGCTAGATCTTCTTAGAATTTTATGACGATCAAGAATATATATACTTTACTAGCTGAACCCCGCCCGCTCCGCCAGGCAAAAAGCAAATAGTACAATTAAAATCAGGTTTCCAAATACGTTCCAATTTTCAGCCTTCTAGCTGAACAAACATTATTGCCACGCCCACTACGCCCACGAAACGAAAATCCAAATTTTGACATCAAATGATCTTTCTTGTGGTCAGTAATATATACGTTACAATTTTCAGCCTTCTAACTCAAAGAAATACTATTACCACGTCCAAATTCACGAAATTGCAAATATCGGCATAAAATTGAACTTTCTCATGGTCTGTAATTAGGGTTTGGGGCGGGAATGAAAATTTTCATACCAGGAATTCCCAGGAAAAAGTAATTTATTTTATGTATGTCCAATATGGTTTAAAATAACAATATTTAGTAACGGATGTGCGTTTTAAAAATACTGACATATTACAAATTTAAAGCGAATGTGTTTGTCAAAATATTTTACAAATATTTTATTCTAGACTAATTGTCGTCATAAAATTGGACATTTAAATCATAAGCACAAGTGCCTGACAACAATAACTCGTATGGTTGAGGACGTATTTAATTTAGAAGATTCATTTGTCTAGAGACGAAAATATTTAACAGCAACGGGGGGAAATATTCTAAACTGTAAAAGAAATAGAAACATTATAAAAATTAATATTAATTTAATAAATTTATAAAAAAATTAAAGCATTGAAGTAGTCCAGTCATTAGTTCTTACAGAAGGTCATTTAAATACATCGTAGGATATACATATTTCTATTCCTATTAGATTTCTCTCGAAAGTTTCCAGGTGAACAATTTTAATGTTTTCCATATTTTCATACAATTTCTTACTGGCTTCATATGTAAAGTAAATTCTTCATTAAGAATATTTGCACCTTTTATCTCGTAGATTCTTCTGGTAAAACAAGAAATTTAAAGTTAAACCAGATAGCACGAGGGGTTAAGTATTGACACTATGTCAGCCATAGTATTGTCAGTATGATATTTTCGATTTATATTAAAAATCCTGCAAATATCCTAATAAAAAGTGTGTATTCCCCTAGCTGTGTTTCGCAAAAAATAGCTACTTAGCGAATTTGAAAAGTTTTTTTTTGCAGTAATATAATGTAAAGAAATGTTCATTACTATTGTCAATAATGTAAATATATGAATTTAAAATATATATGGGGCATTCCACGACAAATCGGACAGTTGATTTCGTTCATTTTTTTATATTTTATAGTAACCATTAAAAAACACCTCCTGGTATGCTTTGAGTTTTTTCTGATTTCCCGTTAAAAATATATATTTTATAGTAACCATTAAAAAACACCTCCTGGTATGCTTTGAGTTTTTTCTGATTTCCCGTTTAAAATATATAGCTTTTTTAAAAAATCGTAAAATATAAGTTCTTTTGTCAGTCTTTTGCTCATAACTTCTTCAATAATGGTCCGAATTAGATATTCTTTTTTTAATATTTTTTTTTTGAAGTAATTTTCAAAAAAAATATGGAAAAAATATTCAAAAATATTTTGTATACAAATTTTGTATTTTTAAATTAAAACTTTATTATTTTAATTGTTTGTACTCTTCGATTTTCTCGATTTTTTTTATTTAAACATCTATTTATTCTGTAAATTAATTTTTTGAAAATTTGCAAAAACTAATTTTCTTATCTCCACTGTATGTTTTTCTCTTCATCTATTTTGAGTTGATATTTAAAAATTCTTATCTTTAACATAAAACAATATCTCGTGTTTTGTTAATTAATACACAATAATAAATGAGGATTTCCATTTATTTATGTACTTTTTTAAATATGTTACAAACATTGTTATTATTTGAACGAGAATATTCTTTGGTAACGAATTCTCTAATCTCCACTATGCTTACGTTGACCGGGTGCCATATAGTGGAGTCGATAATTATTAGTCGTATTACACTGAAGTAAGTAGACATCTTATAATATGGCCACACTGATCGACGCTTGGGAATTTGTTCATTGGTTTTGTAAAATACCGTTACTTATTAAAATTGTTCCCCTTTTACATGGGCGATTTTTTACATTATTCATAGTTGTCCGAATCTGTCAATCGAAAAGTTGGTGAATTTATACATAAGGTGATCGTGAATAAAAATAAAATTTTGCAAAATAAAATCAATATGGACTTCAAACATCGGTATAACCAATGTTTTAATCCTTTGAAAATAAAAAACTATCGGTCAAAGAAGGGCTTAAGTCCAGCCTCTTTACAATTATAACAGTCATGGGGCTTAAGTCGTACCGATTATTTATGTACATACTGTAGGACACAACTGTTGTCTTTATAAACAAATGCAAATAAAATAAGTGATGCTCATGACAATTCCTATGATTTAAGTGTTGTTGATGTTGAAAATGATATTAGAAGTGAATTAAGTGCATTATCGCAACTTAGTCTTGGTTATCAATTGGATGTTGTAAATCAAGCACTTTCGTTATTGAACATATCTCCTATAGATGCATATTCCATAAATAAAGCAACATATTTAAAACAAAAATATGAAAATATGATAACATCTGCTCGACATTTGCGACACTAGGAATACAAAAAAAAACCACAATCAATATGAAAATTCCATAAATTACGAAGAAATCCTAAAGAATTTCCAAAAAATGTTTAATGATAAAGACACTACTCGAGATCATAAGTTGAAATTATTAACACTATTGCCAGTTAATTGGAGCATTAACCAAATTTGCGACATCGTAGGTGCTACAAAACACATGGCAGTAACGTCAAAAAAATTAAGGGAAGGGGTTATGTGTGTGCCAAATAAGGTGGAGTAAGAAAAAAAGTTTTAAGTTAAAATACGTTTGTTGAAAAATATTTTACGTCTCTATAATCAACTAAATCGTATTCTTTTTAGGCCGATTCTTATCAGACGACATGAAAAATAAAGTTCTCAAATTTTATAAAAGTGATGACGTTAGTGTCAATTTGCCTGGAAAGAAAGATTTTCTTTCCGTGCGAAATTGTGATGGCCAAAGATAACACATTCAAAAAAGGCTTATCATGTGTAATTTGAAAGAGCTGTACCAAGTGTTTAAAGAACAATATCCTTTCGATTTTCTAGTTTTGCTTCACTGAGTCATATGCATTGTGTACTTGCAGGATTCAGTGGTACACATACCATTTGTGTGTGTGCTATTCACCAGAATATCAAACTCATGATGTTAGGTAAATATCATAAAAACTTTATTTTCTTATTGCAAGCCTAAATACTTTAATTTTGTGACAGGTTCTAATTTAGCAGCTTTAACTCATGCTAAAACAGTGCCTTTACTGCATTATAGTGACACCTTTAAATTAATTTTGTGTTCTAATCCATCATCAGATTGTTATTTTGGCAAATGTGTGGAGTGCCCAGGAATCGATGTTCTTCAAAATGTATTAACCACTATATTTCATGAGAATATTGTCGAAAATATCACTTATAAATATTGGATATCGAACCCTTGATGTAGTCTCAGTAAAAGCTCCTCAGAATTTGTTGACATATTTTGCAATCATATTGTCAGTTTTTTAACACACGACTTTATAGCCAAAGAACAATCAGCTTTTCTGAAACTCACTAAAGAATCGTTAAAAAATGATGAAGTTGTGGTAATCTTTGATTTTGCTGAAAACTACGCATTTGTAATAAAAACACGCAGCACCGGGGTTTCACTGGAACAATAACCAAGCAACAATTTTCCCTGTTGTCATTTATTACAAAGATAATTATAAACTTTCTCATCAAAGTTTAGTCAAAATTTCTGATGGCAATAATCATGATGCGATTCCTGTAAATGTGTACTTGAGGATTATAACCAGCTTTATAAAAACAAGTAAGAAGGCGTTAAGATCGGCCGGGCCGAATCTTATATACCCTCCATCACGGAGGGCATTGCACAGTATTACCAGCAGATTAAAGGATGTCGACTTTACATAGAAGCACAGTACCATATTACGAAAATTGTGATATTTTTATGCACATTACTATATTTGTTTACTATTTCAAACTATAATGTATACTTATGCGCACGGTTTAAAATCGACTACTATACTAAACTACATGCCTAAATATTAGGCGATTGTCAGTCGCCATTAGAAAGAAGCATTTTCAGATACAGACAAAGTGATAAGAAAAGTATAAATTTTGAAGATATCCCCATTCGCCCCATTCTCCGCCCAAATGTACAAATTAAAAAAAGAAAACACTTTTTCGAGTGTTCATAGTCAGAATGTATACATCGAGTTTCATGATTTCAACTTCAGCGGTTTGGTAGGTCCCATTTTTATCCCTCTTTTTAATTATATCCCTTAAAAGTACGCAATCAGAGGAATGTATATATTGAATTTCATTATTCTAGGTGTAGCCGTTAGGTTGGTACTATTTTTATCCCTCTATCCCCATTTAACCCCTTTAAAGTACGAATTTATAAAAAAGACTTGTATATTATGTATCTACTCTATTAGAGGTATGTACACGCCAAATTTCGTGTTTCTATCTGTTGTCGTTTGATAGGTACTATTTTTATCCCTTTTCGTCCCATTTCGCCCCCTACAAATAAAAATCACTCTATGGTGCCCTTTTATGCTATAAAGGAATGCGAATTGCAAATATCAAGTAAATACAAGCTAATATGTTCAAAAAACGTGCTGAAATACTCTAAATATTAGGGGTATTTTCAGTCCTTGTGAGGGAAAATTTTTTCCCTCTGGGCCGATTTCGTCCACTTTCAATCCCAACCAATCTACAACCATAAGACACATTTAGGAAATATTTGAACCTCCTAGCTCATTTCGTTCGACCGCTATCGTGCTTTCAACAGACAGACAGACGGACATGGCTATATCGTCTTAGAATTTTACCACGACCCAGAATATATATTCTTTATGGGGTCTCCGATGAATATTTCAATGTGTTACAAACGGAATGACAAAGTGAATATACCCCCATCCTGGAGGTGGAGGGTATAAAAACTATTAGCCAATGCAGAAAAAATTTTTTACTTTTCCGATGGTGCTCCACAGCAGTTCAAAAATTTTAAAAATTTCGTTAACATTTACTATCACAAAGAAGACTTTATGATGGACGCTGAATGGCATTATTTTGCAACAGCTCATGGTAAGGGGCCTTGTGATGGTATTGGGGGAACATTAAAAAGAATGGCATCAAGAGCAAGTCTCCAGCGACAAATGAGTGAACAAATAACTAATACTCAAGAACTGTATGAATGGGCATCTAAATCAAATAATTTACCGAACATTGCGGTACAATTTTCACCGGCACAACACTATTTAGATACAAAAGGAAATTTGGAAATGAGATGTGCAGCTGCCAAATCAATATCGGGCACACAAAAACTGCATTCGATAGCACCAACGGATAATGGAACTATACTTACCAAAGAATATTCTCGTTCAAATAATAACAATGTTTGTAACATATTTAAAAAAGTACATAAATAAATGGAAATCCTCATTTATTATTGAGTATTAATTAACAAAACACGAGATATTACTTTATGTTAAAGATAAGAATTTTTAAACATCAACACAAAATAACTGAAGAGAAAAAGCATACAGTGGAGATAAGAAAATTCGTTTTTGCAAATTTTCAAAAAATTAAAAAACATAGTAATTATTGTATGCCCACTTTCAACCAGGGCTCAAAATTTACAGAATAAATAGAAGTTTAAATAAAAAATTCGAGAAAATCGAAGAGTACATACAATTAAAATAATAAAGTTTTAATTTAAAAATTCAAAATTTGTATACAAAATATTTTTGAATATTTTTTCTATATTTGTTTTTTTGAAAAGTACTTCAAAAAACAAAAATATTAAAAAAAAGAATATCTAATTCGGACCATTACACTAGTCAACAGTCAAAATGTACTCGGGATGCGATAATTTTTTCTGTGTAGATAACCTTGACATGAGCTCGAAAAACGCAATAAAATTTTTTTTTCGTTTGGTTTTTGTTTTATTTTTTTTTATTTTAAAAATTTTTTTTGGTTAATTTGTTTTCGTTTAATCTGTTCATACATTGTTTTCCTATACAAGCAACAGTTTCCAAGTTAAAAATGAATATATAAAGGAAAAAACTTATTTTTTGCCTAAAGATTTAAATTTTTTTTTTTTTAAATCCATAAAAAATCCAAAATGAAAAAAAATGTCAAATCTTATTACTTTTACGTAAAGTCACATAACCTATGAGCAAAATGAGACAAAGATCATGAAAATCGATGCACGCGTTTCGCTTTTATTCGCAATTGAGTAAAGGTATGAATTTCAAAAATTTGCTCGACATATGCACAACTTTGTCTATGGTAAGGTTTTTTCTTTTTTTTTTTTTGATTCTCAGAATTAACAAAACGGAATAAACAAAGGGTTATTTAATTTTTATGATTGCGTAAGCAAAGTAATAAACGCTAATAAATGTGCGTGAACAATTAAAAGGAAAAAAGGAAAGGGGACTTTTTTAATTATTTGGGTTTTCCGTTGGCTACCTGTATGATTTTTTTACAGAAATGCAACCCACATTTAAGGGTGGTCATTATTCGGAAAATTTAAGACTCACACATGGTGAAACAGGTATGTAGCCACCGTAAAAAAATATACACCCATTTATAAGTACCTGTCAGTAAAATACTAAACAATACACAGTATAACTAGGTCTTCATTGATCGATTTTACTCATTCAACAAGTGTCGACGAACGCGATAGTTAAAATGAGCAAACGTTCGCGAGGATTTGAATGCAATACCAATCCAAGTAATTTTTGTTACATGTGCGGAGAATACGTTTCTGAAAAAACAAGCGTTGTTTTTCACCTAAATTGAGAGATTCATTTGAAGAGAGCTTCAATTCATGCCAATGCTTTGGAGAGCTCCGCTTTGCCATGTAACAGATTGCTACTTCTGTCTTAGCAAAAAAACAGGCGTGGGAAAAAATATACGATGGACTTACGCTGCTGTTTCAACAGTGAATTTTCCAGTGCCATTTTCCGAAGAACCAGTGGACCCGCAACCGTCCGTTTCAAGATGGGCATCTAATAATGAGGCGATACATCCAACATCAGATCCGGAGACAGTAGAAACCACATCAGAATGCGAGTCAACATATACATTGCATGGAGGTCAACGCTTATGTTCCCAAGCAGAACTGAACGATTGGGTTAGAGAATTGAAACTCTCCAAGGAAGATGCAGAGTTGCATGCATCGCGCATGCAACAGTTCGGTTTCTTGGCTCCTGGTGTGGTGACAACAATCTACAGGAAGCGTCATGAACCATACGCAAGGTACTACACAAAAAAAGACAACATCTGTTTTTGTAAGGACATTCCCGGATTATTTGGTGAACTCGGGTACTCTTACGATCCAGGAGAGTGGCGTCTTTTCATCGACAGCAACAAGCAGAGCCTTAAAGCAATTTTACTGCACAACGGCAACGAGAAACCTTCGATTCCAATTGCTCATGCCGTTGACACCAAGGAAACATACGAAGTCATGGACAATCTACTAAAGTGCCTTAACTATGAGAGGCACGATTGGAAAGTTTGTGCCGACCTTAAGGTTATCGGTATCCTTTGTGGATTACAAGGTGGATTCACAAAGTACTGTTGTTTTCTCTGCCTTTGGGACAGCCGCGATCGTCAACATCATTACACCAGGAGGAGTTGGACAGAAAGAGTTAACTTCATCCCCGGCAGCGACAACGTGAAATATACACCACTCATAAAAAAGGAAAATGTTTTTCTCCCACCTCTTCACATAAAGCTCGGACTCATAAAAAACTTCGTGAAAGCTATCAACAAAGATGGCGAAGCGTTTTCGACGGTCCGCAAATTAAAAAGTTGTTGCAAGACCAACAGTTTGAGCACATTTTATCACCAAATGAAGCTGCAGCTTGGAACTCATTTCGGCAAATTGTTTCCGGATTTCTTGGAAACAACAAAAGCTCAAATTACAGAGAGATCGTCGAACAACTACTCCAAAATTATAAAAAAATTAGAGCAAATATGTCGCTTAAGATACATTTTCTACACTCGCACTTGGACTTCTTTCCGGACAACCTGGGCGATGTGAGTGACGAGCATGGTGAGCGTTTTCATCAGCAAATGAAAGAAATTGAGCTCCGATACCAAGGATTTTGGAACGAAGCTATGATGGGGGACTATATCTGGTTCCTGATAAGAGAAACAGACCCACAACAATATAAAAGAAAGACAAAAGCACATAATTATTTTTAATTTGAAGGTTTTTATTTTTGTGTTTAGATATTTTTTTTTAACTTTTTTATAATTAATTAATGTTGATATCCTTAGGATAATTTCTTGTACATATATTGAATTGTTTTTTAATTTAAAGTCATATATTTTTGTCACCCAACAAATTTTATTTTTTTTTTTGTAATAAAAAAGAAAAAACCTTACCATAGACAAAGTTGTGCATATGTCGAGCAAATTTTTGAAATTCATACCTTTACTCAATTGCGAATAAAAGCGAAACGCGTGCATCGATTTTCATGATCTTTGTCTCATTTTGCTCATAGGTTATGTGACTTTACGTAAAAGTAATAAGATTTGACATTTTTTTCATTTTGGATTTTTTATGGATTTTTTAAAAAAAAATTTAAATCTTTAGGCAAAAAATAAGTTTTTTCCTTTATATATTCATTTTTAACTTGGAAACTGTTGCTTGTATAGGAAAACAATATATGAACAGATTAAGGGAATTGAAATTTTAAATTTTTTAAAATTTAATTCAATTAAATCGGGCTAGTGGTTCCCGAGTTATGCCGGACGAAACAAATTAACAAAAAAAAAAATTTTAAATTTAAAAAAAAAAAAAAATAAAACAAAAACCAAACGAAAAAAAAAAAATTTATTGCGTTTTTCGAGCTCATGTCAAGGTTATCTACACAGAAAAAATTATCGCATCCGGAGTACATGAAATTTTTTTCATTTTGTTGAGTAGTGTTATTGAAGAAGTTATGAGCAAAAGATTGACAAAAGAACTTCTATTTAACGATTTTTTTAAAAAGCTATATATTTTTAACGGGAAATCAGAAAAAACTCAAAGTATCTCAGGAGGTGTTTTTTAATGGGTACTATAAAATATAAAAAAATGGACGAAATCAAATATATTTTTTTCAACTGTCCGATTTGTCGTGGAATGCCCCATATACAATTTCCCACTTTTTTCACTGAACCAACACTCAGGGGATGTCCCCTATAAATGCAGTGCATTGCGTTGGTGGAAGGAAGATCAGGTATGGGAAGGAGGAAAGAGGGAGTAGTGTCTGTTGACATCTGTTTTGAATCTCTGAATGTCGTAATTGGAGGGAAAGATATTTGCCGGAAGTCGATTCCACATACGGATAGTACGGGCGAAGAACGAATTTATTCTGTAATGTGTAGTGCGGCCGGTTGTCCAATCGACAACAAATAGGTGAGCGTTCCTGGAGAGTCGCGTATCTCTACCGAACGTTCTCACGGGCGGTATGAGATCACGAATTTCCGAAGAACAAACACCATGAAAGTATCGATAGAACAATGACACACAACCAACATTACGACGGTGTTCAAGGGAGACAATAGAATTGGATATCCTACCATCACCTATCAACTCCATCGCCCTCCTCTGGACACGGTCAAGGACCATATATGGGAGTTGTATTCCATCTTTGGTCTGATGTAGGTAGTGTAGATATTGAGAAGATCAGAGGGTGTGAAATATTTCTTACATCTTTTTAAAAAGCCTAAACATTTGAAGGCATCTTTCGACACATCAAATACATGTTTTGTCCAACGAACATCACGTTGTATTTTCATGCCGAGAACATCGAGAGCATCTGATTGCTCAATATCTACACCGTTCATTAAAATCGACGACACCGTTGGATCAGTGAATCGCTTGTGAGACAACAAGGAGCACTGGGTCTTACGTGCATTAAAATCTACTCTATTCACTCGACCCCATTCAGAAATGGCCAACAAATCCTGGCTAAGTGACTCATCCATTAATCGCCTTTTATCCTCAATTTCTTGACGACTTGGTCTATGATCGAATGAGTATGAATGACAGAGGTTGCTGTCATCCGCGATTCGAAGTCCGATCCAAGAGGTCGTCGATGAAAATAAGAAAAAGGGAGGGGGAAAGGACAGAGCCCTGTGGTACTCCTGCGGTTAACCTATGCTCGTCGGATGAGAACCCATCTACAACAACACCAATAGTGCGATCTCTGAGGAAGCTCGATATAAATCGAGAGAAGTCACTACCAACACCAAAAGCGATAAGCTTTGATATGAGTGCGCCGTGCCAAACTCTATCAAAGGCCTTGGAGATATCTAGAGCAACGACCTTACTCTCACCAAGCTGGTGAATAGAACGATTCCAATTTTCGGATAGCAGTGTCATCAGGTCTCCCGTAGATCGATTCCTACGGAAGCCATACTGTCGATCATTAAGTAAGTCATTAGTTTCTAAATACCTCACAAGATGGTGGTTAACCATACTCACCATAACCTTCGATAGCGCTGAGCAAATCGCAATTGGTCGATAGTTAGCAGGGTTATTAGCCTCACCTTTTTTTGGGATGGGCTGGATGTTCGCAATCTTCCAACACGCTGGGAAAACTCCTGCACGGTATGCAAGGTTGAAAAGATTGCGAAGGGGACGGGCAAGCGTCGAAGAGCACTTACATAGGACAAGTGCTGAAATGCCATCCGGGCCTGGAGATTTATTTACGTCGAGATTTGCGAGAACCCTTTTAACTCCACCTGTTCGAAAAAATATCTGAGGCATGGAACTAGATACATTTTCGATCACGGGGAGTGATTGATTGCTTTCCGGCAAGGATGAATTCCTTGCAAACATTTCAGGCAATAGGTTAGCTTTGTCAACCGGGTTAGTGAATATCTGGTCATCTTTAACAAGAGTTGGGATAGATGAGGAGTTATCCTTTACTCTTCTCACAAATGACCAAAAGCTCTTACTTCCCCTAGGAGAAGCAAGAACTTTTGTACGAAGACGTTGTTCGTACAGAAACTTTTCACGTCTAAGTACCCTGGCACACATGGTTCTTGTCTGCTTGCGTAGCAGATCAGTTGTGGCATTTTTATTTAAACGCCATTTCCTGAACGCTTCCTCTTTGGATCTGACAGCAGTCTTGCATGTCTGGTTAAACCAACTTTTATTAGATGGTTTATCCAAAATAACTTTAATTGGAATAAATGATTTCATTCTAATCAAGATAATATTTTCAATCATTTCAGCCGCACCATCTATATCGCTATTGAGAAAACAAAGTTTCCAATTGAAATGCTGGAAAAAGTTGTTGAGCTCGGCCCAACGGGCCTTTTCGTATATATATATATATATTGTCCGCTTTGGGGCTGGGGTCGAAGCGACACGAAGAGCGGAATACGAAAAGGATGCTGATGCGGGAAATTTAAAATTTTTCCCGGGAATTCCCGTCCAAAATTTTCCGGAAAAAACGATTCGGGAATTCCCGTACTCCAAACCAGTAATATACGTTCCTTCTAGCTAAAAAAACACTTTTGCCACGCCCACAAAACGGAAATCCAAATTTCGGCATACAATTTATCTTTCTCGTGGTCAGTAATATATACTTTCCAATTTTCAACCTTCTAGCTCAAAAAACACTATTGCCACGCCCACTCCGCCCACAAAACGAAAATCCAAATTTCGGCATAAAATGTATCTTTTTCTCCTGGTCAGTAATATATACTTTCCAATTTTCAGCCTTCTAGCTCTCAAAAAAACTATTGTCTCTCAAAGCTCTCAAAAACACTATCGTGGTCAGTAATATAAACGTTCCAATTTTCAGCCTTCTAGCTCAAAAAATACTTTCTTACGTCTCCACCGCCCCCGAAACGAAAATCCAAATGTCGTCATCATATTTATCTTTCTTGTGGTCTGTAATATATATATATATATACCAATTTTCAGCCTTCTAGCTCTCAGAAACACTTGCCACGCCCCCACCGCCAACGAAACGAAAATCCAAATTTCGACATCATATTGATCTTTCTCGTGCTCAGTAATATATGTACCAATTTTCAGCCTCGTGGCTCTCAACTTTTACTACGCCCACTCCGCCCACAAAACGAAACTTTTGCCATGTCCCCACCGCACACGAAACGAAAATCCAAATTTCGGCACCATATTTATCATTCTCTTGGTCAGAAATATGTACGTTCCAATTTTCAGCCATCTACCTAAAAACACATTATTGTTACGCCCACAAAACGAAATTCCAAATTCCAAAGGCATAAAATTGATCTTTATCGTGGCCAGTAATATATATGTACCAATTTTCAGCGTACTACCTCTCAAAAACACTATTGCCACGCCCACTCCGCGCACAAAACGAAAATCCAAATTTCGGAATCATATTTATCATTCTCGTGGTCAGTAGTATATATGTACCAATTTTCAGCCTTCTGGCTAAAAAAACGCTTTTGCCGCGCCCCAGTGCCCACCAAACGAAAATTCAAAATCCAGCATCAAATTGATCTTTGTCGTGATCAGTAATATATATGTACCAATTTTCAGCCTACTACCTCTCAAAAACACTTTTGCCACGCCCACTCAGCCCACAAAACGAAAATCCAAATTTCGGCACCATATTTATCATTCTCGTGGTCAATAATATATATGTACCAATTTTCAGCCTTGTAGCTCAAAGAACACTATTGCCACGCCCACCAGCCCACAAAACGAAAATCCAAATTTCGGCACCATATTTATCATTCTCTTTGTCAGTAATATGTACGTTCCAATTTTCAGCCATCTACCTAAAAAACATTATTGTCACGCCCACTCCGCCCACAAAACGAAATTCCAAATGTCGGCATAAAATTGATCTTTATCGTGGTCAGTAATATAAAGGGAGATTTTTTAAGAGCTTGATAACTTTTTTTTTAAAAAAAAACGCATAAAATTTGCAAAATCTCATCGGTTCTTTATTTGAAACGTTAGATTGGTCCATGACATTTACTTTTTGAAGATAATTTCATTTAAATGTTGACCGCGGCTGCGTCTTAGGTGGTCCATCCGCTTAGTCCAATTTTGGCATTTCCACGTTTTTGAGTAACAGAGACCCAATTGGTGCGAACGGCGACGAATCGAAAATTGGTGGTCATCATTAACACTGGCCGATACAGCTGCGATATTTTCTTCAGTTCGCACTCTACGTAAGCGTGTTGGTGGTTTAATGTCCAACAATGTAAATTTGGTGCGAAATTTAGTCACAATAGCCCGAATAGCCGCTTCAGTGGGTCGATTAAACTGACCATAAAATGGAAGCGCGCAATGAACTTTCTTAACAGAGCACGCATTTTGATAATAAAATTCAATAATTTGCAAGCGTTGTTCGTTTGTAAGACGATTCATGATGAAATGTCAAAGCATACTGAGCATCTTTCTCTTTGACACCATGTCTGAAATCCCACGTGATCTGTCAAATACTAATGCATGAAAATCCTAACCTCAAAAAAATCACTCTTTATATGTACCAATTTTCAGCCTTCTAGCCCAAAAAACACTATCGCCACGCCCACAAAATGAAAATCCAAATTTCGGCATCATATTTATCATTCTCGTGGTCAGTAATATATATGTACCAATTTTCAGCCTTCTAGCTCACAAAAACACTATTGCCACGCCCTCTCCGCCAACAGAACAAATTTTTAAAAATTCTATAGCCTGTAGTTCCTTCCAGACCTGCATCTATCTGTACTGAAAATTTCAGCAACATCTGTTCAGCCGTTTACACGTTATTGCGGAACAAACAAACAGACAGACAGACTTACACTAAGGATTTATAATATTAATAGGGATAGGGATAGAGATAGGATCTCAGGTCGATATTTCAAGGTGTTACAAACGGAATGACAAAGTTAGTATACCCCCATCCTGGAACAACGAGCTGTTGCGATAATAGGTGGTTGTGATCATCGAGATCGCGCAGTAATAAAATTGGAACATGTCTTTGTCATAGCGTTAGGCGAAAGTATTGTTTAATTGCTTCTAATATCACACTCAGAAAAATAGCATTCTAAAATTTGTCTAAACTTCAATACTATTCTCCAGTTTAGTAAAAATTCTCTTAAAAGTAGGAAAATTAACTAAGTATGAGTAAATTTTCCTTATTTCAAAGTCATAACAAATAGTTCATTTTTCTAGAAATAGGGTAGTAGATTTACTTAAAAACATTTCATTGAATCTAATAAAAAATTCTTACAATTGAGTAAATTTATAGTTGTGTGGAATACAATTTCCAAGTTTTTAAGTAAAAAAAAATAATAATATTTTTTTTTGCATTGTAAAAATTCCATTTAGGGAATTTTAACTAAAAAATGAGCTTTTGAGTGAGAAAAAATCAGTCAAATTGTCCTCAGTTCTAGTAAATATGTACTTGATTTGAGTACAAATTTACTTAGTTTTACGAAAAATTTACTTGGTTCGAGTAAAAATTTACGTAGTTTTAGGAAAATTTTACTCAAATTTAGTAAAAATTTATTTGGTTTTAGGAAAAAATTATTTAGATTTAGGAAATTTTCAGCAAAATTTTAATTAGATTTTGTATAAATGTACTTGGATTTAGACAATTTAACTGCAATTTTCAGTTTGAGTAAATATTTATTTGAAAAAAATTGAACTAGAATCAAGTTCAAAGCACTACTACTTTCAAGGAAAAGTTTGAACTTGATATGAGGAAATATTGCTTTAGCGCTATACGAAGTTCAATTTTCCTAATTTTTATTTCTTTTTAACTCGTTATTGGGTTCACTTTTTTCTGAGTGTATTCTTGTGGAAATGTCCACATGTAGCAGTTGATTGTTTACCTATTATTATTATTATTTTATTAACATCTGTCTCAAGAAATTAAACTTATAAATTTGTCTGACTCCACTCTCCTGCTCTCATTTCAAGTATTCAGTACGTACTATCTTAGAATAAGGAGACTGGATAATGTGGCAGCAATGTTTTTCTTAAATGCATCAGACAGAAAAATCTGTTTTTTTACCATTCTTAAGGTCATAATGACAAAGACGAGTACTTTTCATGCCGTTTTAAGTCCATCGCTGTACACAAATATTTGTTACTTGGGACGTTTTATTGAATCCGTTATCGTTAATCACCAAAACCACAGCGTTCACCAACGCTGAAAAGGGGAAACGACGAGTTCACAACAAATCGTTTGGGAATGTCATGCGCATATGGCGACTCTCCTCTTGAGGAGAAATGTAAATTCACCATTGGTGGCCTTATGAACATTTCAGCAGCAATAACGAAACATTTTCTCCCGCTCCTGAGAACCACGTGGTGGATGCTAAGAGCATACACATGCTCGCAACACTAATGCCACAGTGACAATAAAGAGAGCCAAATCGGAGCTATGCTCAACCCACCAATGGGTGAATTGCATTTCGGTGTGAACTCAAACTTCGTACCACGGCACGAACGACGACTCCAAATTGGCCAAAATACGATGGTGTTGCGAACAACGAGAAGAACCCCCGTCCGATACGACCGTTCGTTTGTCAGTTGGCAATCGAAGCCACAGGGAACAAGAGCTCACACAGGCGACTTTTCATTTTTCGTGCGATGGCATTCAGTAACAATAGGACCCTTATGAGTGACAGTTGAAACGTCAACAAATAACGGATACAAACAAATACATCCAAAAGAACGGGTGAAATGCAAATCGCAAATCGGTGCATACAACGTTCTAATAATACAACCACAACCGCAATCACACTCATACTCAACTAATACCGACAATAATAACCGACAACAAATAATTACAGTTACAATTACAATTAACATAATAATATAATGATAATAATAATAATAATACTAATAAGTAGCAGTCAATAATCGTTTTAAGCAATAATCGTAAATACAACTTAAAGTTCAATTTCAATTTCAAATTCAACGGTGTATTAATTAACGAGTGAGTACTTCCACATGAGTACTTCTATATGTATGTAGACGCTTTAAGGCCATTTAACGGGTCGGTGAGGACCAACCACATCATGTTAAGAGTTATTCCCGGCATTTCAGTCGATGTTCTTGCTATTGTTGTTGTTTGTTTCCGGGCACTTGTCTAATATTGCGCTGGCTGGATGAACGCGTATTTAAATCGTTTGAAAAATTACCGGTCGTATGAATAATGGAAAACAATTAATTTTAAGTGTAAAAAATAACAGTGTTCGGTGTTCAGTGCTGCATGGGTAACAACAACGACAACATCAACATACACACAAACATACATATACAGAGACACAGACACAGCAACGCAAATAGTATTCGAAGGCGCGCTTTTTGTTGAAGAAACGCTTTGCAGCGCATCGCCTCGCAGGCAAAAGTTTGAAAGAGTGCATGACTGCCGATGTGTACGTGTGTGTGTGTGCTACGGATACGGAAACGCGTAGCGGATGTCAGCATCACTGCACATTTTCTGGTAACCCCTTCACATCAATTTTGGTCATCCGACAGAACCCACACACACACACACAAACACACTCACACATACAATCGCTGGAAACAGAAGAGCAAGGACGACGACAGCAAAATGCTGCACAACCGACGCGTCGTCCAACACTTTTGCCCATAAAGAGGACCATTACAAATGCATTTTCATTCATTTTCGTTGTGTTTTTGCTCCAGCTCTTGCTGCTTCTGTTGTTGTTGGTGTCCATGTTGTTTATTTGTTTTGTTCTTTTGCTGATGTTACTTTTCGCCGTTTCGTGCGTTGGTGGGGGAGGAGGAGGAGAGCGCAGAGTGAAGGTGTAGCATTTTGTAGCATGTGTTGCTGGCGATATCGCTATCGCTGCTGGTATGAGTTGTTGCAATGGCACTTTTTCATTTTGCCATTTGCCGCGCGTGTAATTGAATATTATACTGCTACTACTGCCGCCGCATGGCATCCATAGAACACTGCTGATTGTGCAACACACATACATGCCGAAGCATCTATGCTGCATGAAGCGGAATCTGAACTGAATAAAAAACAGTTGACGTACAGTGGTGCATATCGTAGTAGTACATCTGTGGCAGAAATCAAAATACAACTAACAATAAAATCGCTTTGATCGATTGATGATCGTAGTACTCTGGATATTTCATTATCTTGCGGCATTTATTAATTCCAAAAGTGTATAGCTTTATCGGTAAAAAATACGCCCGCTTCAATTCCTTCTAAGAAATCAATCTTAAAAGCAAAGTCTAAGTGTTCAATTTTCTCCACAATACCACGAAAAAACATAAGCAGCCGAAATAATAATCGCCCAATTTGTGGCTAATAATGGATAGCATTCAAATTATTGTTGACGTCTCCTAAAAGAAAATGATTGGGTTTTTGTGCTAAATAATTTTTCAAATTACCAATATAATATTTAATGTTCTCCACCTACTTTATATCGTGTGTGTTTTTCGCCCATCCAAGCTCATGAAAGGTTAATTTTATGTCCGAGTTAGGCTTTCATTGAATTCGCCAGAAAATCTTCAAAATGATGTTTTCTAATAAGAATAAATAAAATAATATTAATTTTGAAGCTGAATCAATGACAAGACAAACTGATGAGTGGAAAACACATTCGGCGGATATCGCAAATCAGTTGAAGCTGAACTGAAGATTTTTCCATTCTTCGTTTATTATTCCAAAGTCTTCGATATTCTAAATTATTATAAATGGAATGTCTGGCAGAACAACTGCACTACGGTTTGATATCGTTGATTCAGAATTTTGGATAGAGTTTACAAACCCTTGGAGTGGCATGTCACAGTCAAATACACTTCTGAAATTATGTAGTCCCATTTGGGCAGACAACAGAATATGCCAAGTACTCTAACATTTGCATGCTAAGTTGAGAGTCGTTTCGTACTTACTTGCATACATAATTATTTGGAATATTTTTGCTGTAATATAACATTTTCAAAAAATACTAAGCTTTTTGTGAAATAGGAACATGTTCAATTAATAGTTTGAAAGCGTGAACTGATCTCAAGTCTGCAAAAAGCACTTGCAATGCGGTCTAAATAAGAACAATCATTACTAGGCCTTTTACTCATAAATATCGCCGGCATTAATGAAGCTTTAATGTGTCTCTTCACCTCACTTTTGAAGACACACGAGATGTGCCTGATACTGGAAATACAAATGTCGGCTATCAGCATTGCTCACATTTTAGTAATGATCAAATCTTAGGAATATATGTGCATGTTTAGGGCGTGGTCTGCCCACTTTTATAAAATGTATATGTATTTACTTATAAAGAGTGATTTTTTTGAGGTTAGGATTTTCATGCATTAGTATTTGACAGATCACGTGGGATTTCAGACATGGTGTCAAAGAGAAAGATGCTCAGTATGCTTTGACATTTCATCATGAATAGACTTACTAACGAGCAACGCTTGCAAATCATTGAATTTTATTATCAAAATGCGTGCTCTGTTAAGAAAGTTCAGAAAGAAAGAAATTGTGTTCAGCGACGAAGCTCATTTTTGGCTCAATGGGTACGTAAATAGGCAGAATTGTCGATTTTGGAGTGAATATCAGCCAGAAGCATTGCAAGAGCTACCAATGCATCCAGAAAAAGTCACAGTTTGGTGCGGTTTATGGGCTGGTGGCATCATTGGACCGTACTTCTTCAAAGATGATGCGAATCGTAACGTAACTGTGAATGGTGTGATGGCGCTACATGCCACACAGCTCGCGATTCTATGGCCATTTTGAGGGAAAACTTCGGAGAACAATTCATCTCAAGAAATGGACCGGTAAGTTGGCCACCAAGATCATGCGATTTGACGCCTTTAGACTATTTTTTGTGGGGCTACGTCAAGTCTAAAGTCTACAGAAATAAGCCAGCAACTATTCCAGCTTTGGAAGACAACATTTCCGAAGAAATTCGGGCTATTCCGGCCGAAATGCTCGAAAAAGTTGCCCAAAATTGGACTTTCAACATTTAAATGAAATTATCTTCAAAAAGTAAATGTCATGGACCAATCTAACGTTTCAAATAAAGAACCGATGAGATTTTGCAAATTTTATGCGTTTTTTTAAAAAAAAAGTTATCAAGCTCTTAAAAAATCACATAGAATAAATAATGGCCGCTTGGAATGATGCATCTTAAATGATGAGAAAAATGGACGGGTACCTTCGAAGCAACCATTAAACATTTTGGTTTTATCAGACAATTTGCTACAGTTATCCTAGCGACTTACCGCATAAATTTCACAAATCCAAGAGGAATAACAACTTATCTCAACGTAGATCATTTCCATAAATTATTAAAAGGATTTTGAAAAACATTTTAGTGTGCGTACTAAGCAGCCAACTCATTGAATTTTCGTTTTGGTATTTTTTAATTTTTGATTTGGAAATTATAGTTAATGAGAAATTAAAATCTACAAAGTACTAAATTTTTTGCTTGGAAATGGCATTGGCAAATATAGTTATTGGGTGTGCCATCTAAAACATTTCAGCACCATCGCTCTATTTTTCTGATGAAAAACTAAATTTGAAAATTGTTCAGCTAAATTCTTCTTCCATGAACCATATTGACGTTATTATGAACAATTCAATGTATCCAGGAGAGAATCGACTAATGTGCGATTTCTACTTTATCTTAAGAGCTTAATAGTCGTTTCAATATGGATTGATATATTAGGGAAACTAGCTCATTGTGATCATTTTTAGCCTGTACGATAGTGTAGAAGTCAGTCTATACCATGACATGCGGTAGTTTCGGTTCAAATTAAATTTAAAATATTTTAAAAATTAGTTACAAAGCGACTTCCAAAAACTCTACAGAAACTACGTAAATCTATATATCTTGTAAATACTACTACCGTATTTATGTTCTCAAGCTTTTTCAAGAAACCCAAAAAAGCGTTTATTAAAAACTTTACCACTTTTCCAAGGTAGGTGTAATGTACTATCATAACTTCAAACATCATTCATTTACTTACTCAATTCTGAGCTATTCTACCTTATCCAATTATTCAAAGTGAAAAACTACAAAAAATAGCGGGTTTTGTCTCTAAATCTAAAATAATCATACACAGTGCGGTGGTGCAAATGGACCATTTTTTATACCCTCACTCTACAGAGTAGGGGGGTATATATCCTTTGGGACAGTAAAAAGTGTAACGCATTGAAGGAGTGACTTAAGACCCCAAGTATGTTTGGACCAAATCACTTTCACAAAATTTTAAGATGTTTGAGACATGTCCGTCCGTCCGTCCGTCCATATGCATGTCTGGCTGGCTGGTGTACACGATAACTCTCGAAAGGAGCTAAGGAATCAATTCAAACTTTGTACATGGTAATATTTTTCCCAAACTTAGTTTGAGTTCGAAGATTGGCAAAATTGCCACGCCCCTTCTGGTACCTCCCACACAAATGACCTATATTTCTATGTTAAATTAAAACGAATGTAACTTCCACACGGATGTTCAAATCAGCAATTTATTGGTATTTGCTAATATTTTCATAATCGCATCAGGTGTACTAAATATGGCGGGTTTTGCCACGCCCCTTCTAGTACTTCCCACACAAATCACCCTAAACTACGTAAAATTAAAGCTATTATAACTTATATACGGATGATCGGAATACTACGAAATTTGATATTTGACAATGCTTTAATAAAACTTACATTCGCATGGAATATGGGCGATATTGCCACATCCCTTCTGGTACCTCCCACACAATGTGGCGAATCCTTGGTTACAATAAAACCGATATAACATTCACATGGGTAGTCAAAATCATTTGAAATTTTATATTTGAAAATGTTTTTATAATCGCTTTAAACCTAAAAAATATTTACACTTTAGCCACGCCCCTTCTTGTACCTCCCACACAATTATCTCTATCCTAGGTAATATTAAATCCTTCATGATCCTTGATATTTGATCATGTTTATACAATTGTGTTATAAATGTAGACGAAATGTGTGACACGAATCTCCTAGTACCTTCAACACAAATTATTTTGCCCTTCTCTGAGAGTCAGGGTATACATAAGTCGGTTTAGCCGACTGAATCTTACTTACTTGTTTTTTCTATTTTTTATTATTTTATGGGGTTTTGTTCATTTTTAAATAAAGCAACGTATACGCAATGCAGTAGCAGGAGAGTCTTGCAATTCTGTGAGAGCTCACTGTGTGTCCTACACTACCTACAGTACTGAAAGTACACCCAGTGCAGTGTGAGTTAATCCGTTATTAATTAAGGATGTGAACGGAAAACAATTCGATTTGCTATTAAACCTTATATCAAATATGTTCCCTTCTGTGACACCGGACTTTTTATCTTATTGTTTGGGTATAAACTACTCTGGAGCAAGCAAATTTAAATTGGCCGTGCGAAAAACAGGAATTTCCTAAGTTTGTGGCGAAAGCCAGACGCTTGAAATGGAAGTGGAATTCTTGGTATGAGCACATCTTCTCCTTTACATGTATGTTGAGTTATGTGAGACCGGTTTCAAACTGGTATTTTAGAACAGACAGCGGACATTTCCATGTCATACCACAGAGGGTAAATTCGTCCCTCCAATGACAAAGCCATGTAGGGGACGGCCCCCTTCATTTATTTGCGTTAGAACCAGTACCGGTCCCTGGTAGTACTAGGACGTGTTGTGGGACAGTTCATTTTCCTGCAGGGGTTTTAATCGATTTGTCAACTTTCGCTTCGAAGAACGAAGCTTCAGGTGCAATTGATTGTTTATTTTGTTGTCATCATCGTTCATCGAACCGAAAATTTATCTTTCTAAAAAAAACTTTCGTTCGGGAAAGACTTTTTGCACAACAATTGGAGTAGATGACTGCATTTGGCAAAAGTTTGGCGGAAAAGTTATTTCACGTGTAGTCGGATATTCTATGCATTTTGCTGGAATTAACTAAGATATTCCAATTCGAAATCTGGTGGATTTTGAGGAGTGTTTGCCGGGTACAAAAATGTGGTACACACTAATATAATGCTTACGAAAGCTTCGATGTTCGAAAGACGCTATGGATTAATGGTTGTTTTAACATACTTCTGCCATCACGTATGCATTTCGGATAAGATCCAAATATTATTTATTCGATAATAAGATTTCGCAAACATGAACGAGTTATATGGAAACGTATTTTTGGTTGGTCAATTTAGCAATTGATTTGAACTTGATTTGTTAATCATGACAAACATTATGTTAAACTCGAAAAATTCATTTCCAAAATCGTGAAAATTAGATTAGATTACGTGATTGTGTACAACGATTTCTGGTGAGAGAAATCACATGATTCCTCTCCTACTTTAAAAAAATGCATCGAAAGTCGTTTCTCGCATTTGCACTTATCACACAATAATTGTAAGATTGTAAAAACATTAAATTAAAAAATAAAAACATTTAGCACGCGGTTTTAATTTTAGCTTTCTTTCTTTCTCATATCCTTTGGCTTTCTCGTGGAACATAACGCGTTCTTCCCTCGAAATCGCGTGCTCTTGCTGACACCTGCGACTTTTCACGCGACCGTCCATTTTTGATATATCGCGCGATTGGATCGCTATTGTTTGTATTTTTAAAAACCCCACAATTTTAGTTTACAATTTTAAATTCGGTGGGGGCACACAATTGCCCCAAAACAGACATGTGGTGGGGCTAGTCGGAGTTTTAGGAATCAGTGCCCACGATCTGTGCACTTTATAACAAATCGGTAGCGAACTTCATGGCAAACCCTTACCACTGTTCCGCTTTCTGGAGTGCGTGTGTGTTTGCCAGTGGATATGTTGCAAGACGATGTGCAACGTACAGCGGCCTTCAATTATTTTCCTATTTGCTTGCAACTGAAATGGCGAAAAAATAAAAGAACCGAAATGAACGAACACAAGAAACATAATAATAATAAGTCACTAAGTTTTTACTTTTGTTTTGTTTGTAGCATTTGTAACTCGGTGTCCGCGTGTGTGTATGTGCGTTAGGCAGAGAGGAATTGTTTTTTGCAATTGTGTGTATGTGTGTTTGTGTGTGTATGTGTTGTTGTTGTTTGTGCAACAAGATAACGACGACGAGCTACGCATTACAGTCAACGTCAAGAAATAAACGAAGTGAAGAGTGTAAATAAAACAAACCTAACAACCGGAAACGGAAAGAAAAATTGCAAAAGTTGTCGTTGGCAGCAACGGCAGCGGCAGATCGTGCAGACTCGGTACGTAAACGAAACTTATGAATTTGTGATTTTGGTCGTGTGCGTGCATGCATGCTAGTTTGTGTGTGCGTGTGCGTTTCTATGCTTTGTGTGTTGAAGACACCATCGCTAATTTGCGGAGCATCAAGTCATGAACATATAGATAGATGTACTAACATGTGTACATATTTACACCAGGCATTTGCCATTTTAATGTCGAAGCCACCGTACAAGAGAAACAGCTTAAAAAAGCGTTAAAATATTAAAAACAGAGACGACAACTGCAATGAAAGCACCCTACCTTGTACCCCCACTTGTCTGATCCATGCAGATTACAGTGCTTTATAAACTGCCTACACACACACATGATCATCACCAGCTGCATCTCCAACCTTTTGCTTGGGTAATTAAGGACTCTCGGAGCCGTAAGTAGTCGAGTTACTTCAGGGAACTAAATTCAACGTTATGTACACGAAATACTAGTAACTGAGTGGACATAGCATAACATTACCAGATGCCTCCACAACGCCCACATGCCTGCCACTTGGGCAGCTGTAAAAGAACACCTCTGCCACATGTTCTCTGGATGCGTAAATTGGGTCAACCCACACACTGGATATCATCCCTTCCCCCATTCTGCTAGGGTTGTTGCTTTGTACATAAGCTCATATTCGCATTATTCGAGCAACATTTCGTTGCATTTGTTTTTGGAACTTTCTGCTGTTTTTTACTTATTTATTTACTTGGCTGCACCCCTCCTTCCCAATCTTCATCCCCATCCAAATCATTGTTGCGTTCACACCAGTACACGATATGTATGGGACATTACGCACCAGAGTGAACTGCTCAATCTTCGATTTTCCAATTTTGTTTGCAGAACGATGCAAACTGTACGATGCTGCAACTGGGAAGTGTTCTTTTCAATCTCCATGTGACATTTGAACACTATTTCCAATTATAGGGCGATGGAGTAAATAACTCTGAAGTGATTATGTCCATGTTCGGCATCCTCCGAAACTAAAATGCAACGTTTTTCCAATGGCATTCACTACTGATTTGTGCCTGTACTCGGTTATATCTTTTAAAATAAGGATTAAAACACTTTCGAATAATTACAATAGAGTGGAAATATTCTAAAAATTGTATGTTCTGTTTCTCTAATCCCGGCTCATTTTGTTCGGATGCTAGCGTGAATTCAACAGACAGGCTTTGGACAGGACGAGCTAAAGTCACACATGGATAGATCGTCACGCGGACAATAATTTAAAACGATGTGAAGAATATAGTGTATACACTATGTTCATTCGCGTGAAGGTACAACAAGAAAGGAAATTAATTAACATGTGTGACGTGACAGCCAAAGAATATTTGAAATCGTCGCACGTTACAGTTTAAAAGGACGTGAACAACTTGAAGTCTGTATGCAATTTTAGTATCTTTGCAACATAAAATTCGTCGGTAGCTTAAAAGTGCTGAAGAACAAAGTTTAAGGTTCTCCCGTGTTTTATTTTTAATAGTTTTGTTGTTTAAGTCGAAAGCGGATATATGATAAATATACTAAAAAATAGTTAATATAAATATATACAGTGGAGCATCCCACTACACATCCCAGGACTTATACATATCGTCTGAGTTACTTATTTTTTTGGTATAAATTACAACAGTTTCCTATGACTTTAAGTACTTGTTTAAGGGAAATATTAAAAAAGTTCCATTTTCTGAGTTTTTGTATACCCTTGTAACACCTTGAAATATCGACATGAGACCCTATAATGTATATATATATTCTTGATCGTCATAAAATTCTAAGACAATCTAGCCATGTCCGTCCGTCCGTCAATCCGTCTGTTCGTCTGTTCGTCTGTTGAAAGCACGCTAGCATCCAAATGACACCTAAGATAAATAAAATAATGCAATTCGGTGTATAAATTCCTCTGATTGCATAGGCACGTAAATAAAGGGATTTTCGAAATTTGTACTTTTAGGGGTTAAAATGTGAAGAGGGCATACACATTGTACCAACCAAATGACCGCAGCTAGAGTCAGGAAGTTCGTAGAACACAATCCTCTGACTGCGGTTTTTCCAAATTCATACTTTCAAGTGATACAATGGGAACAGAGGGATAAAAATGGTACAAATTAGACGACTACAGCTAGAATGATGAAATTCGGTGTGTAAATCCCTCTAAATGGTTTTTGGTTTAGCTATATTAACAATTTTACATTTTCCTGTAATGTTGCTGCACTTCTACACTTACTTGTTTTTATACATCGAAGGACAATTTTAAGATTTTTTGCTTTTAGAAAAGTAATACTGACACAACTGACCTCCAACTTTTTTCTCTTTCAAAGCGTAACGGTAAGAATTCGTCCGTTATTGATATTCCCTAATACACAGAAAAAGCATAAAATTTGGATTCAATAAAAAAATTCACGAATTCAAATGAAATATTAATCAAAAATGGTGAGAAAAAGAAATTCTAAGAATCAATGAAGAAATTTGTAAGCCGTTTATTGAAAATATGTTTCATATTCACTCAATAAAGAAATTCACATATTGATTAAAAAGTTGTAAGTCGTTTATTGAAGACAAGAAATAAAAATTTGGCCGAAGCGAGTGTCGAACCGAGGATGTTAGATTTGTAGTCGCGCATTCTTGCCAGCGCACCACGCTCGGCATACGGAGAATTAAGTTAACGTTGAATATAAGCCGATGACGCACATGCCATTACGATTTTATCAATTCCATGAAGTTCCACAAAAAATTCAATTAAATGTGTAATTAGAAAATGGTGTGTTTTTGACTAAACTTTTCATCAATTCAAATAAATGTTTGTTCGCATATTTTTGTTTTACTGTAACAACTTTTTTCGTTGAAATTATCAAGTGCACTTTTTATCTGTGTGCGCACCAATCTTTATTGCAAAATTTAAATGCAAACCAATTAATTAATATTCGCTAAACATTGTTTATCTTAAATAATTATTTGAGTCGTCCCAAAATATAATGTGATTGGAACTAATTTGTTTTTTGTTGTGTTGATTATATTCAAGCTGAATAGATTCCGGGATAAAAGAGGATTTACAGAATTTTAAATGAAACATGCCGCTTCAAGTTAGTTCTACAGATTCCGGAGATGGGTCAGTTGGCGCGAAGTGTCCCGTATATATAATCGTATATTTGGCAGTGCGTGTGCATGTGCATGTACATAAGTGTAAAAGATTCGTGTACTTTGCGTTTTTTTCTGCCACCCTTACGTACATATGTACAGTAGGCTGGGTCGCGGCCCACACATTAAAAAAAACATTTTCCAGTTACCCCACGGACATAAAGTCTATACAGAAGGTCCACTGACCAATACAGGATACGAAATGCGTAGTGTGGCCGAAGTGTGTATAGTTCTTCATACCAAGTGTTTCAACGATTTGGTTATGAAAAAACATTTTTGCATTAAACTATGTTTACAAAAATGGAATCAGTGATGTCATTTTCCGTCTGCTATTTATATTTGAGGCATCATTCGAAAGGCATTGATTCTTTCTGTTAATTTTCACACGAATATAGAGTTGTTGGATTTTTCTTTTAAAACCCACAAAAGATATTCAATAATTCGTACAATAAGTTACGCTATGAAAACGACAACAATTTAAATTTTAAGTGCTTCCAGTGGTCTATTTATCCAGAAGAATTGGACAATATAAAAACATTAACACAAATAAATGGACGAAATATTTTGTAGATCTTCATTAAACAATAATATTTTTCGTGACCCAACCTAATGTAGTGTATATCGAACTCTGTATGTTTTACGTTTGTTTGGTTTGTGTCGAACCAATAATAGTTTTAAATTGGTCGATATGTTGTAACAACATCCAATCCCCTCCAACTATTCTTATATTAATGCTTTGAGTTCGTCCGATTAAAAATAGAGCAAAAACAATAAAAAACGGCGGTAAGTTCGGACGAGTCGAATCTACCATCCACCATCGACGATATCGGCGTGGACAAAGAATCCATTCTTACAAAGCAATCCATCCATTCCCTATAATTAAAAAACTTTATATTAATTTTACTAAATACCAGTAAATCGTCGGCAACTGTATTGATTGAATTGCAACTTAAAAGTCACTTTAAATGCGGCTTTCCTTATAAAAAAAGGCATAAAATCAAATAATCCTTGTAAAAAGGCCAAAATCACATAAAAATTAAACAATTTTTTTTTTGATTTCAGTCTATAGTACTGTTTAACCAAAACAAAACTTAAATTAATATAACCAATTTTTTCGTATTACGAAGAACTTGCTCTCTTAGAACTGCAGATAAATTCCTTAAAATAAAAATTCCATATAATCCATCTGTAAGTACTGAAATAACGCGTTTAAATTATATCGAAACTAACGAATGCATAAGAATGAAACCATAATACACCGACTAATTTGGAAATGCAGAATCAATTGGCATTTACGCTCTTTTTAAAAGGCCAATATTTTAGAGACTGAATTATAGGCAGAAGACGTTGAAATGTATTTTTCACGCCTAATAACGTAATTTGGAATACGGTCAAAGTAAGATACTTTTGTATAACTTTCGTAGGTCGTCTGAAGCTTTCACTTTACATATTTTCTCTAACCCTCCAAAATCGTAAACTTCCTATCAGATTTGGGATACCAAATGTAAATACTGTAATTTCCGACAAATATTTAAATTTCTTTGAAATTGAAATTTGTACAATCCACGACATAGACAAAAACATTACATTCCCGTTTAAAACACAAAACAAAAATTAATTACATTGGATGGATTAGCTCTGATCAAACGCAAATTGCCCCAATATGGTCAGTTGTTGAATGAATAAAAGAAAAGTATCAATGGCTGTATGACTATAAGCGGAATCTCCACATATTGTTGGAGCTTCCGCCTGTTAGCCCAATCCCTACCTTGGTCTTAGTCAATTACCACCTGTCGTTTACCTCATCTTAACAATTTCAAAGATTATTCAAAAATTTGTAGGATATAAAAATGCACCTTCAAACTTTATAGTTTTAAAGAGAAATACATTTTAAAAAATAAAAAATGAGCGTAAAACTACAAGAGGGGAAAACTCGCTCTTATGTTAACTTGCAGAAAGGCGAGCTATGCCACCGAACACGAATATTTGATTCTGCAAAGTCCATTTGTTTGTAGTTATTTTACTGGTTTATAAGGTTTTGCTAAGAAATTTAAATATATGTAAGCATTTCAAACATTAAGCAACCAACCGCATATATAAATTTCGGTTTCGTGTATATTTATTAGAGTGGCTTCTTTTGTGAGGAAGGAAAAAATGTTGTTGATGTTCCCGACTAAAATGAAATATTGGTTTGTTTTATTTGTTCTCCCAAAATATTTCGCGTTTATCATTGTCCATTCGTGAGCTGGACGCGTTCAAAATAACCTTAATAAATCAGGTTTTTCTTGAATAAAATTCACCATGAGAATGGTATTGAGAAAAAACCGCTAGAAATTAAAATCCGACCCGAGCCTTATCAAACCATATTAAAAACTTGAAATATAAAGGACAGATTTATACTATTTTTGGTGCATTTTTTATAAAACCCGCAATAACTTCCACATTTTTAGTTCGATTTATGTTTTAGGGCTCGTTGGAGAGGTATTGATAACCAATTGCAATTTTTAGAATTTGCTAACCCATTAAGGGCCGCAAATTTGTTTCTTACTGTTAATACTCAGTGGGTTAAATGTGAAGTAAAAACTGAAATATGGGGTTATTTGCATCGTAAACACATTCTAGTCTTTAATAGAAGCTGGGTTTTGAAAATTAACATCAGAAATGTTGGTCATTCAATGCATAAAACAGAAATCGAACTAAAAATATGGAAGTTATTGCGGTTTTTATAAAAAATGCAACAAAATTGCACAAAAATGTTAATTTTTTTCCTATATTCATGATTAAAAGGCAAGTTTTTGGTATGGTTTGATAAGACTCCGACCAGATTTTAATTTCTAGCAGCTTTTTCTAAATACAATTCTCACCGTGAATTTTATTCAAGAAAACCCTGATTTATAGAAGTTATTTTGAACGCGTCCAGCTCACGAACGGACAATGATAAAATCGAAATATTTTGGGAAAACACATAAAACAAACTAATCTTTCATTTTAGTCGGGAACATCCACTACTTTTATTTTGAAACCACTCTAATATTTATGTGTACCCATTGATTTTATTTTATGTTCTTGTGCATTGGTTTGTAACACCCAAAAGGAAACGAGATGTTTCTAATTGAAATTCGATTTACTTCAAAATATATAGCGTTCGTCCTTGGCCCGCAAAACTTACATTTGTCAAAGTTATGATCGGAAAATAATTGCAACCTGTACTTTGATTAATTGATTGAGAATAATACCGCTAGGGTATATTTCTTTGTGCATGTGTTTGTAACACCCACAATGAGATAGACACACAGTTTATTATACCGATCGACATAGAATCACTTTTTGAATCGATTTAGCAATGTCCGTCCGTCTGTCTTTCCATCTATTCTTGTAATCAAAGTACAGGTCGCAATTGTAGACAGAACCAAATGAAACTATGCACAACGAAGTTCTTCGGGATAAGGACGAACACTATTTAATGTGAAGAAAATCGGTTCAGAGTTAGATATAGCGTCCATACGGATTTCGCTCCCGATTTGACTGTAGGTACCACATATTTTCTTCAATTTTTGCATAATATCATATATTGCCACTAGGAACACCTGTGGTGAAAATGGGTCAGATCGGTTCCGATTTATATATAGCTCCCATACAAATTTCGCTCCCGGCTTGACTTTTTCTGTCCTAGAAACAACGTATCTTCACCGGGTTTTTTCAAATTTTGCATAACACGTTATACTTGAACTAGAAGCGTCCATGGTGAAGTGTGTCACTTCGTTCCATGCATGGATATAGCTCCGATAAAAATATTCTTCTCGATTCGACAAAGTGGGTCAGGTAACATAGGTTTAAGGTTAGTACACATACAAACAATACTCCCGATTTCATTTTTGTACCGAATGCAATTATATTCAGGTAGAAAGTGGAGGGTATCATATAGACGGCACGCCCGACTTTAGCCTTTCCTTATTTGTCTTATTTTAATTGTTTGCTGTAACATGCTAACAGGGCTTTAAAATCAACATTCGCTCTTATTCCTCTACGATGTGCCGATAATAACAAGCAAGGACCGAGATTTCATGTCTTGTACATTAAAGGTCTTTGTTCCATATAAATATTATAGAAATTAGCATAAGGGACCTAAAGTAATTTTAAATTTTAAAAAGTATGTTCTAATTTGATTGATTTTCTGTAAACCATACATAGATTACTAGCAGATCGTTAACATAATGAACAAAGAGAAGAAGAAGAAGAAATTCCAGATTTTAACAGAATTTAAAGCATTTACAATATTGAGAATTGACAATTCTCACTTCTTGGAATTAGTATAATCTTGGTCTTTTTGGAAAGAATGCGTTTTATATACAAAAACTAAAGAATGTAAGGGTAGCATTTTGAATACTATGTTTTGAATCGTATCTAAGCCTGGAAATTTGGATCTTTTGATCAAAGGCATAACAACACGAGGAACTATTCAACGACCAACAGATGTATTAATTAAGTCGATGGAACTTCGCACTTGATTATTAAAACTGATCATCCCAAGGAATTTGCTTTGCCAGTTTTATCTGTGATTCTCAGATTCTCGGAGTAGTAATTGGCTTGATTTTACCTTTAATGCGTTTTGTCATTTTCCTACTGGGAGATTATGAAGTAACTTTGTCCATTGATCAATTCTGTTCTACTGCTTAATTATGGTTCGGTATGTAATTTATCGATAATGATCGGAACATCTTTGAAACTTTCTCCTATATTTGTTTTTGTTGATGTCTCTACATAAATGAGGTAGATTTAAAATTTACAAACCGGGGAAACCGATGTTTTTATTTCGGTTAACCGTCTTTTCAGTTACAAAACTTTTGCATTTAGTGAATATGTTCTACTATCATAGGAGTAGTTTACTAGCTGCGAAGAATGAACTTATCTCTTATTTATTGTTATTTTATTTTATTATGAATTACAATACAAAGCAAATTTATATTCTAATTTTGGGTCCAGTGATTGAGCAGGGGTTACTAAGATCATTGTAGCTAGTTATTGAAGCGACAGACCAGAGCTTCTGGTGGGAATCGAACCCACAACCCCCACACTGATAGCCGAGCACGCTACCAACTCGACTACTTCGAAGAGATTTTACTATTACCCATATTGAGTAATAGTATAATTTATTGTGAACCACTTTGATGAAATCAAAGCATCCCTAACGTATTTCTTGTGGCGTCCAAGAGAACGCTAAAAACAAAACAAGCTTCACAATAATTTGGTAATTTGACTAAACACGATCGTCGATTTAAGTTGAACTTTTCGTGTCATTGACAATTGAAAATTTAAATAAGTAGATTTGAACTGGGATATTGTTCTGGCTCAAGACCAATTTGCATCTATTTTTTAGAGAATGCAAATTTATTTACAAATGACATGGTGACATTTATTACCTGGCTGCACACTACCACTATCATGATTTCAGACCAGTGTAAGCCTTTGTCAGGTGGCGTCGCAGCGACTTTTCAACAAAATATCCGAACTCTTTAAGGAAATGACAATTACAACTCACTTTCCGAATATCTGTCTGAAAAAATCGCGCCAAGTGATAAAGCACAAATTTCACCTATTTCAGGCTCTAGACGAACGTATCTTCTAAATTTGATTTTTGTTAATTTTTTTAACACAAATTTTCTGAGGAATGCATTTATTTCCGGGATTGAAATTTTTATTCCAAAATGTCGATGGACATGGTTCAATATTCTTAGAATGAGATGTTACAAACCTGGTGTCTACACTCATATACACTACTTTCTATGACAGAGAGCATAATAAAAACGATGCATAAACATTAATAATGCAGAGCAAAAGTTGTAATGCTTCCACACACACAATGGTTTCAGAGAAACTTTCAGTTAACATGGATGGGGTGGGTGGAGAGATGAATACGTATTCCGTTTTGTTTCATGCTTTTTTGGATTATCCTTCGGGGCAAAAAGTAAATGTGCATTTTTTAAGTATTCGCTCTACTGGAAGCGAAGTGGTGTAAAGGGTGTGATGGGGCTAATGACACTTGCTGCCCTGCCAACAGATATACAGATATTAATATGCACATGGAACTGTGAAACGCTGCCGTGGGAAAACGATACAAATAATTTAATTTGCAGTTGTTTTGCGTGACAGGAAATCACGGCTCTCGCCTAGGGATGTCAAAACCGAATCCGAAAACCGGTTAACTGGCGGTGTGTACCGCCATCGTCCACTGGTTTTTGAAAAGTGCTAATTTCTGGATCTGGGGTGGTGGTATATTTGCGATATGAAGTTAGTTAATCTTTTGTAATCTGTTACAAAAAAATTAACAATTCAGCAAAAATCAACAGAAAGTACAATATTATATGGTGAAGTAGGACGACAAATAGCTACGTTCGGCGCTTGAAGTGAAGCACCGATAATTTAGTTTTTATGAGTTTTTAAAACCTGAAAGTATTCATACATAAATGCTTGTTAAATAATCATAATCATATCTGAAACCCCTGATATTGTCGAGGATATTTCTTAAATACCTTTGTCTCATATTCAATTCTGACAACAGAGGTGATTCATACATAATAAATATTAGTTTGGCTATTGGCGATTAATAAAACTAATATTTAATTTTATTACTTTTCTATTTCTAATATTTGAAAATCTTTGCATTTATAACCAATTTGTTTTATATTTATATACAACCTTGGTAATCTTCCTTTTGCCAACTGTTCCCCGCTCGAAATGTCATGGACGGGTCATTTAGTCCTCTTTTTTAAAGGCCCCAAAAAGAACATGAGATTTTGATGGAACAAAATTTCATCCAAGCTACATATCTTGACAGTAGCCCTGCTGGTCATCCCTTTGTTCATTTGCAGTTTCAGGAGTACTTTCAGAAACATTGCCTGACAATTTAAGTTGAATTCACTATCCATTGTAAATATTATTTCTCTCTTCACATTTCATTTATACATAAATAGAAAACAAAAAAAATTATAAACTGACCATGAATATTAAATTACAAATTATGGCACAAGATTCTAATATTGCTTTAAAAGGTTAAATTGTGCCTATATTAAAAACCGGTTTAACCGGTTTTGTAAAAATTGAAAAACCGAAAACGTTTTTTTTTTTTTTGAAATTGTGATTTTTCCAACAAACCGAAAATCGGTGGTTTCGAGAGCGGAAAAATTCAAATCAGGAGGGATATTTTTATGAGCCCCATAACGAATCACGTTCATCATGTTTCCAGTTGAAAATGAGTTGTTAAGGCAAATTTCATATATGGTTTCTAGAGCTCAAACAGTTAAAAAGAGACCGAAATTTTTATGGGAGATATATATAAATCTGAATCGATCTGACTCACCTTCACAGCAGATGTTTATAGCTGAAAAATTATTAAAATAATTATAAAATGTATAAAATATGTGGATTCTATTGGGGGAAGTCAATACAGGAGCGAAATTTTTATGGGAGCTATATCTGAATCTTAACCGATCTGGCACAATTTCACCACTGAAGTTTTTAGTGGAATTGTAAAGTACTGTGCCAAACTTCAAGCAAATAAGGTAAAATGTTTCTAGCTATATCTAAATCTGAAGCGATTTGCTTCAAATTAAATAGGGTTCGTCCTTGCGTCACAAATTGGCACAAGCCAATTTTTGTTAGGATCATTGATTACAATGGGTCTATCTCGATTCTTTTTGGATGTTACAAACAAATGCACAAAGCCATAATACCCTAGTGGCGGGTACAAAGATTTCTTTATTTTCCCACGTATATGCAGTCAGAGCGACATGCACACCGAACTTCTACATTCTAGCTACATCTGTTTCATTGGTACCATTTTATCCGTCTTCCCTCATTGTATCCCTTAAAAGTACATATTTCGAAATATCCCTTTTAGTTCAATTTAACAAAAGTTTGAATTTGTCAAAAACAGCTTTTACGTTCGTTCACACAAAATTTAAAATTATTATAAATCGGAAATTCTTAAATAAATTGCTTAAATAGGATAAAATTGTCCTTCTGGACCGAATTCTGCCACTTTCAATCCCAAGACTTTCAGTCTACAGCCATTACTCGCATATGCGGGATTCGAACCGCCTAGTTAATTTCGTGACCGACATTACATGGCTAAATCGTTTTCGAATTTTAACCCGACCCAGAATATATATACTTTATAGGGTCTCCGATGAATATTTCAAGGTGTTGCAAACGGAATGACAAAATGAATGTAGACTCCATTCTAAGGTGGAGGGTATAAAAATGAACATTTCGCGTTATGGAACTAATTAATCTGACTTTTTGAACTAAATCTATTCTATCTTCCAGAGTGACAATTTCGGAAAAAAGTTAAGCTGCAAATCCGAAGAACATTCAATCTTTCTACCTACAGTGAGTGTCATTAATATTCGATATTCGCATTAGTGAAGGATCGAACGCCCATTAATCGATGTACAGTATTTAAATATACAACTTTTTAATTCACCATTAGATACGTATTTACTTATTTTAAACAATAAATAACAAATACATTACTTCATTTACATCAAAAATTATAGCGTTTTTAATATTCAATTTTTCTTAAAAAAGGATTATTAATAAGGATTGCGACCTTTAAGCAGGGTAAGGGCTGCGTCATGGGTTAGGGGGCAAATAGAGTCGGTAGTTGGTATATTTTTTGGCGGAATTCTAAATAAGGAAGGTTATTTGAGGATATTAAAACAAATTTTGAAGTCAAGCGCGGAAAATCTAAGTGTTCAGACGGCTTCAAATTTCGTCAGGCCAATTATCCGAAACACAAATCACGTTTGTCATCAGTTAATGATTATTTTTTGGCGGTTTTTGAAGCTTATCTAATTGCGAATTATAATTATAAAATCACATTTTATTTTTAAATACTGTTCATCGATTAATGGGTGTTTGATATTTCACGAATGCGAATGTTGCATATTAATTACACTCACTTTATGTATATATTTTTTCTTTAAAGGATTTTGAGGGGAAGAAGTTATATTTTGTCAAAAAAGGTATTGTTTAAATATTTATTACAACTAGGGTTTGCATTTTCCCGTACATTTTATTTCCCGGGAAACGGGAATTATTTTTTCAATTTCCCGGGATCCCGGGACAGCACGGGAAATCGTCAATATATCGTTTACCATGAGATAAGCTTATTTTATTAAGGTGGGATGTGTGCAATTTTTTGAACGGATATTCGGCAAGTGAGCTGTGCTTCTCATTCGTTTGTGAAAATCATTTACTTAAAGAGGCCGGGTATGTTGTTGAAAAGTTGCTGCGAAGCCATCTGACAAAACATTTCACATTATGATAGTGGTAGTCTGCCGCCAGGTAATAAATATTATCATGCCATTTGTAAAGTAAAATAAAAATGTATTTCACAACTGTTATAGAATTCAACTCAAATATATTTTCAAGTTTCAAAATTAATTAAATGTTTGCAGTCAACATGTGAAAGTGAAATTTAAAAGCAGACAATGCATTTATGATGTCATCAGATATTTCTTATTTTATTGGAAAATGTGGACGCGACGGAGAAGATCGTTCACATTCAACAGATGAAGTCAGTAGAGCATTAAATTCCGAACGTATTTGTCATCGAACTGCAATAGTTAAATTAAAATCGATATGAGCTATATTATTGTACAACATTTTTATTGTGGAAATGATGAAACAATATGCGAAGAAATATGTAAAAAAATTTGCCGAATTCCCGCGAGATCCCCATAGGAATTTCCCGGGATACGGGAAATGAAAAATATATGAATTACCGGGAATTTTCCCGCGGGAAATCCCGGGATGCAAACCCTAATTACAACCCAACTATATATGGCACAAACACAGATATTGATACCACAACAAATCTAGGAAACCACAATTATAATATTTGTAAATGTTATAAATGTATGAGAAATAGTTTGACAAATTCGAAAAAGGAAGTTACGTTTTTTGAAAAATGCGCAAATCTGTAATAAGAAAATAATATTTTCCGGTCCATTATGAATAAATACGTTGAAATATGTCGAAACAAAAAAAAAACAAAATAATAAAATTTCTACTTTGCTTTTAAATTTGAAAATAAGGAAGCTATCCAAATTTGGGCTAATTTCTAAATTTTAACTGACAGTCTGACTTTAAATGTTAATATCTATATTATAAGTTTGATGAATACTGGCCGATGGAATTTGATTCTGGGCCATATTCTATTCATAATGACAATGCCCAAAACTAGTTTCATATAGTATTGGGCAAGTCAGAAGACTTATAGCATTTTGCTTCGAAATTCAGGCTAAAAGATCTTCCACAAAAATGATCCTCATAAAATTCCACAATATAGGTGTGACAATAAGAATTCTCTCAGACATTAAATTACAACACTTTTCTCACTTAGTATAATGCTCCCTACGACCAAAAAGGGAACACTTTGATCCACTGTAAAACAATTCACACCAACTGGACTATAGGTTTATTCTGCGAAAATGGTCTACTTTCAGAATTATAGGGTCGCTATTCTGTTCCTTTCACAAAGTCTTCATTTGTTGGACAGTGCAATTAAAAAAACGTGTTATAAAATAAATGTTTTCCACTAACATTTAGGACAAATTTTTGAAGATTGAAGATTAAAGAATTATATATATATACATATACATATATATATATGCTATATAAAACTTTGGATGCCTCGTCCTAGTCGTGGACATGATAATAATGTGTAGTGGCCGTGTAGTGGACAAATATTGCAATTTGGAAAAAACCGTAATTTCCCTAAAATGTTGCAGCACTTCTGCGTAAATTGACCGCACCTCTTCTGTAGCTAATACTTTCGAATGTACTCCGTGGTGAAGGTTATAAAAGTTTCGCCCCTGTCGAGCTTTGCACTAGGGTTTGCATTTCCCCGTCCCTTTTATTTCCCGGGAAACGGGAATTAATTTTTTAATTTCCCGGGATCCCGGGACAGCACGGGAAATCGTCAACATATCGTTTACCTTGAGTTAAGCTTATTTTTTAGTGGTGGCATGTGTGCTTTATTACTTGGTGCAATTTTTTGAACGGATAGTCGGCAAATAAGTTGCGCTTCTCATTCATTTTTGAAAATCATTTACTAAAAAAGGTCGGGCATGTTGTTGAAAAGTCGCTGCGAAGCTACCGGACAAAAACCAAATAGTCTTGACGAGATGCAAAATAGTCTTGAGTCAGTTCAGTAAAATAAATATTTATTTCACAACGAACTTGTTGCAGAAATCAATTTAAACATGTTTTCAAGTTTCAAAATTAATTAAACGTATGCAATCAAAATATGCAAGTGTATATTTGAATTAAGAGCAGACAATGCATCTATGGTCTCATCGCATATTTCTTATTGGAAAATGTGGACGCTTAATAGTCATTAGTGCATTAAATAAAATGTTCTTGCCTGTTCTTTATCCTGTCGCTACGAAAACAATATTTATCCTGTCGCTTCGTTTTCTATAGCTTTTACTTTTTCCGAATTTTAATTTTTTTCATATGGAGTTTGACAGGCAATCCCCGAAAAAGTGCAAACCCTACTTTGCACCTTTCTACTTGTTTTTACTATATTCGTTGCAAAAAATACATTTTTATTGTAGACGAGTCATTCATATTCTAACCAGATTTTTTGACTTTAATTTGAGAATATCTCCTTAGTCGAATGTGAAATCTAAACTTAAAAAGTATTGAGTTATGCATTCTTTTCACATACAAAATATTTGTCACCAACGCATTGTGATGATAAGCTGAAACTTTTTTATACGTTTATAAATATTATTTTCATATTTAATATTTAAAATACTTTTGATCGCGTTTATAATTACAGCGCACCTGACTAAGATTGTAAAACGTAACTAAATATTTTTCTTGGACCTGTCCGCAGGTCAAATAAATCATCAATCTTAACAGAAAATTTAAATCCAATTTCACATAAGTGTTGTTTTTTTTCTTGTTAAAATTAGAACACTGTAAAAACACCAACTCGAGTCTGTCCATGCGAAGAGTTGCACAAGGAACTGCTTCAAGTTCGACAACAGCATGAATGTTATGGGAAAGGGAAAACTGCAAAACCGTAACACCGATTTACTGGGAATAAGATCCATACCAACTTTGCACTTTAGAGTTGCAGTGAGATGGCATAAAGTGCAATGGCTCACTAGAACATGGAAAATAGTTCTCAAGCTGGAAAGGCCATACGTGGGAGGGGAATATATGGAATTTCTTTAAAGCTTTAAAGCGAGTGCAGGTGTGCATGTGGATACGTGGATTGCAATTCGGCCACAATAACCAACCAGCATAAAATGCATTTACTTAACGTCGCATTTCAGTCAATATTAACCTGACCGACGACGAATAATGCAAATTGAAACACCAACGAACGTATTTGGAATAATTGGATTTTAATTGTTCGCTGCATTATCTTTCTGGTTCATAGTTTTTACAGGTTTTGTTAATTTTCCGCTTTATGGAGACCGTGAGCTGACCAAATTGTTATGCATGACAATGTCATCATTGCTGTGACGAACTGGTCACTGCAGAGGAACCCGATTGTTATTTCATTCGGATTATTACACAGCAAAAAGTGGATCCTTTGAAAGGAGAAAATCAACAGATGAGATGTGATATATGCTTGTCGGACAAGAACGGCACTTCTTACTCTAAATTGTTTACTTTAGTATCCCATTCTGCTATCAAATTTGCAAGTAGTAAATAGCATTTTTCGCTTAATGCAGGGACATTTTGGCCGGGAACAAATAGATATGAATCGATTTTCTTCGTTTTGAATAGCAGCTGCCCTGATACATGGTTTGTGACAAATTAAACAGGCAAATGACAATTCCAAAATATTCTTCGATCACAAAAATAGTAGAACTGGCCGAATAGCACACATAGTTGTGCAAAATAGTGGGCATTTAAACAGTAACAATTAAGAAGGCACTCCACAGTTCCACAATCCCTCTTCTGGTCAGGGGTACAAAAACGAACAAGTATTTGGCTTGAAGTATGCAGCGTGCAAAAGTTCAATGTTCATTGTAGTCACGGGATCAAGTCAAAGAAAGCTTCGTTCAATATAGCTGCGGGGTTGTAACCATTTAAAGCGAAGATTTGGAAATGAAGAAATTCTTGAGATCTGAGTGAATTTATTCAACGATTCTTAATGTAAACTTTAACGTAAATTCTTTTAAGCTATAATGAATATATGTACTACGGGATGGAATATTGGGATACAGTTATGTCTATTGATGTGTGTCAGGGTTGCCAGCTTTGGGGATTTACTCTCAATTTGTGAATTTTTCTTCTTAAATGGAGATATATGCCTATTAAGCATGAAAACAGGCCTAGTCAGTTTTCAGCTCGCTTATTTTTAATGCAGCAGTTATCAAAGAAAACGATAGTAGCTTGGCTGACGATTAAGTGGCAACACTTTAGTTCAAGTCGCTAAGACATAGCGAGTAAAAGGTCATTTTGTAATTGCAATGTTAATCTAGCAAGCTGGTCTGAATATCCCAGGTCAAGTCACTTACCAATGTTTTATTTCTATCTCAAGATACGATAATGAAAATTCCTCGGACGAATTTAAATATAAACAGTATATTCTTATATGAAAATCTCCCTTTGAAACCTTTAATGCATTTTGATGTAAATAAACCGAAGACATTTGATTTGAATTCGGACATTGTGCTGCCTCAAGACAATTTTGCATATGGGCATTTCCACAGAGAGGTCCACCAAGACCAAAAAATTAAACTTTCTCGTAAACAGTTTGTTTTATCATATTTTCATAGGGAAACGATTAAATTTTACTAATGTACAACAATTTTACATTTGTTCATATCCCATCTCGAGATATTCGAATGCAAAGTCGAGCAAATGCAACTTTACTCGTTTGAATATTTCTCTTGCACATTTTGTTTTGATAAAAGTTCTTAAAGAGAGACATTACGCTTTGTCTTTTGCTGTCGAAAATCTTTCAGGGAGTACTAAGAGTCAAAAAATAAAGGATTCAAAACTATACGACCGCAATTTACTGTAACTTTTTGTTAAATTACATTATCGCGTATTTCAATGTCGCGTTCGACATTGAAAAACACCATTTGTTGTTACTGCTTCCAAAGTATAAGCAGAAGGATCATCAAATTTTGAGTACAAACAGAACAATTTTGAGAACAAATAAAATAAACCTTATTGGAAAAGAGAAAATTTGTGACCACCTTAAATGTGAAAATTAAAAAAATTGAAAAAAAAAAAAATCGTAAATAAATAATTTACTTATGTAAAAAATACTTTTTAATTATATAAACCTAGATGAGCAAAAACGGAGGTGAAAAAATAAAGAGAGTTGAAAACGGCGACCAGCTAAAATTACAAAACATTAAATTAAAAACAAATTGTGGTGTGCACGACAAGAAGTTCATTTGCATCAAGACAAGACGAAGTCGATCGGAATGAGTGTCACAAGTAGAGATGGGCGCTACTCACGTGAATTGCGTGAATCACGTGATTCACGCGTGATCGTGAGCAAAATTTATTTTACTCACGTGAGCGTGCGTGAAATTTTCCATTCCAAGTAAAAGTCATGTATATACATAAATTTATTTCTAAAACAAAGTGCTTCGTCTAATTTTTCTATTATTTAAGTAAGCATTCCCTGCGCCAACACTAGGTCCCTTAGTGTTAGTTCAATTAAAAGATCCCATAATATCGTTGCATATGCTTTGTTTTCCAATTGCATTTTATGTCTGTATCCGATATTTAACTTATTTTGCGTTAAACTATATGATGTAGTATAATTTTAAAAATACGAATTTAAGACAAACATCGCAAACGTAGACTGATTTAAATAATAAATTTCGATTTAGAATAGGAATATTATTTTCTTTGTTGAAATTGTTTCGTGATTTACGTGAATCAGGTGATTCGCGCGTGATCGTGAGTACAATTTATTTTACTCACGTGAGCGTGCGTGAACTTGAGCAACGAAAAATCTTCGTGCGTGATTCAATTTGTTTCATTCGTGAGCGTGCGTGAACGTGAGCCATCTCTAGTCACAAGTAAACGCTGAAGGATTAACACCAAGGTGTCGTTAGCTCGTTGTAGCCTTATTGTAATAGCCATTTTGGGGAATGGTGCTAGGTTAGTTTCAAAGCCTTAATTCAATGTAATTTAATTACAAAACATATGTTTCCCAAACTCAAACGGAATGAGTCCAAAGATGTGAATATTCGACGAGTATCTCTCGTATTTTGCAACATTGTCATATGCAGCAGTAACTTTAACGATCAGCAAAATTATTTCGATCGCACCACATTGGTCGCCACATACAATCGGGATCATTAACTGCCCGCATAACATCTGTTAGTTACAACTTAGATGGCATGTATACCTCACATGCTCATCTAAAACTATTCCAAAAGTTTTTGTGTGCTCCCAAGGAGTTGTCCTAGCCTTGCAATGTTGGGATGATGCTGCACGTGCGCACCTTGCATTCCATTTTCCTTGTCATTCATTTGTCGAGCTACCCCTTTCCTCTGTTTAAGTAGCGATTGAGGCCATGCCACTTCGCCCATCTGCCTTCTGTTATTGACATGTTGTATGACAGTCCCGAAGCAACTGTAACCACCCACGTACCGGGGACAGATTCGCAAGTAAAAGTGATAATGGATGTCATTAGTTGTTATTGCAAATACCCAAAGTACGTAAATGACGTAAAATACAAATACAGAGATACATCGTACATCATGTGTGAATGTAGCCAATACCACGAGAATGCACACACACTCCCCCATGTACATATTTACTTGTATTTGTGTACAAATGTGTGTGGCTGTTTACATTTGTATTACGGAACAGTTGACAGCTTTTAAGACTCATATTGAGGGCTATAATATTGGTTTTGAAATCTAAGCACATTTGACACGAGTTAATGGAGCATCCAAGTATGACATTTACTGTGAAAACATCCTTGTTGAACGCACACATACATAAGTATACTAACACACACTCGCATGCACATACACACCACAATGCTCAACCACACATTTGTGTGAGTGTTCTGGCACTCAATTTGTACATATGTACATATATTCATATGTACATGTGTACAGCCGAATGTTTACATACATCCATACACACAGACATAATCAGGTCTGTACATATTTGTTTATTTATTTATGTGCCTATTACACGTCGGATGGACGGATAAACGAATGAATGGCTAAACAAATGAATATGGCTAATAAACGTTAACATTACTTTGGACACACACACACAAACAAATATGAATGTCCTCCTCCATATGCAGTGGGGGGAGTATGTGATTTGGGGTCTATGCTGGGACGTCTTTTAAGTACCTATGCTTTTATGTCCCAAGAATTCACGGAGCATCTGTTATTGTAAATTGACCAAGTGCGGATTTGTTTTCAATTAAAAAGTCATTTGTTTCCCTTCCTCCTTCTTCGTGGTTTAACTTGCAAGTCACAAATCTGTGGAGAAAAGTTCACAGGTGGCCCTCATCATACCGCATACAATGCCAGAATATTGATTCCTCTGACATCTATTGTGGAAGTTTTCTGAAAATAATGACATTTGCAACACATAATAAATCTATATGTGGAAATCTTAACCTAACTCGTTTCCAAAAAAAGCCCCTTTTCGAGATTTGGGAATTTTGGTTACCCGGTCTAGTATACATACATATGTTAAAATAATTAGTTTTCATTATTTAACACTAACAACTACCCGTTACTTCGTACGCGTTGTATGAATATCACTTTCAGAGTAAATCGCTTGTAAACGCTCACAAAATTTGAAAAATATATATATAATATCTCTATTACAAAAAAATCATAATATCCCTATTAATATTATAAAACCTTTGTGTAAGTCTGTCTGTCTGTCTGTTTGTTTGTTCCGCAATAACGTGTAAACGGCTGAACCGATGTTGTTGAAATTTTACAGGTAGATGTAGGTCTGGAAGGAACTATAAGCTATAGATTTTTTAAAAAATTGCTCTGTGGGCGGAGGGGGCGTGGCAATAGTGCTTTTGAGAGCTAGAAGGCTGAAAATTGGTAGATATATATTACTGACCACGAGAATGATAAATATGATGCCGAAATTTGGATTTTCATTTTGTGGGCGGAGTGGGCGTGACAATAGTGTTTTTGAAAGCTAGAAGGCTGAAAATTGGTACATATATATTACTGACCACGATAATGATAAATATGATGCCGAAATTTGCATTTTCATTTTGTGGGCGGAGTGGGCGTGGCAATAGTGTTTTTGTGAGCTAGAAGGCTGCAAATTGGAACGTATATATTACTGATCATGAGAAAGATGAATTTGATGGCGTATTTTGGATTTTCGTGTTGTGGGCGGAGTGGGCGGAGTGGGCGTGGCAATAGTGTTCTTTGAGCTAGAAAGCTGAAAATGGAATGTATATACTACTGCCAACGATAAAGATCAATTTTATGACCAAATTTGGATTTTCTTTTTGTGGGCGTATTGGGCGTGGCAATAGTGTTCTTGGCTGAAAAATGGAACGTATATATTACTGACCATGAGAAAGATCAATTTGATGTCAAAATTTGGATTTTCGTTTAGTGGACGGAGTGGGCGTGGCAAACATTTTTTGAGAGCCATGTGGGGGCGTTTTAAAAGTGTTTTTTTGAGCTAGAAGGCTGAAATTCGAACGTATATATTACTGACCACGATAAAAATCAATATGAAGCCTGATTTTAATTTTACCATTTGTTTTTCTTTTGCCTGGCGAAGCGGGCGGGATTCAGCTAGTTCCTAATATTTTATTGCACTTATACGTGGAGTCTACAACCTCTTTTCTGGAATGCAATCCATGAGGGAGGATATATAAGCCCGAATTTAACGCCTTTTTACTTTCCCCAGACTTAGATTAAATGTGGAGATGGATGAAATTGAAATACCTCTTATGGTACCCCTACACATATAGTCCATATTCCTAGTAAAATATTCGAAACCGGTTATAAAGGGTGATTTTTTAGCTATTATCTTTTTGGCAACGCTGTTTTAAACAGCTGACGCACGTTTCGGGTTTTGTTTCACTGTCAAACATCTTCAGTTTGGTCTTTAATTTAAACATGTATCGTCTTACAAACGAACAACGCTTGCAAATTATTGAATTTTATTATCAAAATGCGTGCTCTGTTAAGAAAGTTCATCGCGCGCTTCCATTTTATGGTCAGTTTAATCGACCCACTGAAGCGGCTATTCGGGCTATTGTGACTAAATTTCGCACCAAATTTACATGGTTGGACATTAAACCACCAACACGCTTACGTAGAGTGCGAATTGAAGAAAATATCGCAGCTGTATCGGCCAGTGTTAATGATGACCATCAATTATCGATTCGTCGCCGTTTGCAGCAATTGGGCCTCTGTTACTCAAAAACGTGGAAAAGCCAAAATTGGACTAAGCGGATGGACCATTTGAGGCGCAGTCAAGGTCAACATTTCCATGAAATAATCTTCAAGCATTAAATTATATGGACCATACTATCGATTCAAATAAAGATTTCATGCATTTTTCTGATTTTTATATGTTTTTTTGAAAAACTTCCCTATAGCTTTTAAAAAATCACCCTTTATTTTCATTTTTGATAAAGCCTTATAGCCTTTTCATATTCTAGCTGAAAACTTTGGTTGGTACCATATTTATCACAATTTGGTTTATACGATTTTTATCACTTTTGATCCGCTTCCACTTTTAAAGTACACATTTTGATACAATACATTTGCACGTCAGAGTAATTATGTGTGTACCTTATTCGATACAATGGCGGGTACCATTTTAATCGATTTTTGTTCCGATTTGTACTTAAAAGTATACATTTTGAAAAATACTTCAGAGGCCGGATGAACATACTATAATAATAATGTCCGTTCCAAATTTCAATTTAGGCCCACACGTTTGGTCAGAGCGGTGATATTATTTTTAAACAATTTAATCAATTAAAGGTACAAATTTCGTAAAATTCTTTGTTATCACTCATCTACGCCGTGAGACGAATATACGCACCGATTTCATGATTGTAGCATCAGCCGCGTTGTTGGTACCTTGTTTATCCCCTTCTTCCGGTTTGCCCATTAAAAGTACGAATTTCGAAAAATTCTTTCATTTTGCGTTTGTAAGCATTTTGAGGGGTTGTACACGCTTCGTCTGTTTGATTGGTACCATTTTTATCCCATTTTACCCTATTTCACTCACAAAAAGTACTAATTTTGAAAAATATTTTCTTGTTCGCATTCGTGCAGTAAAAGCAATGGTCGTTCCGAATTTCAGGAGTCTAGGCCTAGGTCTGGGCTGTGGTACAATTTTTATCCCACTTAATCCCTTAAAAGTTAAAAAATCGAAAAATTCCTTCTTATCAGTGATCTGCGCTGTAAAACAAATATACACACCGAATCTGTTGTTGGTACCTTTTTTATCCCGTTTACCATTTAAAAGTATGAATTTCGGAAAATTCGTTCATTGTGCGTTTCTAAGCATTTTGAGGGAGGTACACACCCAATTTTATAATTCCAGCTCCATCCGTTTGATTGGTACCATATTTATCCCTTTTTACCCAATTTCTCTCCTAAAAAGTACGAATTTAAAAAGTATTTGCTTTGCCTTTCTGAATATCAAGATTCTTGGCCCAACCGTTTGGTTTGGGCTGTGGTACAATTTGTATCCCATTTAATCCCTTAAAAGTATAAAATTCGGAAAATTCTTTGCTATCACACATCTACGCTGTAATATGAATATACACACCGAATTTCATGATTGTACCGTCAGCCGTGTTGTTAGTACCTTCTTTATCCCCCTTTTCGGTTACCCTTTAAAAGAAGGAATTTTGAAAAATTGATCCAAAAAAGTACTAATTTTGAAAAATATTTTCTTGGCGGTGGTACATTTTTTATCCTACTTAATCTGTTAAAAGTACACATTTCGAAAAATGCCTTCTTATCAGTGATCTGCGCTGTAAAACGAATATACACACCGAATTTAGTTATGTAGCGTCATCCGTATTGCTGGTACCTTTTATATCCCCTTTTCCCCGTTTACCCTTTAAAAGTACAAATTTCAAAAAATTCGTTCATTTTGCGTTTGTAAGTATTTTGCGGGATGTTCATACCGAATTTTATGATTCCAGCTCCATTCATTTTTATGGTTTATCCCTTTTTACCCGATTTCACCCACCAAAAGTAAAGATTACCTATACGACCCTACACGACTTCGTGGATCATCTTCGAATAACGACTGTCCATCTAAAACTTGTGATCAGATTACAGGGGAGAAGTTACGATCGAAAACAATTTCTAATTTCTATGAATGAAGTGGAAAGTTCCAATAAAACCAAATAGGATGTCGAGATTAAGACTATTGGAGATAATTTAATTAGATTTTGTATAATTTATGTTCAAATTGATACCCTTTTTACAATAAATGAAAGCACTTTTTGATCGTAACATACTCGTTTTCGAATGCCATGATTTGGCCCCAGGTTGCATTTGTTATCCGATAGTCATGAAGTTTGGCAGAAGTAATTTGTTTTGGGCCAGAGACGAACGCTATTGAATTTGCAGAAATCGGCTTAAATATAGACTCCACTCAAATGTCTCTCCGATTTACTCTATTACTGCCTTAGCACCCACATATTACATAGGAACTTGATCATTTTTCCAACATCAACTAGAAGACTGTGTGTAATTTTTTAAGTCAGGCAAGTATAACAATATGCGGACACCACTACGTGATAAGAGACAAAAAAAAGACCCGTGTCTCCCAGTTTTGCCCAAAGTCATGCACTTTTTATGGGCCCCCAAAGATTTAGGGGTTCCGGTGTCATTTTTGCAAAAACAAATGATCATTTTCTCAGGCTCATATCTTGCAAACCCGAAATTTTTTTAATTTCATTTGTCTTTTCTTTAATTCAGCATTGAGATGCTCTGCTATCTTTACAAAAATACGTACTATTAATTATATTATGTCATATAACGTATATAGCAGCGACGAGATAAAAAAATGTCGACAAAGAAAAATGTTAGCTTTACTTCGAAAATCCTAAAACTTTTTACGATGATTGAAAGGTGGTATTATGCCATTCTTAATCTGACTTTAAATAAAAATTAAAGTTTTTGTAATTTTGAGATTAGGCCTTTAGAACCATTTATGTTAAAAATGAGACGAGTCAAAAAAAAAAAAAAAATAGCAGCGATAATAAAAACTAAAAATATTTTATTTCAATTCGCTTTAATTGAAAACTTTTTTTGAATAATAAGGTAAATAAGGATATTTCCTTGAATTTAATACTTAGTTGTACAGACTTTATTGCTTATTCCTGCTACATAACGCCGTTTCATTGAGTCGACTAGTCTTTTACAACTTTTACCCGATATTTTTGCCCATACCACTATAATATCGTGTCAAAGCTCGATATTGTTTTTCAGTATTGCTAGTGAGACCTCATTTTAGTCATCACACTTAAAATTGTTGATTATATTTAGGTGCGGTGTCTGCCGAACCATTCCATAACATCGATATTATTGACTTAAATCCACCTGTTTGCGAGTCGGCTGGTATTTTCTGCTGCTAGAAGACCCATTTAAGGGGTATTCCGTATTCTGTATACGTAAGCTTAATATTATGTAGTATTTTGATGTACTGGGTAGAGTCCACGGTAGTTCTGGGCCAACGTATTGACTCCATAATATGAAAAAACGCCCAAGCCATTATGATTGATCCTCCCTATTTGACTGTTTTGATACTATATGTGGAGATGTACTCCTTGTTCTGTGGACGTCTTACAAACTATCGCGGGACTGTCCTCCCATACAAAACAATTGTTGATTCAACTGACCATAAAGCGTGCACCCACTTCTTGGTTGGCTACACCGGGTGTGTTTTTGCGAATTACAATTTTTTTGTACCATGCCTTTTATTTTTAAGTGGGACCTTTTTCGGACTTCTGGCTTATAGATTATGCTTTCTTAGTATTCTACGAACATTTTAAACTCTCAAATATGGACAGACATTGTTTTTTATTTCGGTGGCGGGCGTAAGTGTGTTTTTTGTACTAGACATTATTATTCGGCGAATGGTTGTAGGTGATATAAACGGATTTTTTTCACGAGTTTTTGATTTTTCTTCTTATAATATCGAATTTCTGATCATTTTAATAGAACACTGGAATAAAAGTCGAAATTCACTATATGATTCCCCTCAGATTTCAACTCGATTTTCTCCACAATGCTCTCCTCGCCCTACTTATGAAGAAAAATAATACAATAACATTTCAGAAGTAGTGTAAATTTCATAAAATCTTGCTTATAACGATATATAATCAAATCGAATTGAAAAATTGAGATAAAATTCATTTTTCTTGAGAATTTTTGAATGCTGCTATTATTTTGACCGGCACAAAATGTCGAATAGTCCAAAAAATTTAAATTTCTAACAAATTAAAATCATATCACCAAATAAACAATTATTTTGTGTTTGTAACGCAGCATTTAATGCAGTAGTAGCAATAAAAAAATTATCACACAAATAAATATATGAAAATGTATATTAAGCTGTGGTGCGCTGCTATTATTTTGACCGCAACTGTACGTACCCCGGTATTAGGTGTGTTGGTATGTTTTTTCATATGATTGACATTGGGGTAAGATTTTGAGATTTGGATGAGAGTTTGCACTTGCTCTATATATACGTGAGCGTATACTTACTATTATTACTAGACAGCGGATTTTTATGCAAAATCGTATTTTGAACGGATGGTTATAATTGAATGCCGTCTTCACACAAATGATTTTACTTATAAAACAATTTAATAAACCGATATAACCAATTTTATGTCAGTATATCTTGCATAGCAATATGCATATTTTATATACTTGAGTATTAAAAATGGAATTTGCATAAAAATCCGCTGTCTAATTATTACATTATATTTTAATTAAGTATACGTAATGCAAACAAAACTGTATTACACAGTGTGCAATTTTTTAAGTCATGGGAATGTCTCTTTATTTTTGTAAAGGATAGCAGAATATCTCAATGCTGAAGTAATGATATTAACAAATTTTCGGTAAAATTTTCACTTTTGTGGCTACATAAGCGCTATGAGAACGGCGTTAAGAATCATTCTTACACTGAAAGAATTATATTCATACTATTTATGATTTTTTCTTAACCTCAGTGAAAATTGTCATTAAAAAGTCGCCAAAGCAACGCTTCATAAAATGTATGGAACATGTTTCATATAGCACAAATCAATGAAAAGTGCCACAGAATTTATGAAACATTTCTTAGAAACTATGACATGCAGTTAATCATTCGATAAACGTTTGCCATACAAGTTCATTATTTTTCATAATATGATTTATGAAAAATGTCATAGATTTTATAAAGAAACTACATTAATTTTATGAAAACGTTTCATAAACATTAATAATTTATACTGACGTTTTCATTGTAAACAAAAAAGCAAGAAAAGTCTGATTTGTTGACTAACCAATCAACACACACCATCATTGCGAGAGTTTTTGCAATAAGTATGTCTTTGACCAAAATCAGGGTAAATACTTACCGTTTGAGTTAACAGAGGACAAATGAGAATTGCTGAGAGAATTCAACGAATAAAGCCGACACACTAAAGATGTAGTTGAATGTTATGAAACATTTCATAAAAACTATGAAATCCTTCATTATATTTATGAACACATTTCACAACACATATTCATATTGGTTATGATATATTTCATAATATTTAAGAATTGTTTCTTTAATACTATTACATCTTTCTTAGATCTTATGGAACTAAGTTTCACTAATTTAACAATTCTGTTTTATAAAAAATATGAAATGTTTATGAACAAATTGTATGAAATATTTTATTTTATTTATGAATTTGTCATACATATTAAGAAAAATATCACATCATTTATGAAAAATGAAATCGCTTCATAGGAAAATTCTTTCGAGAAGTTCTAGAAAGTAGTTTACTGAGATCTTACGTACATTTTGTAGTTGATGGTTTCCTTGAATTTCGAACGGTTTGCTACCTATTGACCTTAACTGGGGAAAATAGGTTAAAGAAAGTGAATTTTTTAAAGTTTTTTTTTTGCGATGTTAACCTTGAAGATGAAGATCTCTGATTTTATATGTTCACAATTCTTGTTATCTATAACAAGAGCTACAACTTTGCCTTAAAGAGGAAAATTCGAAACGGTTTGTAAGATATGAGCCTGTAAAAATGACACTGAGGCCCAAAATCTTTGGGAGTCCATAAAAAAGTACATGACTTTGGGCAAAACTGGGAGACTGATGATATGGAATATGGTTATATTTTTATACCTTCCACTAGGGTATTATGTCTTTGTGCATTTGTTTGTAACATCCAAAAGAAACCGAGATAGATCCATTGTTAAGTGAACCGTTCGGCGTTGAATCACTTTTTGAATCGATTTAGTCATGTCTGTCTGTCTGTCCGTCCGTCCATCTACTCTTGTAATCCAAGTACAGGTCGCAATTATTGTCCGATCCTAACAAAAATTGACACAAGTGAGTTTTGCGGCCCAAGGACGAACCCTATTTAATTTGAAGCAAATCGGTTCAGATTTAGTTATAGCCCCCAGACAAATGTCGGTTTGCTCTAAATTTGGCACAGTATCTTACATCTGAACTAGTAACATCTATGGTGAAAGTTAGTAGGATCGGTTCAGATTTATTATTAAACTATTTTATACCTTACTATTAAACTATTTTCAAATATTTGATTTTACCTCAGAACACAAGAGTGTGTGTGAGTATTCTAACAGACAGAGAAGTCCCAATTTTAATAGTTACATCTTCGTGGACTAAGCAATTATACATTTTTATTATTTTATTTCTTTTATATTCCAATGTTGTTCCCTAGCTGCAGATAAATGCGGGCAGCCAAATTAAGCGTTTTTCTCTGGGTAGAATTAAAGTTAACAAACAAAATATGAATATTCTCGTAAAACTTTCCGACTAACTGAAATGTTATTGGGATGTTTAGCATATTCCACTGGAAATTCTTTTGTTGTGTTTTTAACCAAATAAACAACAGCTAGAGCCCCGTCCTCCGTATGGTGGCACTGATGCAGGTTGTGCATGATGCAGCATCCTTGCAGAAATAACTCAAAGTATTTCATAAGATTTTATTCTGTACTTTCTTTCGCGGCATTATTGTTGTTGTGTTCTACAAGCGGATTCACTGGCTTTTGTTTCGATTTTCTTTTTAACTGGGAGCGTATTAAAGGAAGACACAAAAGCCTTTTGTGCAGCAAGAATACATGTTCTGCAATAAATGATTCCGCGTATGTGAGAAAGTGGCTGGTGTGCCCGTTGCTGAAGTGGCCGCTGCTTCCCAAATGAATGCAAATTGTGGAACAAATGATGATATTAAGGGATTCACACAAAGTGACAACATTTCGTGTACGTAGTCGTATACGTAATGGACGGTGAAGGTAATAAGCATACGTACGGTTGCCTTACATTTAGTACGTATCTTCATCCAGCGGAATGCCTTCTGATATAGACATTGTCCCGCAAAGACCACATATTCGGCGAAATATGCGGAATTCGATGTCACATTTGCATAAGCATTTCGGCCGACTGACATTGTCTATCTGTTGAGTAATGTCGGTTAATGGCCAATGGGAGCAATTTTTGACTAATGTTCACGCACGCTTACGAAGGAAACAATTAATCACTTCTCATGTTCACGCAAACTTAAAGTACTATTGCAACCACCAGCAGGTGATTCACGTAAATCAAATTCCACAAGTAAGATAATATCCGCATAACTCTTAAGTTTCCATTCTAATTCCGAAAACTGAAATAGTGTTTGTCCTAAATTATTATTATTTTTTAAAGAAATATACGAAATTGATGTGTATGATACTTATATGGTAAAGTCTAATTACAAGGCAGAGTCTAGTAAGGTGGCTAGTGGCTTGTCTTTTTTACGATCTTTTTTTAATTTTTTTACAAAATCAACCAGAATTACTGTGAAAATTCGTCAAAATTATTTTTTTAGTTTGTTTGTAATCTTGGATTTTCATTGCTTTTATACCTTGTGTTTATGAACTAATGAAAAAATATAATTTTGATGATTTTCCACGGGAAAAAATAGAAGCCATTATTTTACAACTTTCAAACTCACGCAGTCTCTTAAAAATTGTGCCAAGCAGACTACTTTAAAATTTCAACAAAATGGATTAGTGTAATTAATCATTTCGATAATCATAAAATTGCAAAAACTTAAAAAAATCCAAACCATCTATAACACACCACATCATTATTTAAAAAGTAACCGAAATTACTTTCAAAACAAGGTACAACATATTTCAGGAGCTATGGGCGATTGAATGAACACACATTTTGAAAAAAGTACTATTTTTTCACTGTTAAATTGGTCATAACTCATATGTACGTATACAATTTGTTTATGAAATGAATACATAGACAAACTTCCAATACAATCGCAGCTATGGAGGTCAAAAACCGTACCGCTTGACATATACATTATATTTCAACTACCCGATTAAAGTTTTTTCTGTAATGGGGTAGAAAGTGGAGGGTATCACATAGTCGGCCCACCTGACTTTAACTTTTCTTTACTTGTTTCTTTGCAAAACTTATAATATTGATTAATCGATTATTTGGGTCAATTTATTCGAATTATTTATTATTCGAAAATCATGAATTAGATACCCTGACCTGTATATAAGTCATAAAGCTTACAATTTTAGCTAGGATAGGGATATTTGTGTGGTGTGAAAAGATCATAAAAATATGGACGTGGGAGATACCAGAAGGGGCGTATCAATTTCGCCCATGTCGGAATCTTCGGCTAACATTCTCATATTAAATCATCTCCTTTCACTATCGCTTCATCAATCTTCTATCCTAAGAACTACCTTAGGTTATATTTTTATGATATCGTATCCGAGCTTACTTCTAACATATAAGAACCACCCCTGATCTCTAAGCAGAAGTAGGGTCTGTTGAGGTAAGTCTAGAGTGATCAAACCCGAGACCGAAATCCGGGTCAACCGGGTTTTTCATCTGAGACCGGGTTTTTTAAAATGGCGGTTTTTGTAAAAACGGGTACCCGGCTTTTTATGTTGGCCTCAACCGGGTTTTCATATTGCAAAAAAGCCGCTTTTTCGGTGCTAATTTGCAAGAATCATAGAATGTTTTTTATTAGGGACTGCAAATTGACTAAAAGAAATTAGGAACACAGCAATACTGTGAGTCATGCATTTCTTATAGGCAGAAGGAAAATCGATGCCGTTGACCATTTGGCGCTTCGGATGCCGCGCAGCCATAAACATAAGAATATATGTGATTATTGTTAAAGTTGTTTTCAGTAGCGTTTTGCTTACAGACGGTTTGACCGAAGGACGAAATATTTTGCAGATCACCATTAAATAAACCAGAATTAATTTCTGGGGGTGATCGCAACAATACTCGTCCTTGTAGGTAATATGGAGCTGATGAACTTTGCGATTATAAGAAAAAAAGGTCCTTGTGATTCAAAGAGTCAAAAATATGCATAATCTTTGAACTTCATGTCAAACTTATGATTTATTTTCTTATTTCTTAAATATTTTATCTTATTTTATTCTCAACAAGATATATGAATCGCAGAAGGGGGAATTTGTCCAGAAATTATAGCTTGTTTTTCAAAATGAATTTCTATTTCAGCAAGACATAATTTGTAGTTTTTACGGTGTTCACTCCTGTTCTAAACTGATATTTTGGGAATAATAGATGCAGGACGAAAAGTAATGATGGGTTGATATATTATTTAAAAAATCGCCAAATGATCCTACAAGAACGTTTGGAGTCATTTTCGAAAGATTTCAGTGAATCTTATTATGACATCAGAATTGACCTATTCCAAGAGAATGTATTTTGTGGAATTACCTTATAATGAATAATTTCCTCATTTTTTACTGTTTCAAGAAAACCCCGAAAAACTCGGTCCGAGCGGTTATTTATAAAAAGAAAACCGGGCAACACGAAAACCCCGGAAGCCCGACATTGCAGAAAAACCGGGGTTTTGATCACTCTAGGTGAGTCGATACAATTTCCAATTTTATTTGATATGTAATACTAACTACGAATTTCCTTTTCTGTAGCTGCGAGAACCTAAATTAATATTTTGAGTCAGCAATATTGTCATTTATTCAATACATCGTTGTTAACGTTTGTAGTTAATTATTGTACAATTTATTCACAGATATTAACATATCAGGAGAACAGATTGTCCTAATAACAATCAATTATCTCCACATATGGCTGAATTGCAGGAACTTAGGCCTGAATGGACACAGAAACCATGGGATGAAACAAAACCAAAGAATTGTGCTTTCGATGGTTTTGTAACTCCGCAGTAGTGGAAGAAAAACAAAGGATGTTGCTTTGGATGAAAATTAATTCCTGGGCAAAATCTTACCGGTAGGAATGGAATGTTACAACGATTAGGATTAAAAACAAAATAACCTTGAACGTTTCTCTGCGTTCACTTCATCATGCTTTGTTCCGGTCCCGAGCATGAATTTCTTTGACGCAAGTATTTTAAATTTGAAATAATAATAATATTAGTCCAGAATCATTGAATTCCTCGAGACTATGTTGATATATATAGTTAATATTTTAATGAAATCGTTTATGCCAATTGCAATTTAGAGGTACAAGCAACTTCCTGACAATTTGCACGCGGACAAATTTCACATCTATCAGTTTCTATACAAATAAAATGATATCTATAGTAGTTTGTCTCACCGAGATGGGTAAAACTGATAATAAATGGTTTAACTATTACACAGTGCTACAAAAAAGAATGAAGTACAAAACTCTGGGAGGTAATATTGTTTTCCTTGTAGGTATTGTCGAGTAGAACAAGAATCTGTATTTGAAATTTGCCAGACACCCCCAAAATCTTGAGTTACGGTTAAAAAACACGGAATAAAATGAACCAAACTTAAGTAAATGTAAATACATACTTAGCTTACGCATATTCGCGTGACTTGTGCATAAATGCGACTCACGCTCATTGACCCACGTCAAATATTGTCTCACCTCGCGTGAATACTCTTACTCACGCCATTCATGTGACACGTGTCCATCTCTATCGCCAATACATTCGAAAGAACACTGATACGATCCGCTATTTGTTTGCCGTGTTTATTACCGATTTTGCAAGGAATCCAATGAATGAAGAGAAATGACATCAACCGCATAATCGTTGAAATCCCAAAGTGCTGTGAAATGACTCGTTTAATCACATTATTACCTATCAGTACCTACTATGCACATACGCCGGCATACTAGAGCCAATACAGGCATCTGCACGAAAGTCCGAACTCAGTTGCGGAAATTGGGAGGCCTACGCTAAGAGGCCTAGTCAATCCCACTACTACTACATTTAAAAATGCCTTCTCCAAGCAGGCATTCTAGGAGATGTTCTTTTGACACATTCCAAGTGTAAAGAAAGAGTCGATAGACATTTCCATCTCGCTTCTCAAAGTAGGTCTGCAAAGAGGCCTTCTAAAAGATCACATACACATTCTTCTTCAACTTGCTCCACTGAGACTGCTAACTGATTATATATTCTATATTCACGCTTACTTCGCGTCTCCCTTGTGAATGAGAGCTTTTCACCTCGAAAACATGGTCGTTATTAGTCATTGGTACATCATAACGAGTGGTAGTCGAGTTGGTAGTGTGAATGTTGAGATCGTTGGGTCAAATCCCAGGAACAACAAACTTTGTAACAAAGTGACAAGAAATAGTTATTGGCATATATAATATTTTTTTTTGTTCACCAACACCCTTTAAAAGTGCCTGAGAAGGAAGGTGGCCAGGCCTACTTTCCATAATTCGCAATGGTGTTTGTATTTGTTGGGTAGGCCCGCTGGGTGCCCTTACAGGCCCGTTAGTTGGGATGTCAGGCCCCTCTCTCCGTTGATGGGAATGTGTGCTTGCTTGTGTGTATATACACAGGTATGCGTGGATGACGCTGCAAGACTGTGTACACACATGCACACACTCTCAGTCGCACGACCATTACAAAACATATCCATAATATCACCACATTATCATCACGGAGTCACATGCACTCACACACTACCTCCTTAAAAATCTATAGACGTACATTAAAATGTACGTGTGTAGCATCTGCATGTATGTATGTGTATTGGAGAATTTTGACTTTTCACCAAGTGAGTGACAGGCAGGATATCATCACTAGCCATTAACTTTCAGTATTTTTACGTTCATCTCTGATATACAAAAATAAAAATCGCAAACATGTGCTCATTGGAATGGAAGAGTCGCCGGAACAGGAGTATAACATCCTGTCCCTAAAGGTGAATTGACTCACGGAAAATGCGAACCGTAGCTACTTTCCATCTCAGAAATACACGGCAGATATTTAATAAAATTAATATGAACTATATTCGGTTGAAATATCGTTATGTTGGCACCGTTTTTATCATACAGGGTGGCTGACGAATGATGCTTTACTTTACAGAACTACGTCGAAAGTGAATCCACTTAAACACTGTGTGGTTTCTACAACATGGTGCACATAAGCTATAACCGTTGGTTAGCTCTAAACCTTGGTTAACCATACTTGGTGAAAATGAGGGTAAATAGATTTAATAAATATTCATCAGTTTTCAAATGAATAAAGACAAAGTAGTTTGTAATTTACTCCGTACTTTGCAAAATTGTACAACCTAGAAGCGTGTATTACTTGGGAAAATGCCGTTATCCCGTTTCCCCCTAAAGTACAATCATTTGGGCGTATATTGTATTAGAAGGATGTACGTATTGAATTTCAATAGTCCAGCTACAGCCGCTTGATTTGTACTATTCGTACCTACTTTTGTCCAATTTCAGCCACAAAAAGTACGAATTTGAAAAAACGTTTGCATATTGCTAAAACTAAAATAAACTCTGTGTAAGTGCGCAAAGTTACGCCAAATGGGTGGGAGTGTTTGGGAAATTTCGCAGAACAGGCACTGTGTTTTTATTAAAATTTAAATATTTTTTATAAAAAAAAAATGTGATTCTGCTCTGCTATGGGATAAGAACTATCCAATTATATATTTTCTCATAAATTTATTGGATTAAACTCGCTAAAATTTGTTCGCCATTTTAACATAATGATTGGCATAATTGGGTTTGTGAGAAATTTAAATAGAAAAAGACTAATAAATTTTAATATTGAGACTTTAAAATAGTTCATTTATATAAGTAATAATCTTTAATTGTGGAATTTCATTTAAAACCAACGAGACATTTTCGAAGGTCTTCGATTTTGATGAAATTCGGCGAATGTGTTTGGTATTGAAACATATTATGTTAGCCGAAATGGTTTTGAAAAATATTGAATATATTTTACAAAATGGGGTTTACTTTTGTTCTGAAACCCCTTGTTGGGACAGAATCAAATAGAAATCGTTCCTTTTTCACGCAAACTCAATTGGAGTAGAAATTTATTTGATTTGAACTGGGATATTTTGCATCTACATTTAATAGAATGCAAATTTATTTACAAACTAGCTGAACCCCCGCCCGCTTCGCCAGGCAGAAAAACAGACGGAAATTTAAATCAGGTTTAATAGTGTTTTTCTTGTGATCGGTAATATATGTACCACTTATAATCAATGGATATGTTCCATGGAGAATATTGAAGAACAGAACTTTAGTTTACGGCGAAAAAAGGAAGAATTGTCTAAGATCAAATTTATTTTAGGTTGGGTGTGATTCTCCTCCTTTCCATAACCAAAACTAAAGGGTGATTTTTTAGCTATTATCTTTTTGGCAACACTGGTTTAAACAGCTGACACACGTTTCGTGTTTTGTTTCACTGTCAAACATCTTCAGTTTGGTCTTTAATTTAAACATGTATCTTCTTACAAACGAACAACGCTTGCAAATTATTGAATTTTATTATCAAAATGCGTGCTCTGTTAAGAAAGTTCATCGCGCGCTTCCATTTTATGGTCAGCTTAATCGACCCACTGAAGCGGCTATTCGGGCTATTGTGACTAAATTTCGCGCCAAATTTACATTGTTGGACATTAAACTACCAACACGCTTACGTAAAGAGCGAACTGAAGAAAATATCGCAGCTGTATAGGCCAGTGTTAATGATGAACATCAATTATCGATTCGTCGCCGTTCGCAGCAATTGGGCCTCTGTTACTCAACAACGTGGAAAATTGTCAACGTGCCAAAATTGGACTAAGCGTATGGACCATTTGAGGCGCAGTCAAGGTCAACATTTGCATGAAATAATCTTCAAACATTAAATTATATGACCGTACTATCGATTCAAATAAAGATTTCATGCATTTTTCTGAATTTTATTTTTGTTTTTTTTGAAAAACTTTCCTATAGCCTTTTAAAAATCACCCTTTATAAACTTCCTACGTAAGAAGAACTTACTTAATCGAATAGCTGGAATTCAAATGTGCTAAATTCAAAACATATAGAAAGTCAATCAAATTGTTCACTAATCAGACATCACAAAAACTAAAAAATTAATATAATTTCATTATCTTGACTTAAGTCGGCTTTTGACGAATGAATATTTATTTTTTGTAACCTTTCTTTACTATTGTGCTATAAATCCAAAGAAAACGTGTAATTTTAAAAAATTAAAATAAAATATTCCTCATCTTTCAAATCCCGCCCATTTGTATATTGTTTAAAAAGGTTACAAATAAATTAACTCACACAACAATATAGGAATCTCGGTGTCGAATATACAGGTTTTAATTTCGAATGGGAAAGGACATGGCCACTTTCCGCCCATCTTTGCACAACTATTTACACTGGATCTAATAACACAAATTTTCAGCACTCTAGGTGTTATAGAAATGACAATATTCGATAATAGGTTCTAACTTTGTATGTGAGATACCACACCCACTTTTCCAATACCGCCCATTTTTGGCACAACTACGCAGGTTTATGCTAGATGCAATCACATAAAATTTCAGCACTCTAGGTGTCATAGAACTGACAATATTCAATAATATGTTTTAACTTCGTATGGGAGGTGCCATGCCTACTTTTCCAATACCGCGCATTTTTTGGCAAAACTATGCACATTCGCGCTAGATGCTCTTACACAAAATTTCAGCACTCTAGGTGTCATATAACTGACAATATCCAATAATAGTTTTTAACATCGTATTGGAGGTGCCACGCCCAGTTTTCCAATACCGCCCATTTTTGGCACAGCTATGCTCATTGATGCTAGATGCACTTACACAAAATTTCAACACTCTAGGTGTCATAGAACTGACAATATTCAATAATAGGTTTTAACATCGTATGGGAGATGCCACGCCCACTTTTCCAATACCGCCCATTTTTGGCACAGCTATGCACATTGATTCTAGATGTACTTACACAAAATTTCAGCACTCTAGGTGTCATAGAACTGACAATATTCAATAATAGGTTTTAACATCGTATGAGAGGTGCCACGCCCACTTTTCCAATACCGCCCATTTTTGGCACAACTATGCACATTGATGCTAGATGCACTTACACAAAATTTCAGCACTCTAGGTGTCATAGAACTGACAATATTCAATAATAGGTTTTAACATCGTATGGGAGATGCCACGCCCACTTTTCCAATACCGCCCATTTTTGGCACAGCTATGCACATTGATTCTAGATGTACTTACACAAAATTTCAGCACTCTAGGTGTCATAGAACTGACAATATTCAATAATAGGTTTTAACATCGTATGAGAGGTGCCACGCCCACTTTTCCAATACCGCCCATTTTTGGCACAACTATGCACATTGATGCTAGATGCACTTACACAAAATTTCAGCACTCTAGGTGTCATAGAACTGACAATATTCAATAATAGGTTTTAACTTCGTATGGGAGGTGCCACGCCCACTTTTCCAATACCGCCCATTTTTCGCACAACTGTGCAGACTAATAATTAGTGAACTTTCACAAAAATTCAAGACTCTAGCTGCAATGGTATTCCGAATATGCTAATTTATAAAAAACGAATAAATCCCTAATTTGTGTGGGAGGTGCCACGCCCACTGATAATATCAAAAAATTATCTAGCCTATTTTCACCACCGGTTCAGCATGAACATACTGTGAAAATTTCAAGAAGATCGGTTCAGTAGTTTAAGCTGCTATAAAGAACAAACAAACATACAAACACAGATTCATTTTTATATCCTCCTCCAGGATGGGGGTATATTCACTTTGTCATTCCGTTTGTAACACCTTGAAATATTCATCGGAGACCCCATAAAGTAGATATATTCTGGGTCGTAGTAAAATTCTAAGACGATATAGCCATGTCCGTCTGTCCGTCTGTCTGTTGAAAGCACGATAGCGGCCGGACGAAATGAGCTAGGAGGTTCAAATTTTTCCTAAATGTGTCTTATGGTTGTAGATCGGTTGGGATTGAAAGTGGACGAAATCGGCCCAGAGGGAAAAATTTTTCCCTCACAAGGACTGAAAATACCCCTAATATTTAGAGTATTTCAGCATGTTTTTTAAACATATTAGCTTGTATTTAGTTGATATTTGCAATGCGCATTCCCTCTATAGCATAAAAGGGCATCATAGAGTGATTTTTATTTGTAGGGGGCGAAATGGGACAAAAAGGAATAAAAATGGTACCTATCAAACGACTACAGATAGAAACACGAAAGTAGTAGATACATAATATAAAAGTATTTTTTCTAAATTCGTACTTTTAAGGGGTTAAATGGGGATAGAGGGATAAAAATAGTACCAACCTAACGGCTGCACCTAGAATAATGAAATTCGATATATACATTCCTCTGATTGCGTAGACACGTAAAATAAAAGATCTTTCCAAAATTCGCACTTTTTGGGGTTCAAATGGAAAAAGGGGATAAAAATAGTACTTACCAAATGACAGCAGCTAGAATCATGAAATTCGGAGTATACATTCCTCTGACTGCGTAGACTCGAAAAATAAAACGTTTTTTCCTAATTCGTACTTTCAATGGATACAATGGCTACAGGGGATAAAAATAGTACCAACTAAATGAATACAGCTAGATTGATGGAATTCAGTGAGTACGTCCCTCTATTTGTGTAGATATGTAAAATAAAGAGATTTTAGAAAGTCTTACTCTTGAGGGGGCAAAATTTGAAAAAGGGGATAAAAATGGTACCAACAAAATGGCCGCTGATAGAATCATGGAATTCGGTGTATACATTCCTCTGACTGCATAGCCACGTAAAATATTTTTTTTCCAAGTTCGTACTTTATTTTGTTGCTTTTACGACTAAAATGGTAGGATCATGAAGTTGTCTTATACTGCGTACGTGAGAGATAAGGTATTTTCAAAATTTATACTTTTGAAATTAAAATAGGATGGAAATACAACCAACCAAACGACTGTAGCTGAAAATACACTCTCTATCCCCCAATATATAGGGTATTTATGATTGCACCCTTATATTTACTTTATGAATTGAAGTATTATATCCATTATATATATAGTATACAAATATTGGTAGCCTTGGCTTATTAATTAAATTTCTTATTTTCATACAGTTAAATTTGTTTCGGACATTCCTCTTGTAGCTTGGAAGCACCACAAAGAAAAAAAGAAAAATAAGGGATAAAATATGGTACCAATGATACGACATCAGCTAGAATCATGAAATTCGGTGTGTACATCCCTCAAATTGCATAGACACGTAAAATAGAGGAATTTTTCGAAATTCGTACTTTTAAGGGATATAATTAAAAAGAGGGATAAAAATGGAACCTACCAATCCGCTGAAGTTGAAATCATGAAATTCGGTGTATACATTCTGACTATGAAGACTCGAAAAAATGTTCTTTTTTCGAAATTTGTACATTTGGGCGGAGAATGGGGCGAATGGAATGAAAATTTATACTTTTCTTATCACTTTGTCTGTATCTGGAAATGCTTCTTTCTAATGGCGACTGACAATCGCCTAATATTTAGGCATGTTCACTTTCACAATTCCAGCATTTTATTTATATATAGTAGTCGATTTTAAACAGTGCGCAGAAGTATACATTATAGTTTGAAATAGTAAACAAATATAGTAATGTGCATAAACAACACAATTTTCGTAATATATCTGCTGGTAATACTATGGAATGCACTCCGTGGTGGAGGGTATATAAGATTCGGCCCGGCCGAACTTAACGCCTTCTTACTTGTTATATATATAGATGGCATGGTGACATTTATTATTTACTAGCTGAACCCCCGCCCGCTTCGCCAGGCAAAAAAAAAAAACGGTAAAATTAAACTCTGCTTTCTTATTAATTGTTGTCCTGATCCGTAATATATGTACCAATTATAATCAAAGTTCTTCCCTGAGACAATAAAGAAATGAATATGTTCCATGGAGAACATTAGTTTACGGCGAATAGTTGAAAAAATGTCAAAATCAAATTGATTTTTTGTTAAGTGTGATTCTCCTCCTTTCCATTACCTAAACAAAAAACTTCATTCGTAAAATGAAATTACATTACATTCAAAACACATAGAAAATCAATCAAATTGTTCACTAATCAAACAACACAAAAACTAAAAAATTAATATAATTTCCGTTTTCTTGACTTAAGTTGGCTGTTGGCGAATGAATATTTTTCTTTTTATAACCTTTCTTTACTGTTGTGCTAAGAAAATCCACAGAAAACGTGTAATTTTACAAAATTCGAATCAAAAATGCCATTTCCCAATACCGTCCATTTCTGGCACAACTACGCAGGTTTATGCTAGATGCACTCACACAAAAGATAAGTATTGTAGATGTCATTGAACTGAATATATTCGATAATAGGCTTTAACTTCGTATGGAAGGTACCACGCCCTTTTTTCCAATATCGCCCATTTTTTGGGCACAGTTACGCACATTGATGCTAGATGCACTTACACAAAATTTCATTTTTTTATCTGCCATAGAACGGCATATATTCGAAAATGGGCTTTAACTTCGTATGGGAGGTGCCACGCCCACATTTCCATTACCGCCCATTTTTGTCACAAATACGCACATTGATGCTAGATGCACTTACACAAAATTACAGCACAATAGGTGTAATTTTGGTTTTAACTTAATATGGGGGTGCCACGCCCACTTTTGCATTACCGCCCATTTTAGACGCAACTACGCACATTGATGCTAGATGCACTTACACAAAATTTGAGCACTATACGTGTCATAGAACTGACAATATTCAATAATAGGTTTTAACTTCGTATGGGAGGTGCCACGCCCACTTTTCCAATACCGCCCATTTTTGGCACAACTATGCACATTGATGCTAGATGCACTTACACAAAATTTCAGCACTCTAGGTGTCATAGAACTGACAATATTCAATAATAGGTTTTAACTTCGTATGGGAGGTGCTACGCCCACTTTTCCAATACCGCCCATTTTTTGGCACAACTATGCACATTGATGCTAGATGCACTTACACAAAATTTCAGCACTCTAGGTGTCATAGAACTGACAATATTCAATAATAGGTTTTAACTTCGTATGGGAGGAGCCACGCCCACTTTTCCAATTCCGCCCATTTTTGGCACAACTATGCACATTGATGCTAGATGCACTTACACAAAATTTCAGCACTCTAGGTGTCATAGATATTCACAATATTCAATAATAGGGTTTAGCTTCGTATGGGAGGTGCCACGCCCACTTTTCCAATACCGCCCATTTTTGGCACAACTATTCACATTGATGCTAGATGCACTTACACAAAATTTCAGCACTCTAGGTGTCATAGAACTGACAATATTCAATAATAGGTTTTAACTTCGTATGGGAGGTGCCACGCCCACTTTTCCAATACCGCCCATTTTTGGCACAACTATGCGAATTGATGCTAGATGCACTTACACAAAATTTCAGCACTCTAGGTGTCATAGAACTGACAATATTCAATAATAGGGTTTAGCTTCGTATGGGAGGTGCCACGCCCACTTTTCCAATACCGCCCATTTTTGGCACAACTATTCACATTGATGCTAGATGCACTTACACAAAATTTCAGCACTCTAGGTGTCATAGAACTGACAATATTCAATAATAGGTTTTAACTTTGTATGGGAGGTGCCACGCCCACTTTTCCAATACCGCCCCTTTTTGACACAACTGTGCAGACTAATAATTAGTGAACCTTCACAAAAATTCAAGACTCTAGCTGCAACAGTATTCTGAATATGCTAATTTATAAAAAACGAATAAATCCCCAAATTGTGTGGGAGGTGCCACGCCCACTGAAAATATCAAAAAATTATATAGCCTATTTTCACCACCGGTTCAGCATGAACATACTGTGAAAATTTCAAGAAGATCGGTTCAGTAGTTTAGGCTGCTATAAGGAACAAACAAACAAACAAACAAACCAACAAACAAACAAACAAACAAACAAACATACAAACACAGATTCATTTTTATATATATAGATTTTCAATTTCGACTGCAATCACGTTTATAATTGCCCACCAAAAAAAGTTGGAAGTACTTCCGTGAGAAGCACTTTTTAATCACATCTTAAAATCCACATGTGCATTTTTCCCGCTTTTGAGGAAGTTCTTTTAAGTAACTTCCAAAAAAGTTTATAATATGTTATTATTCTGTAACAATTTATGAATAGCATTTTCTCAACTGAATTGGGGACGACTTTTTAGTATGGAGTCACAAAGGTAAGGTGTCCGCTTTGCACCCAGAAAGTCCCGGGTTCGAATCGTGGCTCAGGAAAAAAAACTTTTTTTATATTTTTATTACTTTTATAAATAAACAATGTTTAATTTTGTATAATTTTAACAATTTAAAAATTTTTGCTGAAAAAATAAAAATTTATAGGTTTTTAATGTACTTAAATATTTCATATTTTTATTAATTATTAATACTACATAATATCAGTAAAATTAAGTAGTGTAAATTTATTTAATACTGAATTTAATTAGTATTTATTATATTTATTTGAATTATATATTAGTTAATATTAAATTGATATTTTGTTAAGTTTCCTATTGTCAGTTCTATCGAACTAAATGATTTGGTTTAGTTATTCACCACTCACAACAGAGGATAGCTGAGATCGTTAGAGTGCCGTAGTAGCAACCAGAAGGTCCGCTGTTCTACCCCTGGTAGCGGCGGATTTTGTAAAATAGAAATGGAAAGTAGTGTAAAAGTGCTTCCTTTGCAATATTTTAAAATACTTTAGTGTGTCGACTTAGTTCGGTGGAATATTTTGTTTATCAGCGCTTCTCATTTGTCGTATGTGACCGCTGGTACTAATATGAAACCTGATTTAAGTCAAAGGCATACATTCGTTGCGAAAGTTCTGACGAGATGGTGTAGCGCCCATCGAAACTGCGCAGTCAACTTTTAGCTGCAACAATAAAGGCCTCACTTTGCCTTTTTGCTAATTTTGGGTTCTGCTGAGGACTTCAGCACAACCTTTGGTCTTAAACCAAAATAAATGACAACACATAACTTTTAAGTCTTTCAAAATAAAGGACATCCCTCCTATGACAACTCCATGTTAAATTCATTGTGAAGATCCCAATTTTCACTACTTCCGAATCACAAGAGGAACATCTTTTTCAATTCTTTGGGTGCTCTATTTTTGCTGGGTGCTGTAGAATAAGTTTCAGGAACTCCATCGCAAAACTTATGGAGCGTCTTACTGAAACTATTAGCTGTTAATTAAAAATTATTTAAAAAAAAAACAACTTTTTACAAGGAAATAAGAAAAAAATCCAAAAAATATTTTTTTATAATTTGATCATTTTAATTATGGCCATTAATGGATTAAATTCCATTTTAGATAGAACTATTCCTACTTATGCAATTCTTACAGGTTTTGGCACGGAAAAAGTGGTCATTTTACTTACTGTGCGTTGTGATTGTTTGTGCGAATTTACAACTGTTTACACTGGCTATATATTTTTTACTGATGCATCACTTTTTTCAGAAGTAAAACAATTGCGAATTCTTGAATTGTTTTCAAAAAAAAATTGTAATACCTCACATATAAAAATCCCACAATTCCCGACATTATCAGCTGTCAAACCATAGTTATCGATGCCGATAGTTCTCAAGCAGTTTTATAAGTTTATAACAATAAGAATTTGAATAAAAAACTATTTTGTCAGACAGTAATTCTTTTAATTTCCTTAGGAGGATCCACGAGGTCAAAGACGAAAATCTTCTCAAAGGAGATTTTACTTTACATGTGAAATCAGTAAGAAACGATCTACAAACAGGAATAACTTCCAAAAGAAATTGAAAGGAATATATATATAATATGTGCAATAGATAAATGACTGGAACTGTTTCAATGTTTTATTTTTTATTCGTTGTTGGTTACTATTTATTGTAATTCCATGGAATGAAACTTTGCATTCCCGTTTTCCCGAGAAATGAAAAAAGTCCGTGAAATACCAACCCTAAGTACACAATAACAGGATAGTGGCACATTTAATACAACGCTATATTACCATGGTCCTTCAGTGAAATTCAAAGGTCTTTTATAATTTAATACAATTGCTTCTATATAGAATGCTTGAGTAAAACATGTAATAATAATTATTTTATTTGTACAGGGTCACTGTACAATAATTTTAGAATGTTCAGACGCAACCGCTGCAAATGCTTTCTGATGTGTATTTTTGCGTTCTTGTGTATTCTACGGCAGCTTTTTTACACCTGCCACCTTAGGAGGGGGTTACATTCATTTTGTCATTCCGCTTGTAACGCTTTGAAATATTCATCGGCGACTCCATATATGTACTTTATATTCTGGGTCGTGGTAAAATTCTGAGACGTTGTAGCCATGTCCGTCTGTATGTCTGTGCAAAGCGCGCTAGCTGCCGAACGAAATGTTCTAAGAATTTCAAATTTATATGGTTGCAGATCGAAAGTGGGCGAAATCGGCCCAGGGGAAATCCCTAACGATGAAAGCAGCCCTTAATTAGATTATTTAAGCAAATTTATGAAAATATCTGCTTTATATGTACTCGAAATTTATTGCGAACATTTCTCTTATAGCGTGAAAGCGTCAAAAAGTAATAAAATATTTAGCGGCTGAAATGGGATAAAAATGGTACTAATGATACTGCAAGAGCTAGAAACATCCTTATAATTGCGTAGACATGTAAAATTAATCTTTGGAAATTTGTACTTTTTAGGGATACAATTGAAACAAGTAAGAAGGCGTTAAGATCGGCCGGGCCGAATCTTATATACCCTCCACCACGGAGGGCATTGCACAGTATTACCAGCAGATTAAAGGATGTCGACTTTACATAGAAGCACAGTACCATATTACGAAAATTGTGATATTTTTATGCACATTGCTATATTTGTTTACTATTTCAAACTATAATGTATACTTATGCGCACGGTTTAAAATCGACTACTATACTAAACCACATGCCTAAATATTAGGCGATTGTCAGTCGCCATTAGAAAGAAGCATTTTCAGATACAGACAAAGTGATAAGAAAAGTATAAATTTTGAAGATATCCCCATTCGCCCCATTCTCCGCCCAAATGTACAAATTAAAAAAAAAACACTTTTTCGAGTGTTCATAGTCAGAATGTATATATCGAGTTTCATGATTTCAACTTCAGCGGTTTGGTAGGTCCCATTTTTATCCCTTTTCGTCCCATTTCGCCCCCTACAAATAAAAATCACTCTATGGTGCCCTTTTATGCTATAAAGGAATGCGAATTGCAAATATCAAGTAAATACAAGCTAATATGTTTAAAAAACATGCTGAAATACTCTAAATATTAGGGGTATTTTCAGTCCTTGTGAGGGAAAATTTTTTCCCTCTGGGCCGATTTAGTCCACTTTCAATCCCAACCAATCTACAACCATAAGACACATTTAGGAAATATTTGAACCTCCTAGCTCATTTCGTTCGACCGCTATCGTGCTTTCAACAGACAGACAGACAGACAGACAGACGGACATGGCTATATCGTCTTAGAATTTTACCACGACCCAGAATATATATACTTTATGGGGTCCCCGATGAATATTTCAATGTGTTACAAACGGAATGACAAAGTGAATATACCCCCATCCTGGAGGTGGAGGGTATAAAAAAGAGGGATACACATTTTCACAAAGCGCTGAAGTTGAAGTCATGAAATCATAAAGATATCATTCGTACATTTAGGATCAAAATGGGATAAAATTGGTACCAACCAAGCGACTGTAGCTAGAATCATGAAAATCATTTATTTACACTCGTTGACTGCGTAGACGTAGGGTCCAAATGAAACTGGTACTAAGCGAAAGGCTGTAGATAGAAATTAGATGTTTACATTCCACTGTAGACTTCAGTATTGCAATTTTCGTATCAAAATGACACAGACATTTGGTTTGTAGCTGGAATCAAGAAATTTCAGCTGGAGGAAATCGACCCTGAAGGAATGAAAGAATAATGAAGCATCACCATTTAGTTAAAACAGTGCACAGTGCAGTGTATGTTTTATAGTTTGAAATAGCAAACAAATTTCGTAATGTAGTTAAAACATATCACAACTTTCCTTATATGACACCGCACTTATAAGTAAAGTCGAAAGCCACTTAACGCCTTATTTCTTGTTGTTTTTTTTTCACTGCTCAGCTGGACGGATAATAGTAAGTTTGTCCTCAGTTTTCGTCACTTCGAAGTATTTTTTAAACTTTTAAGAAGACACAGACACAGTTATGTCTTCTGTATGCGGATCATTTTTGGATATGAAGTCTGTTCTTGGGTACTGTCTTTTGAAAAAATCCGTATTCTGAGTAGATTCAACATCTCAATTTTATAATCACCAATGAAAGTCTTCTACTTTGTATAAGAAGTTGGCGTGTATGATTTACACCGTCTAAATAAGTTATTTTTGTATAGGCAACAACATCACCATAAGGCACAGTGGAACCCTCTGTATGATTGAAGGTATTTGAAATTCGTTCTATTCCTATACTATAGTAACTAATTGTCCTCACTCACTGTTGATGCATTTCCCCAAGTATTTCGCATTGAAATGGAAACACTCACACATAATCGTGAATCAGTTGGGAGAACGTTAGAAAACCAGACTTTCAATGAAATAAAATTAAATTACAGACATACTTGTTTTTCTCCCTTCACAGAAACTGCAAATGCAACAACAAATGACATGTCAGATTGATGCACACAAAAATATATATACACACAAGTTCGTTGCAATAGGTACATCAGTAAACTTGATATTTCTTCAAATATTTCTACAAATTTAAATTTCGATTCAAAAAAGTATTTATTCTTTACTAGGTGACCCGACAGAAACATTCCTGTCCATATTTTAGTTATTTTATTTGTGATTGTTGTGTGAATTTGTAAGAGCTAAACGTTTAAACTAAAATTATATAAAAAAATCTTATCACTGATCATTCATTGTATGGGCTATCAAAACGTCTTCGCATTCGTTCTTTCCTTTAAGAATTGTTGCTGTTGACAGTGAAAAAGGATCTGATTTTCAACTGGAGATTGCGAGTTGGATATCTGGGTACAGAGAGTTTAAATTCGGTCGGATAGTTGTCAACAGTTGTCTCAAGTGTAAGTTCGCCCAGGCCGAATCCGATAAATTCTGCATCATTGTGTGAGCTGCACATAGACATCGCTGATTTTCAAAGGGAGTTTAAAATTAAGGATCCAGAGGCTCAAGATAATAAATCGGTAAAGTTAAGTTTCATTTTCCGGTCCTTGTTGCATTTAACCCCTAACTAAGAGCATAATATGAGCTTTGAACACGGTTCTACCGAACTACAAATGTCCTTCACGATTTGGCTTTTCGCTCCAGAATTCAAAATATTTAATCTTTTTTTAAAATTTGGCCCAATTTGGAATCCGATTTAGATATAGCCTCCATATAAATGTCCTTCCCGATTCCTGGCTTTCTGCTCCACACATTTTACCCGATTTTGCTCAAATTTCTTAAATATCTACATTCATCTGAATACCTATGTGGTAAAAGTCGACCACATCAGTCCAAGCTTTGATAAAGGCCTCCCTATTTGGCTTCAGGCGCTCTAGAAACTACATATTGCCACTGGATACATCAGTTGAGTAAGTGGAAAATGTCGTTCCGTGTTTTCATACCCGATGTGGTGTTAGATTTACCAATAATAAATGTAAAGTGCAGGAACTCCAAAAGTTAACTGAATCAATTACACGTCAATTTCAATTGGAAGCCGGAAACAATGATGGGCACCAAATCCTAGCATATACTCAATTTCATTGTCAAATAAGTTTGAAATTCAGAGCTTTGTCAGATTTGCACGATCTCAAAAATGAAAATATTTACAAACTTTGTTTGGTGTTAACTATTAATTACGAATTCTCAAGCTCATGGTCCCTGGTTCCTGTGTAGTCAGTCAGCAGACTTTAAATAATAACGTCTAGTAACGGTTAGAATTCGACTTAAGATGGGAACAGACTCTGACTTAATGAAATCAAACTACTTATTATTAATTATGATCTAATTAAAACATTCCTTTGAATATAATCATATTGAGGAATATGACTGCACCGAATGTTATTCGCAGAGTGGAAATTTACGCAAGATTTGAATTAAATAAAAACCCCAGTGTACTTCTGTGCATCACAATGCAGCTTTGAATCTCCTGCTTCAATACATGGGTGGATTTAGGGTGGATCAATTCACAGAAAGAAGAGAGTCTGCCCCATGCATAGAGAGCTACTATATATTTTTAAGGAACTAATATTTCTCATGAAACATTTCGAGTGGTTTAATGATTCAATAGAGCTGCAGAACCGTGTCGCTATTCCCTGCTGTATACAGGACGGTGTTTAAGAGTCGTCCTGACCGAATTTAACACACCTTTTATTATTTTTTTTGTTTATTATTTCGGGCTGTGAGAATAAATCCTTTACTAAACCACTACTTTTTTTTCGTAAAATGCAAAGTAGCCCGAATTAATACAACATTTTGGGGCCTTTTTCATTGGGATCACTGTTCGTAGAACCATTATTTCCTTTAACTCCAATAAGGAGCATAGGGCCAAAACAAATTCATTTCTTACCGGTTTGTTCGACGCCACAACTTCTATTTCATTCCAGGATTAGCCGATGATGTAGTCTACCATTTCTACGGGTGTCATGAGGATTCCAATTCAATATGCCATTGCCTTGATATGTATTCCGGTGGTTTACGAACGATGTGCCCTATCCATCTCCATTGTTGACATTTTCCGTGTTTTTATATCAATCGTCAGCATCAATAAAAACGATAACAAATTTAGAGAAAATCTAATGAAACCGAATTTAAGTAACATCTGTTGGTAAACATTTTTCAAAACTGACATCCTTTGACGCGATATTCCACCTAACTTCTTAATTGTTTTACTAGATCATAATCAATTAAATTATGTTGTAAAATGAAATTATTCCAATACTTAGTTATTAAGGCCCAGTGCTTCTTATGGGAACAAATAATATGAAGGATAACTATACATTGAACGCAATTTCATTGCGCTGCTGTACAATTCTAAATATATGGAATTATTTCAGCATTACTTATGCTTTTCCGTAATCCTAATATGCTTTCAACATTAATGACAAACCGCAATTAATTATCACATATTATGATTGATTAAACATTGATAGAAAATGGGTCACATTATACAAATATCCTTCCTTAATTGATGTTTCTTCTCTAGAAATCAGCTTAATATTTGTATGAAATTTACTCGCTTACCTTGCTGCTCTCTTAGTTAGCAGAAACATGTAGAGTGAAGAGATAATGGATCACATGGGTCCATGTTTTGATATAGCCCTCGTGCAAATTTCCTTCCCGAATTTATTTTTGCAGCTATAGAAAGCACATGTTTCAATATGGCATCACGTTACATTTCACCAAGAAATATCTAAAGTGAAAGTAGATCACATCGGCCATTGAACGATGTTTGCAAATTTGTTCAATTAAACACTGTAAAAATCTAGGCTGGTAAATCGATTTCTATTTTGGTCGAAATTAAATTTTTGGGGTCAAAAGAACGAGCTTGTGGCGTACTGAAATCGAATTTTGGTACGGATTAATCTAAATACTTAAGTATTTTTCGTTTTCTATGGATGACATTTGCTTTGAATGCAGATGTGTTTAACGCTGATCTTTTAATTCGTCGCGCATTATTTTTTATTGAAGTTGCTGGGCGAATAAAAGCATTTTCGCATAAATGTACAAATGTATTTTGCGTGAAGTTTTGACAGCAACTTATGATATGTATTTCAAATTTGGGCCTGTATCTAGTTAAGTGTGGCATTAGGGTGAGACTTATATAGACAATTTACTTTTTTCGAGAAACAAATATGGTCATTTTTTCATGAATGTTTAAAAAGTGCTACAAAGCTTTACGAGTTGTCACTCATGAGAAATTACTGGAGAATGGGTGGTATTTTATAAAAAACAACAACTGAAAATTAAAGAAGTAAGGAAAGACTAAAGTCGAGCGGGGCCGACTATATGATACCCTCCACTTTCTATCCCATTTCAACTGGATTCGGGTAATATATCTTTAACGATGTCACCTTCCTTCACAAAGTTCCAGCTGAAATATCCAAAGCTGACCTCATCTGACCCACTTTTACCAAAAATGTTTCTAGTTCAAGTGTAAGGTACTGTGCCAAATTTGAAGTAAATCGAGTAAAATATGTGGTTTCTAGAGCAGAAAAAAATCTGGAGCGACATTTGTATGGGGCTATATCTAAATCTGAACCGATTTACTTCAAATTAAATAGCGTTCATCCTTGGCCCGAAAAACTTACATGTGCCAATTTTGGTTAAGATCGAACAATAATTGCGACCAGTACTTTGATAACAAGAATAGATGGACAGACAGGCGGATGGACAGACAGACATTGATAAATCCACTAAGAAAGGGATTCAAATCCGATCTGTATAATAAACGACGTCTATCTCGTTTCTGTTTGGGTGTTACAAACAAATGCAAATAGTATTATGTCCACCCTAGTGAAGGGTATAAAAATGAAACTTTTATTTTCAAGAAAATATTGATATTTTTTGAACAAACAATTTGTATACCCTCCACCACAGGATTGGGGTATACTAAGTTTGTCATTCTGAAATATCGACCTGAGACTCCGTAAAATATATATACTGAGCCAAATCGATACAAAGGGAACATTTTTTCCTCACAATAAAACCTCCAATAACCGGTAACGCTTATATAACAAAAACGTGCAGCATAAAGTGATTCTTATTCGTAGGGAGTGAAATGGGGCAAAAAAGGAGAAATATGGTACCCATCAAACGAAACACGAAATGGCGTGTGTGCACGGTGTGTACATTCCTCTAATTGAGTAAAGACATAATATAAAAGTATTTTTTCCAAATTCGGAAATAGAGGGATAAAAATGGTACCAACCAAACGGCTGCAACTAGAATAATGAAATTCTGTGTATACATTCCTCTTATTGCGTAGACACATAAAATAAAGGGATTTTTCAAAATTCGTACTTTTAGAGGGGGAAAATGAAAAAGGGGATACAAGCGGTACAAACCAAATGGCCGCAGCTAGAATCATGGAATTCGGTGTATACATTCCTCTGACTGCCTAGACACGAAACGTAAAAAATAAAATTTCGTACTTAATTTATTACTTTTATGGCAAAAAGGGAAAAGTGATAAAACTGGTAGCGAGCTTTAACCTAGCATTGTGTAAGGGATAATGGATTTTAAAAATTTGTACTTTTGGAATTAAAATAGGACAGAAATACAACCAACCAAACTGTTGTAGCTGAAAATACTCCCACTATCCCCCAATATTTTACGCCTTATGTAAACTTTTTGAGCTAACTTGAAGTATTATTTCGATATATATATTAGGGCTGTTTTCCTTTAAGCTGGGATAACAAGCTGCGATAAATAAAAATGTTTGTATCAAAACAAACTTTCAACAAGTAAAAACGGCGTTAAGTTCGACCAGGACGAACTTTATATACACTCCACCATGGATTGCATTCTGCAGAGGCTGTCGATTTTCGTAGAAGTGCAGTAACATTACATTACATTATTTTCTTAATGTAACCAAACAAAAGCAAATAAAAATATTAAAAAAATAATAATTTTATAAATAAATACAATATTTTTATTATTTTAAACCACGCTCATAAGGCACCGATACCAATACGTTTATACTGTATATAGCGAAATAATAGTTCAAGTCAATTCAAAAAGTAAATATAAGACAATATAAAAGTAAATAAGACAATATAAATATAAATACCATAAATATTGGTATTTAAGCTTTTTTGTTCCAATTGTACGTTAGTGGGAAATTGAAAGTCACAGGAATGTCTACTCCGAATTTCATGACACTACACTGAAAGAATTTTCCTTCATAATATTTATGAAGCGATTTCATAAAAGGTTTTTGATAAATTAATATGTATGAAAAATTCACAAATAAAATGAAATGTTTCATACGATTTGTTCATAAACATTTCATATTTCATACAACAAAATTGTTAAATTAATGAAACTTAGTTTCATAAGATCTAAGAAAGATTTTATAGCAGGCCCGTGCGCAGGATTTTCCCCTGGGGGGGGTGTTTTCATCTACACTCATAAAAAATGAGTTAAAATTAACTAAAATTTAGGAAACCAAGTACATTTTTACTAAATATAAGTAGAATTTTTTCTGACATTTTCCTAAATCAAAGTAAATTTTTCCTAAAACCTAGTAACTTTTTACTAAATTTAAGCAAAACTTTCCTAAAACTAAGTAAATTTTTTCTAAATCTTAGTAAAATTTTGCTGAAAATTTCCTAAAACTAAGTAAATGTTTACTCAAATCAAGTAAATATTTTCTCAAACTGAGGACAATTTTGCTGATTTTTTCCTCAAAACGAGTAAATTTTTAATTAAACTGAGGAAAATTTTATTTTCAAAAAGGAAAAAAGGTGCAATTAAAATAAGTCCAATTTAATTAAAAAAATCAAACAAATAGTTTAGCTTCAGAGTATGCAAGACTGATACAAACAATGACAACATGAAATATTTCTCAAAAGTTTCATGATACATCTGCCATAAGGAGTTGAGCTATTACTCCATGATTATTGCGAAGGCAAGACAGGCGCCTTCGCAGTGGTTGTTTAGAATAATTCATAAAGTATTTAAGAAATAAGTCTCTGCAAACAAACGAGAATTGCTTCTTTGATTAATATTCACTATTTTTTTTATAGTTCATTAATACTTAAATGTATGAAGAACTCGGCATAAATTTCAGTAAACATTTTAACTTCATTTTAGAAAAAGACTCAATTTAAAGTTAAAATTTCCTAAATGGAATTTTTTCCATACAAAAAATGTCAGATTTTTTCTCACTTAAAACTTAAAACATAGGTTTGAATTTACTCAATTGTAAGAATTTTTTTATCAGATCCAAAGAAATGTTTTTAAGTAAATCTACTATCCTTTTTCTAGTAAATGAACTATTTACTATGGCTTTGAAAGAAGGAAACTTTGCTCATACTTAGTTAATTTTCCAACTTTTTAGGAAATTTTTACTGGAACGTTTGGAAATCACTCATATTTTATTGCCGGATATTCGAGAAATATTTTGATACAGATATTGTCGGCAAAATTGCATTTCAGTAATCCATCTATCAGTACACTCAAAGGAATATGTCAGCAAAAGAAAGCAGAAAGTCTACTGAAAGATCAGATTTTCTGCTGTTAAAAAAGGGACAGCAGATTTGTATCTGCTGAGATGGTAAGCAGCTGTTTGCTGTTTTTAGCAATTATATGATACGCATTTGTCCCAAGCTAATATAAAAGAAACTCGCTTATGAACTCTTATCTATTTTTATATTTTAATTAACAAGAGCCAATTTTAGCAGACTGCAAACTCTTTAGCAGTGTGAATGGTGATGTAAGATTGCAGAAAACTGGTGTTATGCCAAAAAACAGCTGTAATAGCAGAAAAGTGTCTGCTGATAGGCAGCAGACAATCGCTGCTTTTATTAACAGACTCGTTCTCTAAGTGTAGAACTTTTTTTAAAATAGTTGCTTGAAATTACATACATACATATCGAGTGGCTATGAACAAAAACATAACTTTTCAGGAGAGCGAAAAACTGATTTTCTCCTTAATTTGAAGAGAAATTATTAATCGTTCTTTCACAGTTTAATCTAAAAAGGATTACTAATTGCTACGATTAAAAAGTTTTCGAAATTTCCTATTATTCGCGGTTTCATGGTTCATAGCCAATTTTGTATGTTTAAAATTGAGCATTATGAATGTTGAAATAAGAATAAGATTTATTGTTAACTCCATAACTTTTTTCATGAAATCTTGGCAATGTTGTATAGAAAACGCATTTTCTGTGATGTAAACAGCGAATTTAAAGATTCCAGCTTCATCCGTCAGATTGTAACATATATGTAGCCAGTCGCGAAAATCACTGCAATTGATGAAAAATCCAAAACTCGCCGTTGCAATTCTTTATATTTTAACTTTCTTTTTCATAATTCTGAAACTTTTCATACACAAATATTCTCCATGAAGTCAGCAATCACTTGCCAAAGAAATATTTGATTTCTCAATATAATAAAAAGTTACGCCGGTTTTTTTCTCTTAATATACTTTTCACAATTTTTGACTTTACAGCCACCATTTTTCCTAGTATGATATGCCCTAAATCTAGAAAAATGTTTTAAACAAAATCGTTGTAGCGAATTATAACATTCGGTTTTATGCTGTTCCATTGTTGAACTATTTTATTTCTATTATTTTTATGTTCATAGCCACTTATGCAGTCACAAACTTACGTGCGAGGGGAAAGCCAAATCAGAAAATTAAAAAAAATGGCTTTAGAAAAAAAATCTTTTCCAAATTTATATGACAGATGACATCCAAATCTGAGAATAGTTTGGCATCAAAAACTCATTTTCGAGAAAATGGTTCATAGCCAATTTTGAATATAAGCCCTCGATATATATTTTGAAGAAATATTACACAAAAAACGATCAAATTCCTCGGCGATAAACTCTTCAGTCCCGCATTTTTTCTATGATTGGATAAGCTTTTTGACAAAGTATGGGTCTAAATAGGATGTCTAAAGAGTTTTGGGGTTTTTAATTTATATAGGACATGAGTAAAAGAATGTTTATTCAAAATCTTTATACGCATATTCCGATTAACTAAAAAAATATTTGGAAATGTTTCTTCATTTTTATAATCCTAAATATGTATAAATTCGAATAACAAAAACATTATTTAGTATTCGATGAAATGCAAGAAGAAACAACTAGAAATTTTACTTCCAAAAAAAAACAAATAATTTCTATTTGTGAGTTTCGTTTTCCGTCGTAGATCCAAGTTACTAAATTTCTTATTTCTCTTTTGAATAATACTTGTTACATAAAGAGTGATTTTTTTGAGGTTAGGATTTTCATGCATTAGTATTTGACAGATCACGTGGGATTTCAGACATGGTGTCAAAGAGAAAGATGCTCAGTATGCTTTGACATTTCATCATGAATCGTCTTACAAACGAACAACGCTTGCAAATTATTGAATTTTATTATCAAAATGCGTGCTCTGTTAAGAAAGTTCATTGCGCGCTTCCATTTTATGGTCAGTTTAATCGACCCACTGAAGCGTCTATTCGGGCTATTGTGACTAAATTTCGCACCAAATTTACATTGTTGGACATTAAACCACCAACACGCTTACGTAGAGTGCGAACTGAAGAAAATATCGCAGCTGTATCGGCCAGTGTTAATGATGACCACCAATTTTCGATTCGTCGCCGTTCGCACCAATTGGGTCTCTGTTACTCAAAAACGTGGAAATGCCAAAATTGGACTAAGCGGATGGACCACCTAAGACGCAGCCGCGGTCAACATTTAAATGAAATTATCTTCAAAAAGTAAATGTCATGGACCAATCTAACGTTTCAATAAAGAACCGATGAGATTTTGCAAATTTTATGCGTTTTTTTAAAAAAAAAAGTTATCAAGCTCTTAAAAAATCACCCTTTATATACAAAAAATACTTACTTTGAAAAATATTTGACATAAGTGATAAATATAACAAAAATATTAGTAAGTTAAAACTCGTTTCTTATTGTTTCGCAACTTTAAAGTAGATTTTAAAATAGAGACCTACACGCAGAGAAAAAATGAATTTCGTAGAAGCGAAATTTTAGACACGTGATCATCGTTTTTTTGGGAAAAATTAGTTTGTTTGCGGTAAACATGTCATCTGTGATGAAAATAGGACACATCGGTTCAGATTTAGATACAGCTCCACAAAAATGTCCAATCGCAAATGTTACATCTTAGCGCTCTACAAGCATCAACCAAATTATTTGCTTTCACGGTTTTGTTATTAAATTTCCAAACTTTTATTGCAGTAGAGAATTAAAATTTCATAATATATAGCTCTAGTCGAATGTCAAGAAGTGGTATCGATTAATAAAATGAAAATTTTCCGAACAATTTGGTGTCCATTAGCGAAATTAGCACTACACAATCTTGAAATTGGCACAATTCGTTTAGTTTGTTTGTATTTTTCATAACCTTTGTCCGAAATTCAAGAAAGTGTCCAAGATTTTTTATGTAATTTTCATGCTTTCATGATTTTACTGCAAAATGTCCAATCGCAAATGTTACATCTTAGCGCTCTACAAGCATCAACCAAATTATTTGCTTTCACGGTTTTGTTATTAAATTTCCAAACTTTTATTGCAGTAGAGAATTAAAATTTCATAATATATAGCTCTAGTCGAATGTCAAGAAGTGGTATCGATTAATAAAATGAAAATTTTCCGAACAATTTGGTGTCCATTAGCGAAATTAGCACTACACAATCTTGAAATTGGCACAATTCGTTTAGTTTGTTTGTATTTTTCATAACCTTTGTCCGAAATTCAAGAAAGTGTCCAAGATTTTTTATGTAATTTTCATGCTTTCATGATTTTACTGCAAAATTACCATTTCAGACTAGTTATTTTAAAAAGACCTTAAAAATTCTATATTTTATTGCTTTAGAAAGTCTAGAAGGTATTAAAATGTATATGTTCGAAACCTCTCTGGGGGGGTTTGAACCCCCAAACCCCCCCCTGCGCACGGCCCTGTTTTATAGTATTAAAGAAACAATTCTTAAATATTATGAAATATGTCATAACCAATAAAATATTTGTGTTATGAAATGTCTTCATAAATATAATGAAGGGTTTCATAGTTTTTATGAAATGTTTCACAACTTACAACGCATTTTCAGTGTGTCGAATTTATTCGTTGAATGCTAGCAATTCTCATGTGTACTCTGTTAACTCTGACATAAGTATGTACTCTGAATTAGAGCAAAGACCTATTCGTTGCAAAGACACTCGCAATGGTGGTGCGTGTTGATTGGTTAGCCAACGAGTCACACCTTTTTTTGTGCTTTTTTTGTTTACATTGGAAACTTCAGTACTTACTATTTATAAATTATGAAGTTTATTCATAAAATCTATAAAATTTTCATAATATTATGAAAAACAATGAACTTGTATGATAAAAGTTCATCGAATGAACAACTGCATTTCATAGTTTCTCAGAAATGTTTCATAAATTCTATGACACTTTTCATTGATTTGTGCTGTATGAAACATGTTTCATACATTTTATGAAGCGTTTCTTTGGCGATTTTTAAAGAAAATTTTCATATTATACCCTGTGGTGTAGGGTATAAAAAGGGAATACAAATTGTATCAGCCAAAAGACGCAGATACACTGAAAGAATTATATTCATAATATTTATGATTTTTTCTTACATAAATATTATGAGTATAATATATATTAACTAATAGAGGTATAGAACTTCGAATTGAAATAAAAGACAAGAAAATCGTTTAAATGTCCATCAATTTGGCTTTATTGGAAGGATAATTTTATGCCATTAATGTTTAAATATGATTTCGGACATGTGGCCGCCGCGGCTGGCTCGAATATAGCCAATTCTACAGGTCCAATTTTCCAAAGCTCCAATTGCTGTGCACGGTGGTGAATCGATTCATTCGGGTCCTCTTCAACACTTTGCTCTACAGCGGCAATTGTTTCTTCGGTGCGCACTGTTCGACGTCTCTGCGGATGCGTATTATCACATAGAGTAAACGTAGTGCGAAAACGATCCATGGTTAACCGAATTAATTGCTCTGATGGACGATTATGTCGACCATAAAATGGACGGAGCTTGCGGTGAACTTCGCGAACTGAACCATTACTTTCGAAATAAATTTGCACGATTTGCAAGCGTTGTTCTTTTGTCAACCTGTTCATGATGAAATGGCAAACCAAACTAAATATTAATCACTTGACAGCTGACAAAATGGCCGCCAGTTAAAAAAGTGATGCCAACTTAAAGTTCTATACCCCAATAAAAAACACCCTATAGTTGCTGTTGGCGACAATTTTAAAAAAGACTTGTTTTATTTTTAATGAAATTTTAATTTTTTATAGGTTTTTGTTATCGCAGCTTAGTTATCAAACAGCCCTATTGGTAGCCCTAATTAAACTTATATATTTATTTATAGACAATTTTTTTTTCCATAATATTATTTGTTTTGGTTTGGCTATATTACAAATTCCCGTAATGTTATTGCATTTCTGTAAAATCAACAGCAATCCATGGTGGAGGGTATATAAGGTTCGGTCCTGCCGAAAATAACGACCATTTATACTTGTTTGATTTTATCTCGATAAGTAGGTTCATCTAAATACTCTGAAAATTTCGGAGTGGGGCAATACTCTGTTTACAATAACACTTTATATACATACGATCGATTAATCCATTTTGAAAATTGAAATGAAAATTATTGGTCGAAAAGCCGAATGTCGATTATCAATCCTATGTAAAATTTCCTAATCTGAATTATTTACGGCAATAAACCGATAATAAAAACCTTGATCTGAAGCTTTGAGTGGAGGGTAGGCCTAGCCCGAACTGGGGCGAGCAGATTTTAATGTGGTTCCGACAAGCACTTCAAGGTGCTTCAAACGAGTGCACATTCCATTCGAGGGTATAATAACGCGATGTACTTATTATTATGATTATGACTGTACAGCCAACCAAGTCGATCCCAATGCCGGAAAGGATGTGTATATGTATGTATATATGCATTGCACATCAATGTACCAGAGTATGTGTGCGTATACTTGTGAGAGTGTGTGTGCACTTGCATACGAGTACAATTGCAACTTCCGTTTTATTTTGCTGGCAATATTATTGTTTTAATTCTTACTTAAATATTGTATGTAGACACATCCATCCGAACATACATTTGTACATGGAATGGCAACCCATACAATCGCTCATCTGCGTGTGTCTGTATTGCATGTGTGTGTGTTTTTGTGTATTATTGTAATAGTGGCAACATTGTATTGTTGTGTCTTGTATTGTGGCAGTGACGCTGATGGCTCACAGTGTCATGAGTGTGGATAAAAATGCAAGATATAGATGTTGCAAGACGTCCTCTGTGCTAGAAATATTTCGTGGAATTAGAGCCGAGTGTGAGATTTACACAGGCCCATAGATTCATACGTCTCACATACAACGTGTCCTTCTACAGTGATCTCAGTAAAACAGAGAACCCCCACAAAGCAGTTGGGACATTCACAAGGCGTACTAATGTTGTAGGTTGTAACAAAATACAAGATCTACAATAGAACACATGTGATCACCCTGTTGCATGTCCGTATAGTACAGCGTCAAACGTAGAAGTAAACAAATGAAAATATATCAATGAAAATGCCTTTCAAAGGTGAATAAAATAAAACATTATCAGCTTTATGTGAAAATTTATGGTTCCGCAATATTCAAACTCAGAACTATGTAAATGCAAACTACTAGAGCCAATTAGAATGTAAAAAAACAACAGCTGATCAGTTAACACACCCTCATAAGATACGGTGGTGCCCAGTGGCGAATGCTCCTCCTCCTGCCCTTTACACAAATAGGGAAATATACAGTGAGCAGCAAAAGTCATGGTACCCCTCCGGCAATTAAGAATCTCCTCCATTTTCTCAAAAAGTATGTACCAAACTATGTGATATATATTTTTATTTTGTGTATTCACTTGAATACTGCAACTAATCAAAAAGTATTTATCTTATTTTAATAAATAAAAAAGTTTTAACCTCTACAAACTAATAAGTCATGGTTACCCTGGTTCATTTATCAGATAAAATCTTTTTGTAAAGATTTTATCTGAAATCTTTTGATACTATCCACAGTTCCAATCATTAAAAGGATCGTTTGTTTATTGAAGTAAAGATATTTGCCGAAAGAGTGGTCAATAGTAGTATGGAAAATAAATAAGTAAGTTTCAGTTGGTTAAACCGACTTACTCACTCTCAGAGAACATGTGTATGGAGGGACTTAAATTTTACTTAGTGCCAGATCATGTATGTGGGAGGCACTGGAAGTTTGTGGCAATTGATCCAGCTTCCACATTCGTAAATAATTGTAATTTTACCTAGGGTAGAAAAAATTGTGTGCGAGGTATTGGAAGGGGCGTGGATAAAAGTAAATATTTTGTAGGTCTAATGCGATATTAACAAGCCACTTTCTTTCTTTAATACACTCCACTTTCTTTCTATCCTATTACAATTCAATTCTGTAAAAAAGTGAAATCGGGAAGGATTTTTGTATCCTGTAAATGTATGTGTTTGACAAAAAATGTTAAATTGGAAAGGACATCTGTATGGGGGTACATTGAAACATGAACCGCTTTCACCACGAATGTTTATAGGTGAAATATAATATGTAAAGTTTGGTCAAAATCGGTTTAAAATTTGGGAGCAACATTTTTATATATAAATACTTTTATATCTAAATATGAACCGATCTTACCCACTTTCACCATAGGTGTTTTTAGTTGGATTATAAGATGTTGTGCCAATTTTAAAGAAAATTGGGTGCAATATGTGGTTTCTAAAGCGGAAAAAGTCAAATCGGGAGCGACATTTGTATGCGGGCTATATCTAAATCTGAACCAATTTGCCTCAGATTAAATAGCGTTCGTCCTTGATCCACAAAACTTACTTGTTAAGATCGGACTATAATTGCGACCTGTAATTTGATTACAACAATAGATGGACGGACATTGATAAATCGATTCAAAAAGTGATTCTAAGTCGATCGGTATAATTAACAATGGGTCTATCTCCCTTCCTTTTGGGTGTTACAAACAAATGCACAAAGACATAATACTCTCGTGGAGTGTATAAAAACATTTAAAAATATCAAATTGCAACTGATTTATGAAAGTTATATCATTACACACTCCACGAGAGTATTATGTCTTTGTGCACATTAAATAAAAAATAGTTTCATATCATTTGTGGCGTATTTTTTGCGATATTACTGCATAGTTTTTATTTTGGTTGCTGCTCACTGTATATAGTGAAACAGATCTTTACGCAATCTGCATCTAAATAATTGTAAAATGTTCTTATCTTGTGATGTTGCTAATTGTATCGTCAGGCGAATTCAACATGGAGCTGTCAACAGTGAACATTTTCATTACTAGGGATAGGGAGAGCAACGCGCCACATGAGTGCTGTTCTGATCTCAGATGCTTTTGTTGTAAGTGCTGAGTGAGTTTCCCAGATAGAAGACACTGCCTGGGGCAGAAACTGCAGAGCCTTATGAACAGTAGCCTTGCGGGGTGCCCGTTTTGACAAGGAATTCCTCACCGAAATCCTGTTAGAGCCGATGTTTTTATCATTTACAGACACGATATCTATCTGACATGCCAGAGCGCCTTGTCATTGTATGATTTCTAATGTTATTGCTTCCGTTTAAATGACATGACCACGGTCTTCTAAAAGAATGTGGAGAACACAGCCACGTTCCTTCTCTCTTTCGTAGAAAACACATCCAAAGGTCTGAAGGTTGGCGTATTTGCGCGTCATTTCTAACTCAAAGTGAGTGGACGCAACGTGAACGACACTAAATCACTTTGCGTCCGCGGTGTCTGTCCCATATTATTTTATGCCTTAAAGCAAAAACTAGTTTAAAACAAGTAAGGAAAGGTTATGTCCAAACTATAAAAATCAAGTGCCGACGTGACCAAATGCCACTCTAGATGGTAAATTTCGCAAGAATTGGAAAAAAGTATGTGTATATGGGGGATATATCCAAACATGCGAACTTTAGACAAATGAGATTTGTAGAGATGAGAAGCCAAAATCGGAGTTGACATTGGATGGGGGCTATATCTAAATCTGAACCGATTTGCTACAAATTGTTCGTCCTTATACTGAAAACGTTCATAGTGCAAATTTTTATTTGGATCGAACAACTATTACGATCTGTACTTTGATTAGAAGAATATATGGATGGACAGATGGAGAGACGGACATTACTAAGTCGACTCAGAACGGATTCTATGACGATCGTTATAATAAGCGATCGGTCTATCTCGCGTCCTTTTATGTGTTACAAACAAATGGAGGACCTAAAAAGTTAAACAAATCGCATTCCAGCCCAGAAAGGACCCCCATACGACATGTAGTAGACTACTATCGTTATGTATGTTAGTTTTTTGTGTAAATAGAATAAATTTGGTGCAAAGTGACTTGTTGTTTCCGTTTGAAGCCATGTCAATTGATACCAAAACATTTTATCGAAGTATATACCTTTTACACTACAAAGAAAAACCCATTACGATAGTAGATTACCCAGTAGGCCCCAAAAAAAGGATCGCCACGCAATAAATCATTTTAAATAATACCAAAAGACTATAATTTTGGGTGTGTGGGATATAGAAAATGAGGGAGGTTGTGTATGGTGATCGTGAATATGAGTTCCAGACCTGAATAATCTGAATATTGTATATTGAAATAGCGTTTGTTCGAAAATAAATCATTTAGAAATTTCAGTACAGCGTGGGAAAATTCAATAAACTTGCGATCATAATGTTGAACGCAGGCGTGTCAGATATATTTTTAACTTATCCCCAGAACTTTAATTAGAAATTCCCAACAAACAACAAGACAATCCTGTTTCGAACATATTCGTTACGGAACTAACTAACTAATTTGCAACAATGAACGCCGACGTTAGCCCATTTCCAAAGACAAAATTAATCCCGGCCTAGAACGTTTTTCTTTCAGTGTGAAGAACTTAGTTCCATGATAAACTTCGGCAGCGGACTTCGAAATGAGCCCTCAACTACATTAAGCAGAACTCCAACAACGTGAATGAGAATTACAACGTACGTACATAATACACACAAACCAGAAAAAGACATAATTTGTGTGCCACCAATGAGTAAATTGTTGCTGCAACGATATCAGTTTCGTGGCTACAATTGTTGAGGCAAGTGCACATTTCGACCTATTAATCTTAATAAAATTTGACCAAAATATGGATTTTCATTAAATAATGTTTTTCATTTAAAAAAGAAGCAGGGTATATCCATTGCATCAATGAATACTGAATTGTCACAGGAAAGCAACTACGAAAAACACGAAAAAGAGTATTCGTACTATAAACGTTCAAATCGTTGTAGCAACGTCGCGTTTTTTGCGGGAACGTATATTTCGTTCCTGCAATGAAATGACAATAGCAAAACTGATCTGTTGATGCAGCGAACTTCCTAGCAAATTCTCATCTGGATTACAGACACAGGAATCACTATGGGAACGAACGGGCAGAGGAAATCGCAAGAAAAGGATCTGCCTCTTGCAGTCCCTATCAAGCAGAAGTAGCTACGCCGCTAGGGACAGTTAAGATATCCTCATACACTACCTTAAAATCGCAACAGACAGACTCGTGCAGAATCCCGAAATTAAACTGGCCTGACTATAACATTAAATGCACGAAATCACTTATAACCTTAGCAGAAAGGAAATTTCTAGACTGATTACCATTCTGACCGGGCTCTGGTCTATAGGAGATCATGCTCATTGACTAAAAATACCATACAACTATCACTGCCGTAGCTGCGACACCACTGATGAAGAAGAGACACTTCCGCTCAACCTGACGGAATGGTGTGGTACTATTACTCAAAACGATGTCTTTTGTCACTACTTGACGCTCTTAGACATTGAGAGGCCACGTTAACCAACCAACCATTGGTTATTATATCGTCGGTGTGCTGCAAAAAATGTCTAGTCCACTTTTCTGCGAAATGGACTTAATGATTCCAAGGTTTCCTAAAAGTCATAGTCATGTCTAATCAAAGTGGTTCTGTAATTATTGTATCAAACCAATTCATTTATTCACTCAACTGTGTGAATTATGTGGCTGGGGATCTTATTGCAGCACACAGCCGATATTTAAGTTGGGAGGCTATTAAGTTTACATCTTCATATACTATTGTACACTATTAAGTTTAAAATTATCAATATACGATGAATTTTATTTTTTACCCTCCACCACCAGGATGGGGTATACTAACTTTGTCATTCCTTTTGTAACACCTCGAAAAATCGACCTGAGACCCTATAAAGTATATATATTTTTTTGATCGTCATAAAATTCTAAGACGATCTGGCCATGTTCGTCCGTCCGTTCGTCTGTTGAAAGCACGTTATCATGTAAACGAAAGGAGCTAGGACGTCTACATTTAACATGAATACGTCTTATAGTCGTAGATCGGTTGGAATTGCGACTGGGCGAAATTGGTCCAAAGGGAAAATTTTCGAGAATTTAAGCATGATTTCTGAATATGTGTGTTCATATTTGGTATGTACATTCCCCTTATAGCAAAAATGTGCACAATAATTTAATTATTATTTGTAGGGGGTGAAATGGGAAAAAGGGATAAATTTGTACCTATCAAACGACTGTAGCTAAAGCGCGAAAATCGGCGTGTACTTTCTTCTAAGTGAGCGGATACATAATATAAAATAATTTCGTACTTTTAAGGAGTAAAATGGGAGTAGAGGGATACAAATGGTTCCAACTAGAGATGGGCGCGTGAGTGATTATTGGCTCACGTTCACGCACGCTCACGAAAGGAAAATATTGAATCACTCACGTTCACGCACGAAGATGTTTTCCTTCCTCACGTTTACGCACGCCCACGTGAGTAAAATAAATTTTGCTCACGATCACGCGTGAATCACGTGAGTCGCGCCTATCTCTAGTACGAACTAAACGGCTGGATCTAGAATGATGAAATTTGGTGTGCACATCCCTCTACTTGCGTAGACACGTAAAATAAAGAGATTTTCGAATAATTATTATAGTATTAATAGTCCCCTACCATATAAATATAAAACTTCAAGAGTAATCAAAAAGTGAACACGATGCAGCAATCTTCAAAAGTATGCCCTAATTATCAGGAGCTTTCAGTCGTTATTTCCCTCTAGGTCGATTTTCCAATTTCTTCATTCCAGCAACAGCACAAATGTCCGTACCATTTTGATAGAGAAAGTACTAATATTGAAGATCCAACATGTAGAATGTTCAAACTTATTTTCATTTTGACCCAAAAGTACGGATTTTGAAAATGACCTCTTACTTTCCGCGTCTGCGCAGTCGGACGAATTTCATGATTCTAGCTACAGCCGCTTGATTAGTGCCGAATAAAATCCTACCATACCATTTTTATCCCCATTCGCCCCATTTTACCCTTAAAAGTACAAATTTCAAAAAAAAATCCTTTATGTTTCGCTTTTATACAGTCTCATGAATGTATATACCGAATTTCATTATTTCAACTTCAGCGGTTTGGTTAGTACCATTTTTATCCCTCTTGTCTAATTAAATACGTATAAAGTCCTAATTTCGAAAATTTCTATTTTACGTGTCTACGGAATACAAGGGATGTACACATCGAATTTCATGATTCTGGCTGTTGTCGTATCATTGGTAACTTTTTTATCCCTTTTCTTCCCAAAAGTACGAATTTTAAAAAAATCCCTCTATTTTACATATCTACGAAATTGGAGGGATGTACATTCCAAATTTTATGTTTCTAGCTGTTGTCGTATCATTGGTACCATTTTTGTCGCATTTCGTCCGCTAAAACTTTTATTTACTTTTGTTGCTTTTAGACTACAAGAGGAATGTACGCAACAAATTTCGAGTGCATATAAAGCAAAAATGAAAAAAAAAAATAGTCCAAATATTAGAGGGTATTTTCAGTCATTGTTAGAGAAAAATGTTTCCCTCTGGGCCACTTTTAACCCCAACCGATCTGCAACCATAAGCCACATTTTCAACAGACAGACGGACATGGCTATATCGAGTTAGAATTTTACCGCGACCCATAATATATATACTTCATGTGGTCTACGATGAATATTGCAAGTGTTACAATCGGAATGACAAAGTGAATATATCCTTTGGTGGTGGGTTTAAAAAGGGGATAAAAATGGTAACAAACAAATGGTCGCAGCTAAAATCATGGAATTCGGTGTATACATTCACCTGACTGCATAGACTCACAAAATAAAAAGAATTTTCCACATTCGTATGTTTATACTTTTAATTAAAATTGGTATAATCATGAAGTAAGGTTGTGGACAGTGTGAGATAATGGATTTTCAAAATTTGTACTTTTGAAATTAAAAATAGAACCAACCAAAAGACTGTAACTGAAAATTCAACCACTATCCCTCAATATTTAGGGCACTTAAGATTTTTTGAAGATTGTTGCCTTATATTTACTTTTTGAATTGACTTGAAGTATAATTCCAATATATATAGTACTAGCTGAACACCCGCCCGCTTCGCCAGGCAAAAAAAAAAAACAAACGGTAAAATTAACTCGGCTTTCTTATTAATTGTTGTCCTGATCGGTAATATATGTACCAAGGTTGTATCAAGGTTCTTCCCTGAGATAATAAAGAAATTGATATGTTCCATGGAGAACGTTAGTTTGGCGAATAGTTGAAAAAATGTCAAAATCAAATTGATTTTTTGTTAAGTGTGATTCTCCTCCTTTCCATTACCTAAACAAAAAACTTCATTCGTAAGATGAAATTACATTACATTCAAAACACATAGAAAATCAATCAAATTGTTCACTAATCAAACAACACAAAAACTAAAAAATTAATATAATTTCCGTTTTCATGACTTAAGTCTGCTGTTGGCGAATGAATATTTCTCCTTTTATAACCTTTCTTTACTATTGTGCTAAGAAAATCCACAGAAACCGTGTAATTTTACAAAATTCAAATCAAAAATGCGCCTTTCAAATCCCGCCCATTTGCATATTGTCTAAGCAGGTTACAACTAAATAAACTCACACAACAATATAGGAATATCGTTGTAGAATATACTCAAAAAACTGGTTTTAATTTCGTATGGGAAAAAAAATTTCAGCACTCTAGATCTATGACACCTACTGACCATATTCGATAATATGTTTTAACTTCGTATGTGAGGTACCACGCCCACTTTCCCAATACCGTCCATTTTTGGCACAACTACGCAGGTTTATGCTAGATGCTCTCACACAAAAGATAAGTATTGTAGCTGTCATTGAACTGAATATATTCGATAATAGGTTTTAACTTTGTATGGGAGGTGCCACGCCCACTCTTCCAATATCGCCCCTTTTTGACACAACTGTGCAGACTAATAATTAGTGAACCTTCACAAAAATTCAAGACTCTAGCTGCAACAGTATTCCGAAAATGCTAATTTATAAAAAACGAATAAATCCTCAATTTGTGTGGGAGGTGCCACGCCCACTAAAATATCAAAAATTTATATAGCCTATTTTCACCACCGGTTCAGCATGAACATACTGTGAAAATTTCAAGAAGATCGGTTCAGTAGTTTAGGCTGCTATAAAGAACAAACATACAAACACAGATTCATTTTTATATATATAGATAAATATATTGGTAGCCTTGCCTTATAAGCGTGATTTAAAATAAATATTTATTTATTTATAAACATATACATATGTAAATTCATATACACCCTAAATAGTATTTGCTAGAAACACAACTTGCCTGAAAATATATTTATTTCGAAAGTTAGGTAAAATTATTGTTATATAAGATGCTTGTACCATATATACAATTTTCAATAGTTTTTTCTCCGCGTTCATGCTCAAATTTAAATAATTATTTTCTTAAGTGGTGAAAATTATCCTGGCATCATTGATGAGAGTATTCTTAGCGTAATTAGTAAATCGAATTAGTAGACGTTTGTAGGATTTGTTGTATTTATTGGTAGTATTTTACAAAAAAAATAGCTGCAGTCAATACCTTTCGAATGACGTCTAAATGGTGAATATCGGACGGAAATTGACGCCACAGCGTTCATTTTTGTATAACGAGTTTGCCTCTGAAACAAAATTTCCGGTATTAAATTATTTATTTTCGTGATCCATCCTAATGTTTAATAGGTTTAATAAATTGCGGGTAACGGTTGTGAGATTAACCGATCACGATTTTGATTACTCTACTGCTCCCTAATATTTAGAGTATTGCATTCCTCTTATATCGCGAACGCGAACCAAATCTGTCGAAATACGAACTTTTTAAGCGGATAGTGGTACCAACTATACGGATGAAGCTAAAATTATGAAATTCGGTATGTACATTCCTCCGATTTTATAGACTCGCCAAAAAATATTTTTAGATATTAGTTCTTGTTGATGGAACGGGCCGAAAGAGGATACAAATGACGCCAAATATGTCGTTTTGACTGCGTGGACGTGAAAATAAAAATGAACTCCGCGGTGGAGGAACTTAACGCCGAATTCAGCGCATTTTTTTTAGTTTTTCTATAAAATACTCTTATCGAATTATTTTTATAATTTCTACCAATTCATTCCTCTCTCACTCTAATCAAACAAAACACGTAAAAAGGCGTCAAGTTCGGCCGGGCCGAATCTTATATACCCTCCACCACGGAGTTCATTCCACAGTATTACCGGCAGATTACAAAGAAATTCACAAACATATTAAAAACATTGTGATATTTTTTATGCACATCACAATATTTGTAGAAAATGTTTACGCACTGTTTTAATTCAATAGTGATGCTTCATTATATTATTAATAATATGAATAGTCCTCTACTATATAAATATAAAACTTAAAGAGTAATCAAAAAGATAACATGAGACAGCAATCTCCAATTTTAATTCCATTTAGACTCTGAAGGTACCAATATCGAAAGATCTGCTTATTTTTCGCGTCTACATAGTCAGAGCAATGTACACATCATCACCATTTTAGCCATAGCCCTTTGATTGGTACCATTTTTAATCACAATCGCTCCATTTTCCGTTTAAAAGCTAAAATTTTGAATAATTCGAATTTCATGATTTCAACTTCAGTGGTTTGGTTGGTACCAGTTTCATTCCGAATATCGAAAGATATATTCATTTTTGAGTCTTCTCAGTCAGAGATTCTAACCGCAGCCGTTTGGGTGGTACTATTTGTATCCACTTTCGCGTCATTTTCCCCTTAAAAATAGAAATTTAGAAAAAAAAACCTTTATGTCTCCCATCTACACAGTCAGTTTAATGTATACACCTGATTGTATACATAATTTCAGCGGTTTGGTTGTTACCATTTTTATCCCTCTTTTTCAATAGTATCCCTTAAAAGTACGAATTTCAAAAACACCCTACTATTTTACGTGTCTACGCAATTTTAGGGATGTACACACCGAATTTCATGATTCTTGCTGCTGTCGTATCATTGGTGCCATTTTTATCCCTTTTTGTCCCATTTCGCCCGCCAAATCTAGTTTAGCTTTTTGGTGCTTTCAAGCTACAAGAGCAATGTAAGCAACAAATTTCAAGTGCATATAAATCAGAAATTTTCAAAAAAATATATATATTAAATAGTCTAAAAGTCGAGGGGTATTTAGACACATTCAGAGAAAATTTGAACCTCCTAGCTCACCTCGTTCGGCGGCTAGCGCCTCAGTTTCTTCTTGTCAATTTTTTCTTCTGTTTGTTTTTTTGTAGCCACTGAAATAAAAATTTTGTTTTTTACTCAATAAAAAAATAATTGGCAATATGTCACCTACATGAATGCAAAGAATTGTAAAATAATAATATTTGTTAAGTGGAATCTATGGCTATCGATGCTATATTTAACAATATAATGATAAAATAATATTTTTTGCAAATTTCGAGTAATAATTAACGTTTTTGTGATCGCAGCTTTCTTAACTTATTTGATCAAAATCAAATTTGTCATAATAAAAGAAAATTGAAGTTAGAAGAAAATCCAAACATAGTGAGTTTTTTATCCTTTTAAATAAGTTAAACTTCAGACTTTTTTGGGACAACATGTTAACTTTAGCTTTATGACTTACAATTGCTACTTCAGTCGTTAGGTAGGTCTATTGTTTCTTGGCTTCAATGACTTTTGGAAACTCTCCATATTGTGATGAATTTATTTTAAATTGTTAAGAAGTTGTAGCCAATATTGATTTTTTCCCATCTTCGAACGTGTCGTTCACATGGGTTATGCTGCCATCTTCACCGAACGGCAGCATCTTCCTCCACATCGCGACACTGTGTCACTATTGTTGCAAATACTCTTCGTTGGGCTAAGGGAAGGGGGGTATGTTTGCGCTAGTAGTGGTGCGGTTCGGTGTGGTAGTGCATGTTTATTATTTCAGCATGAAATTCTTAATGAGAATTTTCGAAATTGTTTCCACATTATGAAAAAGCGAAATTTAATTGAACCGAACATTGCTTTTATTATTACTTTTATTTTTCATTATAATTGTTGCATATCCTTGTGCACACTCGGCTCCGCACCACCCCCTAGGCCCGTCTTCTGTACACACTCGTACATACATCTGAATGAATGTCTGCAGTTACACTTCTGCATTTATACTTTGCTTGTATGAACAAATGTATATTTGTATATGTATGTACGTACGTATTTACAAATATATGCCATTATATATGTATGGACGTGCTAGTAAATGAAGCATGAACATCTTGGAAGTCTTGTGCGAATGAGTTTTTGTTCCAGTTGGCATGAGGGTGCAGTATTTGGAAACTTCATTGGAATGTTGTTGTTCTGCTAATTCAAAGTCAAAATGCCCCAAGTTTAAGTAAATTTTTGGAGTACATTAAGCGAGTGTCTAAACCAACAATATCACACGAACTCATTAAACAGTCCATTAGTGCAGTATGCGTCCTGGAGGCTACCTTCCTCCTCGAACAATGACATAACAATTTAGCTGGCGAAGACTATGTGCACAGGGGCGAAAGATAATGCCAACTGTCAACAAGCTGAACTATTGCAATTTTTGCTAATGCCACTGCAAATTTTACCTTTTCCACTCTTAGTAGCACATATTTTAACTGTTTCAAAACGGTGCAAGCACTACATGACGCTCCCACGTAAACCTAATCGATTTTTTTTAGATTTGGCAAACCACGCGTGTCACATGGGTAGATGTTTCGACATAGTCACCATACAAAGTCGGACGGGATCCTCCACTTGCTACCCCATCGCAATTCAATTCGGTAAAAAGTGAAATCGGGATCCACTCTTATAATTTATGTTTATAGGTGAAATATACCGCGTTCTGCCAACATATTTAAAAGAATTCGCTCAGACGAAGATTAGTCAAACTCGGTTATTCATCCCCCATCGCTACCAGGACGTCGATGTATGTAAATATCAATGTCTAATAATAGAAAAAATTTAAAGTTGCAAAAATATTAAAACCTCGAACGATGTGACCCGCTCTCACCATGTACGTTTATAAGTGAAATATAATATAAAAAGTTTGACTAAAATTGGTTAAACATTTCGAAGCAATATTTGTATGGGGCTATATCTACATCTGAACCGATCGTTTCCACTTTCACCATAGCTGTTTTTGTTGGATTATATGATTTTGTGCCAAATTTAAAGAAAATCGGGTGCTATATTTATCTATGGATTCTAGATTGTAAAAAGTCATATCGGGAACGTCATTTGTACGGGGGCTATATCTAAATCTAACTCGATCTTACCAGCTTTCACCACAGATATTTTTAGTTCGATTGTAAGATGTTGTGCAAAATTAAAAAATAATCGGGAAAAGTCGAATTGCAAACGAAATTTGTATAGTGCCTATATCTAAATCACAACCGATCTTACCCGCTTTAACCACATGTGATTTTAGTGAGATTATAATATGTTGTGCGAAATTGTAAGAAAATCGGGCACAATATGTGGCTTCTAGTGCAGAAAAAGTCAAATCAGGAGCGACATTTATATTGGGTCTATATCAATATCTGAACCGATTTGCTTTAAATTAAATAGCGTTCGTCCTTAATCCACAAAAAATACTTGTGCCAATGTATAAATACATAATACCCTAGGGGAGGTTATAAAAACTTTTTAAAAAAGACAACGTATTTATACTCATCTATTTCCTAATTTTAGTAGAGAAAGTGAGCGCTATAGAGAATATTCGAAAATCTAAATTTATATTTTGAGGCAGCAATATTATAATTTTTCAATGTAGTTGTTGTTTTAGATTGTATAGAATTGTTTAATCTTTTTTGTAAAATTGGGTATAAACCCTTTACGATTACTCCACAGATATTAGCATATCAAGGGAGTTCATCGGATTTTATTAATAAAGATATCAAAAACTCTGAAATTGAATTATCTCAAAATATTACTGCTAATATTCACTTCATATCAATTATATATAGTAAATTACCATATTCTAGGTAGAATATATGCATAGCCTAGCTGATACACGTCTACTTTAAAGTGATCTTTGTTAAATTGGTAATTATATGTAATTATACACTCCACGAGAGTATTATGTCTTTGTGCATTTCTTTGTAACACCCAAAACGAAGCGAGATAGACCCATTGTTAAGTATACCGATCGACTTAGAATCACTTTTTGAATCGATTTAGCAATGTCCGTCTGTCCATCCGCCCGTCTGTCCATCTATTCTTGTAATCACGATACAGGTCGCAATTGTAGGCAGAACCAAATGAAACTTTGCACAACGAAGTTTTTCGGTACAAGGACGAACGCTATTTAATTTGAAGCAAATCGGTTTAGATTTAGATATAGCCCCCATACGAATTTCACTCCCGATTTGACTCTTTTCACTCAAACTTGGCAAAACATCTTACATTGCAACTAGAAACACCTATGGTGAAAATTGGTCAGATCGGTTCAGATTTAGATATAGCCCCCATACGAATTTCACTCCCGATTTAACTTTTTCTGCTGTAGAAACCACATATTTTGACAGATGTGCTTCAAAATTGGCAAAACATCTTATATTTCAACTAGACACACCCACGGTGAAAATGAGCCAGATCGGTTCAGATTTAGATATAGCCCCCATACGAATTTCACTCCCGATTTGACTCTTTTCACTCTAGATACCACATATTACAACAGATTTTCCTCAAACTTGGCAAAACATCTTACATTGCAACTAGAAACACCTATGGTGAAAATTGGTCAGATCGGTTCAGATTTAGATATAGCCCCCATACGAATTTCACTCCCGATTTGACTCTTTTCACTCTAGATACCACATATTACAACAGATTTTCCTCAAACTTGGCAAAACATCTTACATTGCAACTAGAAACACCTGTGGTGAAAATTGGTCAGATCGGTTCAGATTTAGATATAGCCCCCATACGAATTTCACTCCCGATTTGACTTTTTCTACTGTAGAAACCACATATTTTAACAGATCTTCTTCAAAATTGGCAAAACATCTTCCATTTAAACTAGAAACACCCATGAAACAGACCAAATGAGCCAGATCGGTTCAGATTTAGATATAGCCCACATACGAATTTCACTCCCGATTTGAGTTTTCCGCTCCAGAAACCACATATTTTAACAGATTTTCTTCAAATTTGGCAAAATATCTTATATTTGCATGAGAAACACCCAGGATGAAAATGAGTCAGATCAGTTCAGATTTATATATAACTCCTATACAAATTTCGCTCCCGACTTGATTTTTCCGCCCCAGAAACCACGTATTTTCATCGAATTATTTAAAATTGAGAACTGGAAGAACCTATTGTGAAATGGGTCACTTCATTCCATGTTTGGATATAGCCGTGATACAAATATTCTTTTCGATTTGACAAATTGAACCAGGACATATTAGCCTATGATTAGGAAACATAAAAACATTCTTCCCGTTTTCACTTTTTTCCGAATTGAATTGTATTCTGATAGAAAGTGGAGTGTATCATATAGTCGGCCCCGGCCGACTTTAGCCTTTCCTTACTGGTTATTGTTTGGAAAACATTGTGATTTGGGGGATAAAAACCGTGACTTCAGAAGTCGCTTCTAGAACTTGACGTCGGAGTCAAAGTGATCAGAATAAAAAATGTCATACGTTACGATCGGAATATAAATGGAGACACATGTAACAAAACAGCGTCCCATCGAAACGATCGTCTGCCCTGCTAGCCAACGAACCAAATAAATGCCAGACACTTTTTTAAATACACTTTGTTTTCTGTCAAAGAAAAAAAAAACAAATTATCTCGAACCCGAGTTAACAGTTACGACAGAACTATAGTAAATGTCTATTTATATTATAATTATGAGGAATCACAATTTACTTAAAACAGTGCTCATAGGTATGTATCCCTTATAGTTTGCAATGGAAAACGAATATCGGAATGTGCATAAAAATATAACAATTTTCATAATATGGCACCGCACTTCTATGTCGAGTCGAAAGCCTCTAATCTCCCCGTAATATTGTGGAATGCACTGCGTGGTGGAGTGTATATAAGATTCGGCCCAACCGAACTAAATGCCTTTTTACTTGTTTGATGTGTTTATTATCGCACATATAGGGTGTTTTTTATTGAGGTATAGAACTTCGAATTGAAATAAAACACAAGAAAATCGTTTTAATGTCCATCAATTTGGCTTTATTGGAAGGATAATTTTATGCCATTAATGTTTAAATATGATTTCGGGCATGTGGCCGCCGCGGCTGGCTCGAATATAGCCAATTCTACAGGTCCAATTTTCAACCACTCCAATTGCTGTGCACGGTGGCGAATCGATTCATTCGGGTCCTCTTCAACACTTTGCTCTACAGCGGCAATTGTTTCTTCGGTGCGCACTGTTCGACGTCTCTGCGGATGCGTATTATCACATAGAGTAAACGTAGTGCGAAAACGATCCATGGTTAACCGAATTAATTGCTCTGATGGACGATTATGTCGACCATAAAATGGACGGAGTGGTGAACTTCGCGAACTGAACCATTACTTTCGAAATAAATTTGCACGATTTGCAAGAGTTGTTCTTTTGTCAACCTGTTCATGATGAAATGGCAAACCAAACTAAATATTAATCACTTGACAGCTGACAAAATGGCCTCCAGTTAAAAAAGTGATGCCAACTTAAAGTTCTATACCCCAATAAAAAACACCCTATACATAGTGTGATTACATTCTAATCTAAAAGAGTTGATACAAATAATCATGCAAAGAAAGGGGTTTTGCTAATTAGTGTCTTCTTTAAAGAGTAGCAAAAAGTAAACACTTTCCATTTGATTTTACATCTTTTTTATAGGTCGCTGTCACTACAGTTTAGCTTTATTTCTTAGTTAGTGCGTTGTGAGCTGTGCACATTCATTTTTATCCAAATTGTCTTATTAACGAGAAATTAAGTAAATTTTCGAAGGAAAAACCGGAATATATGAATTCAAAAAGCGGGATTTGGTAGGATTTTGTATTAGAAAAGCGGGATCTTGAAAATCTATACAAAATCGTAAAATAAAATAATTCTGGTATAATTGGTAATAATTCTGGTTTAGAATATTTATTTTTTCCTATGTCATCTTAGAAATCTACTTAGTATTTTTCTATCCCAAGAATTTTAGGTAGATTTAAATATTTTCTATATCTGCATGAAAAGTAGAAGCAGTGATTGTTACTTATGTTCGGATATGCACTCAAAATCCACTTTGAACGGATATCGATACGCTAATTTCGCTTATGGGATAGGTTTTAAAATCTATTATTTGCCGATGTAATCTAAAAATAAAAAATCCGTAATATATAAATGGAATGTCTCATTAATCTTTTTTAATTAAGAACGCAAACTTTAATTGCATTTCATCAACCAACCGTTTAAACTACTCTTAATAACCTTGTCAGTTTCTTTAAAAAATAGAGCCAAGTTTACAAATTTTTGTCGATTACCAAAAAATAATGTAGAACCAAAGAAGCGGGACTTTTATTGAAAGAGTGGGATTATGCGGGATGGATGAACATCCATCCTTACTCACACGTGACGCTTAATTTCTTCATATGCGAGGAAGTCGATAAAATATTTTTATATTTACAGTTACCTTTCAGCGGTTTAACAACTAAAAAAACTGTATTTGTTTGTAAGTGTTTTGATTCCCAGCAAAAAGAGCGCACCCGTGAAGTAAAAAATATGCACATCTTGTGATTCGTATGTAGTGAAAATTTTGATCTGCATCAATGTCCTTTATTTTGAAAGACTTAAAAGTTATTTTTTAGTAGTGGCACATGATCAACTTTCTCACTAGTTACCATTTGTGTTTTCAAAAATCAGCCGCTACTACGGCACTCTAAACATCTCAGCTAGCCTCTGTTGTTAGTGGTGAATAACTAAAGCAACCCATTTTGTTCCTTAGAACTGACAGTAGGAAACTTAACAAAATATTTATTTAAAATGAACTAATATATAATGCAAATAAATATTAATTAAATTATTTAAAAAAATTAGCACTATTTAATGTTACTGATGTTATGTAGTAAATATTTTTATACACTCCACGAGAGTGTTATGTCTTTGTGCATTTGTTTGTAACACTCAAAAGAAAGGGAGATAGACCCATTGTTAATTATACCGATCGACTTAGAATCACTTTTTGAATCGATTTATCATTGTCCGTCTGTCTGTCCATCTATTCTTGTAATCACGATACAGGTCGCAATTGTAGACAAAACCAAATGAAACTTTGCACAACGAAGTTTTTCGGGATAAGGACGAACGCTATTTAATTTGAAGAAAATCGGTTCAGATTTAGATATAGCCCCCATACGAATTTCACTCCCGATTTGACTCTTTTCACTCTAGATACCACATATTTGATCATATTTTCTTCAAAATTATATATCAACTAGAAACACCTGTGGTAAAAATGTTTTAGATCGGTTCAAATTTATATATAGCTCCCATACAAATTTCGCTCCCAATTCGACTTATTCCGCTCTAGAAACCACATTTTTTATCAGATTGTCTTAAAATTTAGCAAAACATCTTATATTTAAACTAGGAATACCTGTGGTGAAAATAGGTCAGATCGGTTCAGATTTATATATATCACTCATTCAAATTTCGCTCCCGATTTGACTTTTTCCGCTCTAGAAACCACATATTTTAACGGATTGTCTTCAAATCTTATATTTAAATTAGGAAGACCTGTGGTGAATATAGTACATATCGGTTCAGATCTATATATAGCTCTCATACAAATTTATCTCCCGGCTTGACTTTTTCCGCCCAGAAACCATATATTTTCACCGAATTTCTTCACATGAGCATAACACGTTATACTTGAACTGTGCAAGTGGGCCACTTTATTCCATGTTTGGATATAGGCCCGATACAAATATTATTCTCGATTTGACAAATTGGTTGAGGCCATATTAGCCTATGATTAAGAAACACACGAAAATACCTCCCGTTTCCACTTTTTTACCGAATTGAATTGTATTCAGATATATTGAATTGTATTCAGAATTGTATCATATAGTCGGCCCCGCCCGACTTTAGCCTTTCCTTACTTGTTTTAAAGTAAATATGTTTAATTCGTTAAAATTATACAAAATTAAACATTGCTTATTTTTTAAAATAATAAAAAACGTAAAAAAAATATTTTTCCCGAGCCACGATTCGAGCCCGAGACCTACTGGGTACAAAGCGGACACCCTACCTCTGTGATCCCGTACGAAAAATTCGTCCCATGCTATTCGTAAAATGTTACGGGAGTTGTTTAAAAGAACTTCCTCAAAAGCGGGGAATGTGCACATTTGGATTTTGAGATGCGATCAAAGCGTGCTTCCTACGGAAGTACCTCAATTTTTTTACTGGGGTAAATTTTCATCAATTGTGCCATATTTGTTTTTTGCCATACTGTATAATATATATGAACTACATAAAATCGGGCCCACAAAACACCTGGGTTAAGTAATCAAAACCAGGTATGTACGCAGGACTTTAGCCTTTCCATACTTGTTTTTGCATTTCGTAATGACAAGTGACTCTTTCCGACATTACCGGCATGTTGCACCACGTTTATTATTCAAATGTTCTTCTTGTACTTATTTCGCTATTTTTTCTCTGGTGTTATTTTTCCCCTTTTCCAGGCATAAATTTCTTATCCCTCTCAGAGGAATGAGAAGAATAAATTGAATGAATTTCATGAATCCAGCTAAATCCGTTGGTTGGTTGGTACTATTGTGATACCTTTTTCCCATTTTGACCCTCAGTAAGTACGAATTGGGAAAATGATTTTATATTTTCTTTTCGCGTCTATACAGTCAGAGGAACGTAAATACTGAATTTCATGATTCTAGCCGCAGCCGTTTGGATGGTACTATTTTCATCCCCCTTTTCCCATTTTACCCGTTAAATGTACGAGTTTGGAAATATCCATTTTTTACAAGTTGTTGTCGTTTGATTGGTACCATTTGTATCCCCCTCCCACGTTATCGGTATAAGGGAAATATATGTACCAAATATAATACGGGAATATTCCACAAAAATCTTAAATACTCTAAATACATTGTCCAACAGCATTTTTGGAACAGAATAGCTAATAGCTAGAAAAGCAGAATAGCTAGAATTGTATTTTTGCAACAATTGCAGCTTTTTTGCTACTGGCTATATATATATATATATCCATCTTCCAAAAAAACATTGACCCTTTTCAACCATAGTAATTTTGTTGTAAAGGGTGATTTTTTAAGAGCTTGATAACTTTTTTTTAAAAAAAAACGCATAAAATTTGCAAAATCTCGTCGGTTCTTTATTTGAAACGTTAGATTGGTCCATGACATTTACTTTTTGAAGATAATTTCATTTAAATGTTGACCGCGGCTGCGTCTTAGGTGGTCCATCCGCTTAGTCCAATTTTGGCATTTCCACGTTTTTGAGTAACAGAGACCCAATTGGTGCGAACGGCGACGAATCGAAAATTGGTGGTCATCATTAACACTGGCCGATACAGCTGCGATATTTTCTTCAGTTCGCACTCTACGTAAGCGTGTTGGTGGTTTAATGTCCAACAATGTAAATTTGGTGCGAAATTTAGTCACAATAGCCCGAATAGCCGCTTCAGTGGGTCGATTAAACTGACCATAAAATGGAAGCGCGCAATGAACTTTCTTAACAGAGCACGCATTTTGATAATAAAATTCAATAATTTGCAAGCGTTGTTCGTTTGTAAGACGATTCATGATGAAATGTCAAAGCATACTGAGCATCTTTCTCTTTGACACCATGTCTGAAATCCCACGTGATCTGTCAAATACTAATGCATGAAAATCCTAACCTCAAAAAAATCACTCTTTATAAGCTGGCGTGTAATTTGCTCTTTAAGCGTGAAGAGCTTTATTGACTACATTGGGGTCTTCGGTGACCCCCACTGAAACTTTCCGACAAAATTGTTCGTAGAACATTTTAATCCTTAAATGCCCTTTTTGAAAGGATTTATTCATAACTTTATATATATATATATATGGGAAAATCTACAAAATAGTATATATATATATATATATATATATATATGGGAAAATCTACAAAATAGTCCGATTTCAATTTTGAAAAATTAAAAATTTCAAATTAGAGGCACACGTTTTATTTTAGCGTCAACTTGTTAAAAATACATTAAATATAAATAATGCGCTCGCGTGCATCATGTTTTAGATCGGTTCAAATTTATATATAGCTCCCATACAAATTTCGCTCCCAATTCGACTTATTCCGCTCTAGAAACCACATTTTTTATCAGATTGTCTTAAAATTTAGCAAAACATCTTATATTTAAACTAGGAATACCTGTGGTGAAAATAGGTCAGATCGGTTCAGATTTATATATATCACTCATTCAAATTTCGCTCCCGATTTGACTTTTTCCGCTCTAGAAACCACATATTTTAACGGATTGTCTTCAAATCTTATATTTAAATTAGGAAGACCTGTGGTGAATATAGTACATATCGGTTCAGATCTATATATAGCTCTCATACAAATTTATCTCCCGGCTTGACTTTTTCCGCCCAGAAACCATATATTTTCACCGAATTTCTTCACATGAGCATAACACGTTATACTTGAACTGTGCAAGTGGGCCACTTTATTCCATGTTTGGATATAGGCCCGATACAAATATTATTCTCGATTTGACAAATTGGTTGAGGCCATATTAGCCTATGATTAAGAAACACACGAAAATACCTCCCGTTTCCACTTTTTTACCGAATTGAATTGTATTCAGATATATTGAATTGTATTCAGAATTGTATCATATAGTCGGCCCCGCCCGACTTTAGCCTTTCCTTACTTGTTTTAAAGTAAATATGTTTAATTCGTTAAAATTATACAAAATTAAACATTGCTTATTTTTTAAAATAATAAAAAACATAAAAAAAATATTTTTCCCGAGCCACGATTCGAGCCCGAGACCTACTGGGTGCAAAGCGGACACCCTACCTCTGTGATCCCGTACGAAAAATTCGTCCCATGCTATTCGTAAAATGTTACGGGAGTTGTTTAAAAGAACTTCCTCAAAAGCGGGGAATGTGCACATTTGGATTTTGAGATGCGATCAAAGCGTGCTTCCTACGGAAGTACCTCAATTTTTTTACTTCAAGTGCTCAAGAAGTTATAATCGGATTGTCCCTTTTGGTTCTATTGCAAGTTAAGCCTGAAAACCCTATGAAAATCAACAAAATTTAACCTAAAATGGCTCTCGGTACCAAAATAATAATTCGATCTATTTAGCACTTACACACATTATTAGTAGTACCCATATTCACCGATCACACAGGGTTGCCACCAGTTATTTTTCAAACTGCGGATGTGCTCTTCAAAAAATATGAAATTTCATGATCTGCACGCATCGACCTGATGATGTTCGTACTGTCAGAATCTCCTTGTCGCTGAAGGCACACCAAATCGTCCGGTTGCCTTTTGTTAGTATCTCTGTCGTTTATAATCCAATATTAAAAAATTTGCAATTACGTTCACGCTGAAATGCAAAAACAGAGTGACAGATTTTGAAGAGCTACCATTTATTCCTCCCTTTTCAACATATAGAAGATTCCGCAACATCATTACTATCATCCACAAAAATATCAGAATGATTTTCTCTTATGCTGAAAAAGTTATAGTCAAAAGAGTTGAACAACTCCCGAAAGTTACAAGCAAAAATAGGGTAAATTAGGGTAGACCTTAGCTCAGTAGACTACATTAACAGCATAATTTTAAAACTTTAGGATGTTGGCGAGGTTAAACTCGTCGTTTTGAAAATTATGACACTCTCAGAAATATTATATATTGCCCATAAAGCGGTTAGAAGCCTGAGTGACATGGAATCGTACTATACCGTAGATTTGCCCATATATATATATATATATATATGGTTTTTAAATTCACGAAATTGATTTTAATATGGTCTGTACCTAATACACACCCCACAAGCACAACCAAACAAACGACCAAACCACACACAATTGCCTACAAACGAAAACGGTTGTTCGCTTACATGGAATACAAACAAGCAATGTGTGCAAGCTACACAAGAACGCAATTCTCGTTACTACAAATACCAAAGAGTATAAGTAGTTTACCAAGGGCCAGCACGGACATCATGCCACACCGTCGTGAAGTATCGCGTAGCGAAGGTCAGTTCGACTCCGTTTACAAAGTCTTGCTTCGCCTTCGGGCAAATACATTTTCATTACAGAGACTTCCAACCACTTTTCAAACTCACAACACTTACATCAATTTTTTAACATTAATTGAATGTAAAAAGTACATGTACTTTATGAAGTTTTTCACCATTTCTAAGTACATTTTGCTTTGAATTGCTGTCAGAATATAATTAACTTGAAGTAAATTTGTTGTGCGATGTAGGAATTTAACTCACAGAAGGTTTTACATTAAATCAGTGTCAAATGAGTTTTAAATTGATGCCAAATGCACATTGAATCCAGGTAGTAGTATCAAAGAAATATTGATGTAATATTCTACAGCAAGCCAATGAAATGTGTTGTAGGTTAAAAAATCGAAGAATAGTTTCATCAGTTTGATGAAGTTGTTTCTTTCAGTGTGTAGGGCAGCTTCCACACATGGAGGAGATAGTTTGACAACTAGCTGGCAATCTCGAGGATGGCCTGGAATTGAATTCAACAAATAGTAATAATGAGTCTATACTCAACATTGGAAAAAGGAAAATAAATACATATATATAAGAACTAATATTCACTAACCATTTGGCAAAGTCTGACCCTATTTCAAATACTTTAATTTTTTAAACGTTTGTACTCACTCACTCATTAGATTGTGTAGACTGGCATTTTTGTAATATGATATTTATGAAAACGCGGCACACATGCATTTCACTTTTTTTTCTAATTTAGCTTAAAGAAATGCAATGTACACGGAGGAGAAATAAAAATAGAAGAACAAATAGAACAACGATGCGTATAGTGAAACTAATAGTCTCATTATTCTTATTAGAGAAGAAGACGGCGAAATGCAGTCCTATCCAATGTTACGATGTGAAACGAGCAGTCGAAGCAGTTGTTCCAATATTTTGGAATTAAGTCCGTATGGCACGGTAACCGTGTGCCTATCAGAGCGGACAGTGGTAGGGTGCACGCATAATTAATGCGATCTTATAATCGTCATTTATGAAGATGTTGCTGTTGCTGTGCTTGGACGTTAATTTTGTAAAATGAGTTTTTATCTTTTAATAAAAGCCGGAAATTCGTTACGGCTTAAAATGTTCAAGCTTCAATCGTTAAAGGAACCGCAAACATACTGGTGCATTGATGTTTCCTTATAATCCGGCAAACGGAGTTACATGCAAACGCCAGCCAGATAAAAGGCCAACAATTTACATGGTGTTTTTTCGCATCGTTGTTCCTGCTGCTGTTGTTGTTATTTTTCCGGTTGCGGATTGCACGGAATGTCTGAATGATTTAATTCTTTAGCCGCGAAAAGTACCACTTTCATATGAACGTAGACAAATACGTACTCACTCACACATACATACATACGAACAGATACAGATACGTATGTACGAATACGTACATTCCTTCACACTCGCACACACACACGGATGTTTTCCCGTCCTGCTGATGGTTTGCTGGTACGGATCCCACGGTGCGAGCAGACACATGGGAAAACGCCAAGTGAAGAAACGCCACACAGCCGACGAGTTCAAATGAATTTACAATTCAGAGATGTTTGCTCTTTTCATGATGCTGATGCTGATGCTGAGGCAATGCTCGTGATGATTACGTACGTATGGCGTATGGCAATGCCAATGTTCGGCTACGAGCTGGGTTTGAATCCACACAAGCTCGTAGTGTGTGGTATTACTCCACAAACAATTGCAAAATTCCACTGGCATGACCCTCGAGGTCCCCTCTTGCTCACCGCAAACATACACACACATTCAGCATTAAATGAATACCCCAACACACCAACTTACATCCACTCTACACTCGACACTCTACATTTTATAGGTTCGTGTCTGTCTGTATGTATTTGCATACAAGCATACGGCTGTATTTATGTGTGCATGTTTATATGTATGTATGTTTGGTAGATGGGTTTGTGTTTTTCCATACACGCTTACGCGTACGTGCAACCAAACGCACACAGATTACACAGCCAACGCGGGGTGGTGTGCGATGGTGTGGGTGGGACTGGGCAACAACTGAGCTCAGCTTTTACGAATAAAATCTCATATTTAAATACGGGTTGCGAGTTAAACACCCAGCCAGCCAACCATACATTCATCCTGGCCATGTTACCCAATTCCACGGCGCCATGTCGCCATCCGGAAAGTGGGTGGGTCGGCTGGCGTATGGGGGTGGTGGTCGTCAGTCCAGTGCAAATAGTACAGGCTGGCAACAATAATTGCAATTGTTTTGCCACATAGACCAACATTAGTGGATTATGTTGATTCAACGAGCATTAAATCGTGTGCAAGTGTGTCCGTATGGATGCGTGTGTATTTAATTTGTCGATTTTTAACGCAACGTCACGTTCCACTCGCCAATCAAGCGTGCACCCATTCACATCAACCAAGGATTTGCACAAATGCATGCACTCCGGTCCGGTCCGGTCCAGCAATATTTAAAGACCGACCATACCCGGGATGCGTTGCGTTACGCGAGCGTTGTAGAAGCCGGAAGAATGATGAGACGATTCCCTCTCAAGTTTCCACTTTATGCATTCTTTTCAAGTTTCCCTTAGATTGCTTGTAATCACATGTCTAAATATTTCCCGCCGGTGAGTTTACGCGCATCATTTTCACTCGCTTCAAAGTTACAAACTTTGTTTGTATCCAGCATAAAAGTTGAAGTGCTTTCAAAAAGTAGCCACTGCTCTGATTTATCACTTAACCCTAGGATGGCCATTGTGGTCTGGCCAGACCAAATTTGACTTTGACCGAGTGTAATTTTGTGTCTAGGCAAGAAATACAAACGGGTTCCGTGAATTCTACAAATGTAGTGTTCTTGACAAAACGATACTGGATACTGGTTTTGGCCTGATTCGACCAAATAATTAGTGCAAAATTATCGATGAAAGTCAAAACATGCTAAGTGCTCATTGTGGTCTAGCTGGATCACAGCATTTTCATGAAGTGTTTAAACAAATTTGTCTAAGTGTAATGCATACATACATTGCTTTTCTTGGTATATGCTCTTCGTTTACCGTTAGAATGTGTGCTATTCATTTACCGTTAAAAATTTGTTTTTCTTCTGCGTGTGGTGCGTAAAGAAATTCTTATATTAGGCCCGTTCGATTGGGCTTACTAGCTTACGATTAGGAGACTTGATAAGTTGGCCTCATTGCTACCCATTGGTTTATCTTAAATGGATCATCACGAAACATCTGGCAGCAACACTAAGAGAGTAGTAAGCTACTTTCTTGTTAAGCGAGTAAATTCCATACAAAAATTAAGCTAGTAAGCCCTATCGAATAGGCCTAATGTGTTCAGCACAAAAAAAAATAAACAAAGAATATACAAAAAATTATTAATATTTAGTTTTCTTTTTTGGATTCCAAGAAGAATATTGAGCAGAAACGATAAACGATATGAACTATATGCCATATAAAAATTGTTTCTGGATATTCTGGTAGATCTGTCGGAATAATACAGCTCCTTTTCTGTAATTATGTACTCATTTTTCTCTTGTGGTCTGGCTGGGCCACAATGAGCATTTAGTGGGCCAAGAGTCATTGACCATCCTACCCTGTACAGCAAAAAAAAAAACAAGATTTTGTATTCGGCCAATGGATTCTGATAGATTCTAGCGTTTGGAAGAAATTTACGTCTGAACATATGCACATTCTTATCGCACAGGTAATTATGTTATTCTTACATTTTATGTATAGGGTGTATTCCGTACAGTCATGTAGAACTTTTCTGTAAAATATTTGAACCCTCTAACTGTTCAATGAATGGTTATTTTTGCCTATTTTTTTATGAATCGCAAAAAAATATTCTCGGCAAAAATCGTCAATTTACATTAACTAGCAAAAATCGCATGTGTGAAAAGTTGCATTACAAGACTGGACGGAGGGCCAACAGATATAGTTAATATTTGATGGGTATAATAAACGGTCTAAATTTGAGAAGTCGTCGCACGCTGTTGACTATTTTCTTCCTGATGAACATCATTCTGAACTGTGACTTTATACCGAATAGAATTCTGATTAATGTGCTATCAAGACATACTAGACATTTTTAAATGTAACATTTTACCTATTTACACACAAACTACGTCAACAATGATCCCTTCCGTAACACGTACTGCCATATCTTCGATCTAGCTGAAGATAGAACTAAACACTTTAAATTAAGAAATATTTGTAGTATGTATTGTAGGTATTGTTAAAATAATATCTAGCCTGTAGACAACATTTTTTGAAACCACTCTAAGTCCGATATTAAGTAATTCAGGAGTATAAAGAAAATGGGATGTTGAAGTTTAGCTCAGGACACTGGAATATTCCTCCCGATGATAATCACAATGGCCTTTACTTTGTCTTATTTTATTCCAAGATGAAAGCATCTCATACTCGAGTCCGTTCCAATATCCAAAATGGGCAATATTGCTGCCTAAAAATATAATTTCAACTATTCGAAGCTGCAGGACTGGGAACTGATAATTTAAACCGCTATGCACTGCTTTATTAACATTAATCCTATATTAACTTTTACCTGCCAATACAGCCGTGCCACAATTACATTATATAAAACTAAGTATTAATTGGTTTGTTATGTGAAATAAAATAAATGAATGAATGATGTATTTGAACAAATTGTTTATATATAGCAAGGCATATATATATTGACGATTTCCCGTAAATAAATTCTTATATTATCTTAGGCATATATTGACGATTTCCCGTCCAGTCCCGGGATCCGGGTCGCAATTGGGGGATTTTCCCTTTGGACCGACTTCGCCCATTTTCAATTCCAACCTTTCACACAATCAGGGGAATATGCACATCGAACTTCGTTCGTTTTGAATACGAATTTCAAAAATTCATTATCTTTCAGAAGGTAATATTACGTTTCTAGCTACAACCGGTTGCTTGAATTTTATGATTCTAGCTGCAGCAATTTGGTCAGTACCAAATATGTCTATTTCGATTTGTCCATTTTGTTGATTTAGCTGTAACCATTTTTGGAGGCTACACAGCTAGAAGTATACACAGATTTTCATTATTCTAAGTGCAGCCGTTTGATTGGTACTATTTGCATTCTCCCTCTTCCCGATTTCCACCTAAAGCTAATTATTTTTGGAAAATTTTCTTTATTTTCATTTTCACATCTACACAGTCAGAGAAATATACAAAGGAATTTTATGATTACAACTATAGACATTTTTGAGCATTTTAACCCTAAAAGTACGAATTATAAAACATCGCTTTATTTTTGGAGTCTACACAACCAGAGCGAAGTAAACACTGATTTTCATCATTCGAGCTGCAACCGTATGTTTGGTATCATTTTTATCGCCTTTCTCCTTCTCTGCCTCCTAAAATTATTTTTTATTTTACAGGTCTATACAGTCAAAAGAATGAAGGCACACCACACCACATTTCACATTACTAACAATTGTTTGATTGGTAGCATTTTATCCCTATTTACCCAATTCACCCCCTGAAAAGTATGAATCACTTTATGGTGCGTATTCACGTTATAAAAGGATTGAACTTGACAAATATCAAGTAATGAAAAGACAGAAATCTTAGAAAATAATATGGGTTATTGGGACTATTCCCTGTTTTTGTTAGGGAAATTTTTTCCCTCCGATTTCGCACATTTTCAATCTCAACCGATCTACAACTATTAGATGAATTCTTGGAATATTTGGATATCCTATCTCATATCAGTTAGGTACTAGCGTGCTTTCAACAGATGACGGACATGGCTAGATCGTAAATATGATTTCGGGCATGTGGCCGCCGCGGCTGGCTCGAATATAGCCAATTCTACAGGTCCAATTCCAATCTTCCATAAAGTTGATGGACAAAGCTACAATTGCTGTGCACGGTGGCGAATCGATTCATTCGGGTCCTCTTCAACACTTTGCTCTACAGCGGCAATTGTTTCTTCGGTGCGCACTGTTCGACGTCTCTGCGGATGCGTATTATCACATAGAGTAAACGTAGTGCGAAAACGATCCATGGTTAACCGAATTAATTGCTCTGATGGACGATTATGTCGACCATAAAATGGACGGAGCTTGCGGTGAACTTTTCGAACTGAACCATTACTTTCGAAATAAATTTGCACGATTTGCAAGCGTTGTTCTTTTGTCAACCTGTTCATGATGAAATGGCAAACCAAACTAAATATTAATCACTTGACAGCTGACAAAATGGCCGCCAGTTAAAAAAGTGATGCCAACTTAAAGTTCTATACCCCAATAAAAAACACCCTTTATATGCAAAAACTTCGAAAATACGGGTACTGTTGAAAATAAGCCCAGCGGGCGTCCAAAAAAACTTAGTCGACGAGATTAAAGCTTTATTTTAAAAGAAGTTAATGAAAATCCGAAAGTGAATGCTACAATGTTGTCCAAACAACTCGCAGAAAGGTCGGATACAATTGTACATCCAAGAACAATTCAAAGAAGTCTGAATAATAATGGTTTCCGAAGCAGAACGCCACGCAAAAAACCTCTTATAAGTGAAAAGAATCGTAAGCTTCGCCTTAAATTCGCTCAGCAATACTTGGAAGTGACGGGAGAGCCAAAGTATGGAGAAAAGCGAATACGCAATGAATCCGAAGAATTTGCTTGCTACGGTAAAGCATGGTGGTGGCAACGTAATGGTTTGGGGTGCCGTCGCGGCGTCTGGAGTTGGAAATCTTGCGTTTATTGAGGGTAACATGGATCGCTATCAATATAAATCCATATTGGAACAAAATCTGAAGACATCGGTCGATAATTTAAACCTCGGAGAGCGCTGGATTTTCCAACAAGATAACGATCCGAAGCACACAGCCCAATTTGTTAAAGATTGGCTGATTTACCATGCTCCAAGACAACTTTATTCGCCGCCACAAAGCCCCGACCTGAATATTATTGAACATGTGTGGGAGATTCTGCAACGCAGGATCCGAAAACATCACATAATTAGCGCCCAAACGCTAAAAAGAATTGGAAAACTTAGTTGCATCAATGCCCAGACGATTGCTGGCTGTTGTAGATGCTCATGGTGGACCAACAAAATATTAAATTATATAATAGTATCATTTTGTCACGTTAAATTGCATTTTTTATGTCTCATCTCAAACCGTATGTAGACTTTTGTCAAGGTTTTTTCTGCGTATTCTGTTAATAACTTTTGTGCTTATATTGAAGTAATGCATTTTGTTATTGTTATATGAATAAAACACGATTTCAAACAAAACCGCATCATTACTTTTTTCAAATATGTTTTGGAACTCGCTAAATAGCAAAAATGTGGGTCGTATGTTCACTTTTGTCGGCCACTGTATATCTCTCCATGTGCAAAGTTTTGATTTTTGCCATTCGTAACGTGTCTTGTCAACAACCAAATCATCCACCGCCCACATGACATTTTTTAGTGTTGTTTGCGCCGAGGCCATCTTTACATTGAAATGTCTTTGAACATTAAATGCTTAATCACTTTACATTACATTAACATTAACAACACTGGGTGCCGGAATAGCCGTCGGTTATTATGATTGCTCTGGACAGTTCTCTAAGAACAATGATGGTGATGTAATTCACGGACTGTTGATGGCTCTACTGCTTCCAATGACGTTGAAAATTGAATCCACGCCAGCACTAAATGTAATACTTCCTGTGAAATGCTCCGTGCCTTTGTCAATAGGGTCGTACTTACGACCACATATAGTTCGCATTTAAGACGAATTGCATTTTGGCACGAGCGGAATAACATAAATGTTCAATTTAATGCATCTTAGACACAACATCAATATCACAGTTTATAATGGAAGAGGGGGTGGTGATGAACACAAATGTCACAAAATGGCTTTTGTAGCTCTTCAAATGAACTCTTGTACATATGGGAAAATTACATTAAATCGAATCAGCTGCGAACGCTGAAGAATCCTCAGACACGCACACACACACATACACTCGTTTATCAAGATCAATTGCGAAAGAAAAACGATATAAAAAAGATTTAGTGCTTCATTCACAAGTGCCATCGAACAAGTTCATAATCATCACCCACTGCACCACTGTGTAGATGGATGCACCAGGCACTTTTAGGACCTGGTGGGGTTGGCGGGGTGTATATGTGTCAGCACTTTATCGCACACTTGATAAAAACCTTGACTCGAGAGGGGAACTCCTCTGAACCATGTCTGGAATATGAAGCGATTTCACGTTGTTGCCATTGGTGTTGTTGGAGCCTTTTTGTGATTTTGTTACTCGCAAATACATTTTTCACGCCATGAACGATTTTAGTTTTGTGGCTTCCGCAAGTAGTTCTTTATGCGACAAATCAATTTATTGGCAACGTGCCAAAAAAGACCTTTGCACGGGTGGAGAGGTATGGTCGGCAAGGCCAGCACGCATGAGCTCCCTGCTCCCAGCCAGCCTGACATTGTTACGGCACAGTTCCAGTGTAGAAGTGAAAGCATACTCCAGCCAAGGGGGAGGGGGGAGATGGAGAGAATACCAAGCAGCGTTTGGAGCTTGTCGAGCCGAGCGATGCACACATCCAGCGGAAACAATAGCCAGACACACAAATGTGCATATGCGAGACTGGCCTTCCATTTCTTTCACCTCCTATATCTTCCGGTTCGGAAATCGCATTGTCAGCACAAAAAAAGTTGCAAACGGCACAAACGTTCACATATAAAATTTGAGGCAATAATCACCACATGGGTTCTCGTTCACCGTTCCCCCTTTCCGCCGTATTCACCAACCCCTCCGTCAGAACCAACCAACCAACCTACTACTAACTACCACACATATGCTATCATCGTTCGATGTTGTTTTTGTTTCTGTTTTGGGAGCATTTCATATCATCATCCTCAACTTTGGCCAAAAAATAATAATGCATTTGTTCATTTTTGCTGTTGTTGTTTATTCACATTCTGGGAGTCCCGAGAAGAGAAATAAGTGGTGCAGCACAGCATGGTGAACTATATGGGGAGTGTCAAATCAAACATCTGCCTGCATAGATTGGGGCCAAAATTGTCCTTTGGGGATATGCCGTTTCCTTTTAAATTATTAGTTCTCTACTGTAAAACTATAGCGTCTCTTTAGAATCGACGGAAATACGCCTAATTTTCTTTAATTTGAAGTTTTCAGAGTAAAAAACGCAAATAACTTGGCATCTTTTCTTGATTTCACCAATTCTCAATTGGTTTTAGAATTTATAAATCAAATATTTTATAGAGTTAAATTCTATTTTACAATTTTCAAAGAAATCGGAAATCCATATATCATTGAAATATACCAATGAAATCACTGCGATTCTTTCGGATATAAACTGACACAGTCTATATACAATTGGTATCCAATAAATTACACATCCTGGTTTTTATTAAATGTAGCGCATAATTTTTCTAACTTTATGATGACTTAGGTACAAATTTGAATTTTTTTCAAAAGAATTATTGTAGTTTACCTCAAGAAGTGGCCAAGTTGGCCATTTAATTAGGTTGGTTAAATCTATGAAAAAATTATGATCGTTAAAAACATTCATGTTGGTTACGACAATATAGCGTTACAACCCAAGTAAGTTAATGATTAACACTGGAGTCACATTTGCACTGGAGTCCTCACCACTAATGACCATGAAGACCACGAAGGGAAGTCCCCTGTGCAAATCTCGAGATGTGGAAAACTCAGTCCCAATCGACATCCCTGGTTAGCAGCTGTCTGACAATTGTCTTCGTCGGAGCTGCGATTTGACGTCGTTGGACTTTTTGTGGGGTACCGTGCAAGACCTTTGTTATGCCAATCTATGCACTATTGAGGCATAGAGATATCAAAGACCGGGCCTTTTCAGGAAACTGCATGTTTTTATGTATGGAAAATTTAAATCTTTCTTGAGTGTATTGAATAATATTATTATTATGTTTTCAGTCATAGTATACTATTAATGGTCAGTTGTCTATAAACTGAAATATAAATTAAGAAACTTCCTTCTGTTCAACTGCATGTGTCTCAGTCAAGTCAGATCTATATGTAGATCTTCATTCCATTCTTGAACACTTGATAATGTGTACATCTGAAGATTCGAGTTATGAAACAGAAAACGGCTCATCACAGACCTAGTTTTCATAATCGGATTGTCATATTCAAAATAAAGTTTCTATTCTTGCTCTATTCCATGCGGCTTCCAAAACAGAAATTGCATTGTTCAATGTTAGACTTCTCCTAATGGAGTGCCGTGAAAGTTAATTTGTGTGGTAACATTTCACAATCGATTCAGACCCATATGCCCAACATTGTTGGAGTTGTTCGTGGAATTGAACACGATTTATTGAAAACTGTACAACGATTGCTATTGGCAACATAAAACAACAACCTTTGAAAAGCTATTAAATCCTTTTATAGTCAAGGAAGGATTAAATGTCCATATTTCAATGTATCTTTGATTTCGAACGAGGAACAGCTGTCAGTGTGGAAATGCCATACTTTTGATTTGAAACGATATCTCTGTTCTTAAGACGAATTTATCATATATCGTCCCCACAATGTAACAATAGTCTAGGTTGGGTGTTTTGAGTTAATCGTGTTTATTGTGGTATATACTGTTTTTACACCCTCCAAATAATAATGTCTGTGTGTATTTGTTTGCAACGCCCAAAAGGAAACAAGATAGACCTAAAAACTTTTTGAATCGATTTATCATGTCCGCTTGTCTCTCCGTCAATTCTTGTAATCGATGTACAGGTCGCAATTATTGTCCGATACAAAGTAAATCGGTTCATCGTCCGATACAAAGTAAATCGGTGAAGCAAATCGGTTCAGAAGCCATACATTTAAACGACTATGCTCACCAGTGGATCACAAAGGTTCAGACATATTTATATATGTCATCATTTTTATACCGGTATCATAGGACGCGAATTATTATTTAAAATAATTTTTGAAAAATTGTAGTCCTTTTAAGGGACAACAGGATGAGAAAATGAAAAACTAAAAACGCCAATTAAATTCATTTCACCTATAGTTTCAGACGTCTATCACATGGTACAAGCGTAACGACTGTTTTTAAAAGGTGTCGAACGATGTAATCGGTCCCGGTTTGCATTTTGCACTCTAGAAACCACATATTTTAGCAGATTATCTTCAAATTTAGTACAAGTGCTTTATATTTCAACTAGACAACAGTTGGATCACATGAATATAGATTTTTCTATAGCTCTATATAAATGTTATTCCCAATTTACTTAACGCTCTAGAATCCACATATTGCAACCTATATTGATCACATTCACATACCATTATACTTCACACCGCACTAAATGTGGATCACTTCGGTCCACGTTTTCATATCTGGTTTTAGGAAGTGGAACAAAAAAGTCTAAAAAGTTTTTTAATATATTAATCCTTCGTTTTTAATATATTAATCCTTCGTATGGTATACGTAGAATTTTTTGACAAATATTATTGTATGGAACACTCTTTTTACATATTGATAATTTCATCATTCAATGCTAATTTGTTTATTATACCCTCCACTAGGGTATTATGTCTTTGTGCAAAAGAAAACTAGTTAGACCCATCGTTTATTATACAGATCGGCAGATTTATTATACAGATCACTTTTTCAGTCGATTTATCAATGTCCGTCTGTCTGTCTGTCCATATATTCTTGTAATCACGATACAGGTCGCAATTGTAGCCAGAACCAAATGAACCTTTGCACAACGAAGTTTTTCGGGGCAAGGACGAACGCTATTTAATTTGAAGCAAATCGGTTCAGATTTAAATATAGCCACCATACAAATATCGCTCCCGATTTGACTTTTTCCGTACTAGAAACCACATATTGAAACCGATTTTCTTTAAATTTGGCACAACATCTTATAATCCGACTAGAAATATCTGAAAGATCAGATCAGATTTAGATATAGCCCCCATACAAATGTTGCTCAAAATAGTTTAACCTATTTTGGCCTTATTATATTTCACCTATAAACAAAGATGGAGAAAGGGGGTTAGATAAGGTTCATGGTTAGGACAAATATAAAAATCCGTCCCGATTTCTATTTTTTTCGAACTGAATTGTAATGGGGTAGAAAGTGGAGTGTATCACATAGACGGCTCCGCCCGACTTTAGCCTTTCCTTACTTGTTTTTGATATATTTTACCCAAACATTAAAGAATTTTTTATAAAATTAATTGTTAATCAAAACCAAATCTATATTTTTATTAAACTTGAGATCAACCATAACAATGCCATGTGCTCAATTTCTAAATTTTCTGGTCTTTTTAGTTCAAAAGGACTTAACATTTGTTAAATTAATAATTTTAATTATATGAACGTTTCCATGACCCATCATTTTTTCAATTTGTTGCACGGTGTTATGGCACGCCATTATACAAGGTAAATTTTCTGAATGAAATATTTAAGGCCTTATGTTCCACAATGGAACGACGAGAATAAATATATATAAAACAAGTAAGGAAAGGCTAAAGTCGGGCGGGGCCGACTATATGATACACTCCACTTTTTATCCGAATACAATTCAATTCGTTAAAAAGTGAAAACGAGAAGGATATTTTGTATGTTTCCTAATAACAGGCTGATATGACCTGACCAAATTTGTCAAATCGAGAAGAATATTTGAATTGGACTATATCCAAACATGGAATGGAGTGATCCACTTTCACAATAGGTGATTCCAGTTCAAGTATAACGTGTTATTCTGAATTTGAAGAAATTCTGTGAAAATGCGCGGTTTCTGGGGCGGAAAAAGTCAATCCGGGAGATAAATTTATATAAATCTGAACCGATCTGACCCATTTTCACCATGGGTGTTTCTACTTGAAATATAAGCTATTTCGCAAGATTTGAAGATCTGTTAAAATATGTGGATTCTAGAGCAGAAAAAGTCAAATCGGGAGCGAAATGTGAACGGGACCTATATATAAATCTGAACCGATCTGAAAAATTTTCACCATAGGTGTTCCTCGTTTAAATATAAGATGTTTTGGCAAATCTGAAGCCAATCTAATACAATATGTGGTTTCTGGAGCGGAAAAAGTCAAATCGGAATCGAAATTTGTATTGAAGCTATATATAAATCTGAACCAACCTAACACATTTTCACAACAGGTGCTTTTAGTTGAACTATAAAATGTTTTGCCAATTTTGAAAAAAACCAGTTGAAATAAGTGGATTCTAGAGCGGAAAAAGTCAAATTGGGAATGAAATTTCTATGGGAGCTTTATATAAATCTGAACCGACCTGAAACATTTTCACAACAGGTGTTTCTAGTTGAACTATAAAATGTTTTGCCAATTTTGAAGAAAATCTGTTGAAATATGTGGAATCTAGAGGGGGCTATGTCTAAATCTGAACCGATTTTCTTCAATTTAAATAGCGTTCGTCCTTGTCCCGAAAAATTCGTTGTGCAAAGGTTCATTTGGTTCTGGAGACAATTGCGACCTATATCGTGATTACAAGAATTGATGGACAGACGGACATTGATAAATCGAATCAAAACGTGATTCTAAGTCGATCGGTATAATTAACAATGGGTCTATCTCCCTTCCTTTTGGGTGTTACAAACAAATGCACAAAGACATAATACTCTCGTGGAGTGCATAACAAGTAAGTAAGATTCTGCGGCTAAACCGACTTATATACCCTCACTCTCAGAGGATAATTTGTGTGGAAGGTACTAGAAGGTTCGTGGCACATGGTCCCAGATTTCACATTTGCAACATAGTTGCAAAACATCATCAAATATCGAGTCGTAGTGGATTCCATGTACTGGTGCATGGAAGTTATGAAGGTTTTAAGTTTACATAGGGTATAGACAAGTGTGAGGGAGGTACTTGAAGGGGCGTGGTTAAAGCGTAACTATTTTATAGGTTTAAAGCGATTATAAAAACATTTTCAAATATAAAATTTCAAATGATTTTGTGTACCCGTATGGATGTTATATCGGTATTATTTCAAAGAAAGTTTATGTCACTTTGTATGGGTGGTACCAGAAGGGGTGTGAAAATGTCAAATATCAAATTTCACAGTATTCCAGTAGCATCCGTATACAAGTTATAACAGCTTTAATTTTACGTAGTTTAGGGTGATTCGTGTGGGAGGTACAGGAAGGGGCGTGGCAAAACCCGCCATAGTTTGCGTACTTAAAGTGATTATAAAAACTTTATCAAATGCCAAAGTGTAGCTGATTCCGAATTTCCGTATGGAAGTTACATAGGTTTTAATTTCTAGACAATTTGTGTGGGAGGTACCGGAAGGGGCGTTTGAATTTCGTTCATCTTCGAACATAAACTAAGTGTGCCAAAACATTATCATGTGCAAAGTTTGAATAGATTTCTTAGCTCCTTTTGAGAGTTATCGTGTACACAAACCAGTCAGACGGACGGACATGGTTCAATCAACTTAAAAAGGCGTGAAACGGATTTGGTCCAGACATATTTAGGGTCGTAAGTCACTCCTTCAATGCGTTACACTTTTTTTCTGTCCCAAATGACACATACCCTCGTACTCTGTAGAGTGAGGCAGGGCCTTGCGAAAGGGGGATTTTCGGGGTTCAAACTACCCCCCCCCCCCAGAGAGGTTTCGAACATATACATACTTTTTTAAAACCTTCTAGCAATCAAATATAGAATTTTTTAACTTTAAATTAATTTAACTTTAAATTAATTTTGCAGTAAAAACACGAAAATTATACAAAAATTCGTGGACACTTTCTTGAAATTAGGACACTTCTTGAAATAGGAAAAATACAAACAAACTAAACGAATTGTGCCAATTTCAAGATTGTGTAATGATAATTTCGCCACTTCTCGACATTTGACTAGAGCAATATCTTATGATCTTTTAATTGTGTACAACAAGAAATGTTTCGAGATTAAATAATTTTTTTGTTAGTAACTTTAAAAAAGTGTAGATAAGAATCACTATGACATCATAATGAAATCTAAAAACATTCTTAATAAAAGCAAATAATTTGCTTGATGCTAACCCGTAGCTTAACTATGAGTGCCAAACTTTGGACAAATTTGTAGTATATCTAATTGGAATGAAATCATAATATCGTATATCTAATTGGAATGAAAGCAATTTACCTCTAAATGAATAATTATGAAACAATCTGAGATGAAATTCTTCGTTTTTGAGGATAAGTATTGGAGTAGCCTAAGAAAAAATTCTTAGACGAAAAAAAAATTTTTTAGACATTTTTACTTATACAATAGAAAGTACAATACCTTAATTTTTAAATAACTATATGATCTATCGAGGGCACAAATTTTCAGGAGAGCAAAAAACAGATTTTCTCCTTAATTTTAAGAGTAAATATGAATCATTCTTCTACAGTTTAATCTAAAGAGGATTACTAGTTGCTACGATTAAAAAGTTTTCGAAATTTTATATTATTCGCGTTTTTATGGTTCATAGCCACGTTTGCACGTATAAAATTGAGCACTATGAATGTTAAAATAAGCACATAGCCATTAATGCTCAAATATATAAATAAGACTTATTGTAAACTCGATAAAATTTTTTATGAAATGTTGGCAATGTTGTGTAGAAAACGCATTTTCTGGAATGTACACAGCGAATTTAAAGATCCCAGCTTCATCCGTCAGATTGGTACCATTTTTATCCCTTTTACCAATTTTTTACAAAAAGTGGATATTGCGGTATGGCTTGGTAAACAAACAATACAAATTGGATATTTTTGGAAAATTTTCATTTTCGCGGCAAATATGGCTAAAATTATTTTCACACATCACATTTTTGATTTATGATTTTCTCGCGATCTAGCCTACGGATCCGACTGAATTTTTGTTTGTGTGTTAAGAACCAATGTAGCTTGTAACATTTATGAAGTCAGTCGCGAAAATCGCTGCAATTGTTGAAGAATCCAAAATTCGCGGTTGCAATTGCTTATATTTAAACTTTCTCTGTTCAGGATTCTGAAACTTTTCTGACACAAATATTCCGAATGAAGTCAGCAATCATATGCAATAAAAATATTTTGGTATTCTCAATATGATAAACAGTTACGCGGGGGTTTCTAAAGATACTTTTCACAATTTTTGACTTTACAGCCACTTTTTATCCTATTTTAGCCTGATAACTTTGGAACCAAAACGCTGATGATGGAATTTGATAATGCGATATGCCATAAATGTAGAAAAATGTTTTAAACAAAATCGTTGTAGCGAATTATATGCTGCTCCATTTTTGAACTATATTATTTATATTATGTGCGTTCTTTTCGTACCGTATATAGGTGACGTATATACGGTACGAAAAGAACGCATCGGCGCTTAGCAAACCCTGATTGACAACTCTTTCATAAAATATAAAATTGTGCCTTCTTAATTAAAAGAGGTATGTTTTCAACGTGACAGTAAAATCCAATGACGTTTTTTGTTGAAAGTATGTTAGCATTCCAGAAAAACAACTTTTTCAAATGTCTGTATATATAAAGTATTGCTAAATATTGCATTGTAATAAATATGAAAGGACATAAGTTCGATTTTCAAATGTCAAATTTGTATGGGATCTGACATTTGTAAATTGACCTTATGTCATTTCAGCTAGATTTCGCTTGCTATGTGACAGGGCCAAAATGAAATGATAAGACAGGAATTTCGCGATGAAATTTTTGAAATATGTTCTATAATTTTATTATTTTTCTTCGATATCATTAGATTTTTTATGAAAGAAGAATGTATCGTGTGCATATGATTATTTTTGTGTAATTACATACCAATTACGCTATAGGAATGGTTTAGAATATTTGAGTAGGGTGTAAAAATACACTTCCCAATTAAGACATAAGGAGTAATCCAATTGAACACAGACTTGTGTTAGATTACAAGGCTTATTTTTTCCTTACAATATGCAACAAAATATACACGGATATCTTTCTGTTTTACTTGAATTCAAAACTTTATTTTTTGTTTACATTTATTTCACATACTGCCATAAATGGATAGAAATTTATTTATTTTTTGTTTACATTTATTTCACATACTGTAATAATGGATAGAAATGTTGCCAACTTATAATAGTTATCCATATAAAGTTTTGTGAAATAGACAATCCGTTTATCCACGTTTTACTTACTGTGGATAAAAAGGTTGTTAAAACGTATATACGTTTTCGTTTATATGGCTAAGCGTATATAGGGGACGAAAAGAACACAGCTATTATTTTTATGTTCATGGCCACTTTTGCAGTCACAAATTAACGTGTGCTTGTTTGTTCGATGTTCACGTGTCTAAAATTTCGTTTCTACGTAATGCATTTCATCGAGTACAAAAGAGCTGTTTTTGTTTTTCGAATTTATAAATATTAAATATGTCTTGTCATTTATTTTGGTTCAAGACCATAGGTTGTGCCGAAGTCTTCAGCAGAACCCAAAAAAGCAAAGAAGGCAAAGTGAGACCTTTATTGTTGCAGCTGAAAGTTGACTGCGCAGTTTCGATGGGCGCTACACCATCTCATCAGAACTTTCGCAACGTATGTATGTCTTTGACTTAAATCAGGGTTCATATTAGTACCAGCGGTCACATATTTCTAATGAGAAACGCTGATAAACAAAATATTCCACCGAACTAAGTCGACACACTAAAAATCTCACTTTGCCAATTCAATGTTGTGCATGTGCTCGCATCGCTCGCAACAATGCAAAGGTTGTTGTTGTACGGTATGTCCCGTCTTCACTGTACCTCGTGTGTATTGTTGTTGTTTGTATGTATAGTTGGTCTGTTATGTTGTATGTCTTGTCATTTATTTTGGTTCAAGACCATAGGTTGTGCCGAAGTCTTCAGCAGAACCCAAAAAAGCAAAGAAGGCAAAGTGAGACCTTTATTGTTGCAGCTGAAAGTTGACTGCGCAGTTTCGATGGGCGCTACACCATCTCATCAGAACTTTCGCAACGTATGTATGTCTTTGACTTAAATCAGGGTTCATATTAGTACCAGCGGTCACATATTTCTAATGAGAAACGCTGATAAACAAAATATTCCACCGAACTAAGTCGACACACTAAAAATCTCACTTTGCCAATTCAATGTTGTGCATGTGCTCGCATCGCTCGCAACAATGCAAAGGTTGTTGTTGTACGGTATGTCCCGTCTTCACTGTACCTCGTGTGTATTGTTGTTGTTTGTATGTATAGTTGGTCTGTTATGTTGTATGTCTTGTCATTTATTTTGGTTCAAGACCATAGGTTGTGCCGAAGTCTTCAGCAGAACCCAAAAAAGCAAAGAAGGCAAAGTGAGACCTTTATTGTTGCAGCTGAAAGTTGACTGCGCAGTTTCGATGGGCGCTACACCATCTCATCAGAACTTTCGCAACGTATGTATGTCTTTGACTTAAATCAGGGTTCATATTAGTACCAGCGGTCACATATTTCTAATGAGAAACGCTGATAAACAAAATATTCCACCGAACTAAGTCGACACACTAAAAATCTCACTTTGCCAATTCAATGTTGTGCATGTGCTCGCATCGCTCGCAACAATGCAAAGGTTGTTGTTGTACGGTATGTCCCGTCTTCACTGTACCTCGTGTGTATTGTTGTTGTTTGTATGTATAGTTGGTCTGTTATGTTGTATGTCTTGTCATTTATTTTGGTTCAAGACCATAGGTTGTGCCGAAGTCTTCAGCAGAACCCAAATATTATAAAAATTAAGAATATTATAAAAATTAAGAAACATTTCCAAATATTTTTATTTAATCGAAATATGCGTATAAGGATTTTGAGTAAACATCCTGTTACTCATGTAACTCCTGTATAAATTAAAAACCCCAAAACCCATTAGACACCTTTGTAAACAAGCATATCCAATTTTGTGCATTTATCATAGAAAAATGCGTGGCCTGAAGAGGGCCGAGGAATTCGATCCTTTTTTTGTAATATTTCTTCAAAATATATATGTATGTATGTAATTTCAAGCAAACTTAGAGAACACGTCGGTTAATAAAAAAGCAGCGATTGTCTGCTGCCTATCAGCAGACACTTTTCTGCTATTGCAACAGTTGTTTGGCATAACAGCAGTTAATCTGCAATCTTACATCAACATTCACACAGCTAAAGAGTTTGCAGTCTGCTAAAATTGACTGCTGGTAATTAAAATATAAAAAATAGAGAAGCGTTCTTTTTATATTAGCTTGGGAGAATATGCGTATCATAGAAAAGACAATCGCAATATCTTTCCGTGGTAATAAATTGCTTTATAATAACTTCTATTCAAAAAAGTTTTGTTAGCATGCATATTTAAGTGGTCATAATATTCTGTACATATGCTTAAAGTTTTTCTTCTCTATTGCTAAAAACAGGAAACAGCTCTTTACCATCACAGCAGATTAGCAAATCTGCTGTCTCTTTTTCAGCAGAAAATCTGCTCTTTCATTACACTTTCTGCTTTCTTTTACTAACAAATTCCTTTGAGTGTACTGACGGAGTTAGAACTCCGTCAAATCTCGGCGGCGTGGTTGAAGTCGATGTGAGCCGATGAAATCGACGGCGGCGTCTTGTCGGCAACAACAATTTTAAATTTACACTAAAAATTACACTATTTTCCATAGAAATTTTAAACTCATTTATTATAGTGTAACGTTTTCTAAAACTATTTGTTGATCAGCAGTCGACAGTTGTATTTGAGCATGGACAAAGTGGCACAATTCATCAAAGTCTATAACTAACGTGACCACCTCTATCTAAAAAATATAATAAAATCATCATGTGACGAAAAAAGACTTGGAAGCTCAAACTGGCAAATCACTGTCACATTCCCGTAATTATTCAATACTAACAACATAAAAGAAAACCGAGAATATTAATCACTAGAATTTTTTCAGCTTCACATGGAATACCTCATATGTATGTGTGTCTTTCCACATTCGATTTTGAAGTCTCCACGTTCGTTCATTCTCAGTTTCGGATTAAGTTTGCATCACTGACTTAAGATGCAGTCGTCGTCGTTGTTGTCTCTTGAGGTTAACGTAACTTATTGATTTATTCATAATTTTCTTCACAAATCGCTCAATTTCTCGACTTTACTCTGTACATATAGCAGCGGCATTCGTATATATAGCTGTATGGGTGTCAACATGCAACATTTCGCCTGTCAGTCGATTGCATGGTAGTTGCTCGGCGTGAACGCGTGCGGTGGGCAGTTATTGCCACCAAGCCTAGTGGGGGAAGCAAAGCGAATGAAAATGGCCCAGTGTGAGTTTCAGTTTGTTGGGCTGTCTACTTCTTTCGGAGTCTTGTTTGGTAAATGAAAAGATAGAAGTGAAACTATTTTCAAAATGCGATTATTTGTCGCAGAGCATCTGCCATATCGTATCCGCAGCACTCGACAACTTGTATGTCAATCACTTATTCGTCCTTTGTATAGCTTTTTATCTCGTTCATACAGTCAGTCACACAGCTATTCATTCATTCGCTCGTTCATTTCTGTTGCCTTGCATTTGCATACCAAAACCATCCAACATACATATGCATACATACATATATACATGCATATGTCTGTATGAATATGTGCGTACACACACAGATACATACATACATATTTGTGAATACGTACATACATACACTCATACAAAACATGATTTTTACTACAATCAATCCGAACTTACTTCCTCCTCCTGCTCGCCATCATATGAAAGTCAGAGTGAGTGTGTATGTGTGTGTGTGTACAGATTGACAAAAGTTGCCATTCAGATACACATGCATTCGCACATAAAAGGACCCCATTGAATGTGAATGTGGTGTCGCACTACCCTTCCATTGCTCCTGACAATGATGTTCACTTATTTCATGCTTCACATGAATCCATTGTATCTGTGGATGTGCTCCCTCCCACACACCCACCCACGCACACACACTTCCTAACCGAGCCGGCTTCACCCCACCGTAGAGCGATATCCTTTTAGTTTCCTAGTTTAGCATGTTGCACTGAGATGTGTACCAGTGGGTATGGCTGTGTGTTTGCTGGGCTTATTTTGCCCTCCCTTTCTACAAGTTTCGATTATGATTGTTGAATAACAGCCACATTCATTCGCTTATTCGCCAAAATACCAAAAAACCGAAATGAAACAAAAAAGCAGGAAAAAAATACGTTTGAAGCCGCATTTGTTTTTACACAGATAAATTTACATAGAATTTGAATTAATCTCTTTTCGGTTTGCAATAAAATTTGCTCATAACTATTTAAAAATGAAAACAGAATCTACTCAAATATTAAGAGTTTTATTAAAAGCCGCAGGTGGCGACGGATTACCGGCTGAACCATTTTACACAGACCAATCTTCAATATATTCAATCAAATAATTTTGAGTGGGTTATGCCAAATGATGAAATAGATTTTGTCCAAAAACCAAACATAATATACCAAGAAAATATTTTATATTTTCATTGTTTGTCAGCTGTAGCCATCGACTGGTTTTCGTAAGATGGTTATTTTCGGTTAATCGAGAAACCCGATTTTTTCTTAGTGCGTGAAATATGCCCCCACGGCAAATAGTGCTTTGAGCAAATTCAAGTTTAACATGGGCTTCATTTCGTCGATTGTTCAATGTCTATTTGAAAAGTACTTAATGAGCTTGGAAAAAATAATCCACCAACAATTTCAGATACTCCTGAATTGTGCTTGTGGACATCATGAATATGAATATGAAATAAATAAATATGATAAAGCTGATGACAGATTAAGGTGAACGTTACTCTGAATGATGAGAAATGAGACTGGATTTTATTGAAGTGGGCGTAATTGTCATTGTTCTGCTCAACAATATGATCTGTCGACGAGAGCGTCAATCATATATTGTTAGCCAAATTGCTGCCAAATTTCATCAAAATCGGATGAATGTTCAAAGCTATTGATTTTCTGTCGCTATTTGTTTAATTACCAATTAAATATTTATATTATTTTGTAGTTGTTTCCCATATCGATTCACCTTTTTTCATATACAACGCCCCAAATATTACAATGAGGGTGTGCACAATGTTACGCATTATTCGAAAGAGTTAATACGTCAAAATCATAACTTCAGGAAAATTAAAAATATTTGTTTAAAAGTGAACATAGGAGAGATCGATCATCTCAAATGGGTCTCTGAAAAATCTGCACAATCGAAAGGTATTAACATATTTTTGTGTGAATAATATCACCAATATATTTACGACTTATGTATTTAATTATAGTCCGGAAGTCAGTGACGTTATTTTTAACCAGGGATGGAATTTTAGTTAAAAAACGTAAGTAGTCCTCATTACTCGCCTTTAAAAATTACAGGGGCCCAAAGTCACCCCCGAAAGTTTGCCAGATTTTAATTAAATAAAAAATAATTAAATAAATAATAATTAAATAATAAAAAGCGCAATGTCCGCAAACAATTTCAAGTTCATATAAAACAGAAATTTAGAAAAGTGCTTAAATAGTCGAAATATTAGAGGGTATTTTTAGTCCTTGTTAGGGTAAATATTATCCCTCTGGACCAATTTCGCCCACTTTCAATTCCAAGCGATCTGCAGCCAGACACATTTAGGGAAGTTTTGAACCTCCTAGCTCATTTCGTTCAGCAGCTAGTTCGTTAGGAGTGGCGGTGGGGTTAGGCATGGTCGGGAAAAGTGTTTGGGAGGAACACTTATTGGTGGTCAGTCTTACATTTAATCCCTCTAGAGGCGAATCTTTGGCACTTTTCAAGCTTTTTGTGTATTTTTAGCACCTTTTAATTTTAAACTGCACCACCATTAAGTTTTTCGAAAATATTTGCTACAACCATAGCAGTTTGCTTGGATATAAACAGAATTCAAGAGGCAGGATTAACCAGAAGTCAAGCCTTCTCGATTGTATTTCAGACCACTCGTGTTTAAATGCCATGAAACCCTTACCGCATGCCAGTTTCCGCCCCGCCATTGCGCATCGCCTAATATCGCTAAATGTGGAAGTCATATCACAAATATTTTAATTACTTATACTGGGAGTAAAAATCTACTCACTGGCATCTGAGCAGACATACCTGAACACACAAACACCTGCATATGTATATGTGTCAGTTTAGGTTGTAGATGGAAACAGACAAAGCGGAAGCGAAATACTAACACTTTGTTTGCTTTTGAAATTCTTTGCAGAGTTTATGCGCGACTAAGGAGCGGTGCGGTATCGTAAATGTTCCGTAGATTGTCACACTTTACGAGTTGTTGTTGTTCTCTATGGGAGGCATTACATTGGCAACATTAGCACCGGTATCATCACTGTCGATACGACTGAACGTCCCATCACCCAGCCGAAGTTTCAATGTCTTGAAGTACCAGAAGTCGCCGCACTGTGTTTTCCTCTCGAGCTGAAGTTTAAGTCTTCATCCGGCATCTAAGCATCGACCGAGACTAATTTATCCGCACGCTCTGCTCTGCACTGCCAGGTACGACTGCGATGGAGAACGTTAAATGCTGCGTAAGCGTGATACGAGTTCTGAGCTTCATACTATTCCTGATGGATTTCAGAGGAGGAGGAGGAGGAGGGAGCAGCCATATGCAGGTGCTTGCACAAGGTAAGCATGCAAAACATACACATGTCCTCGTACATACTTATATTTATTTTATTAGTGCGAGCCAAGATTCCATCTGAAAAACACACACACATACACACGCAGAATGTGAAACTGTTGAAAAGACACGTGATTACTTCTGCACCCTACGCTCATGGGAAGGCGATGCCTCTCGGTCAATGTGGAACTTTGTACACAATGTAGGTTATTCCTAGATGTTATCGTAAACTATACATACCCTGATATAAAAAAGACTCATCTCAGGAAACGCAAGTTATGGAGGAGCCTGAAGGAGCGTGGCGTGATAAAACTTTAAATAATGTAGGAATACAAAATTGTGTATTGCACCTTTAATTCAAAACAATAACGGTATATGATTGAGTATAGTGTTATATATATTCTTTCGACGAGGTCTTTTTTGGCTGGGTTTAATGAAAGGATGTTGAGTTGAGGCTTTTAGGAACAAATAGAATACGGATACCACGAAGCAATCATATTCTAAATGGTCAACTTAAGAAGAAAAGGCATAACAGCAACAAAAACTAGATGACATTAAAAAATAGTTAGATATTATATGGTAAATTATCATAAATAAATTTCTTTTTTATTACCCCACTTCTCTTTGATATTTGTAATTGTTTACTATAGAGTGGGCTAGATTTCATTGCTGTAATATTCGACTTAGCTATTAGAAAGTTGATTTGACCTGAGAAACATTCGTTTATATGTTACAAGTGATATTGGTTCTTAATAGATCTCGCGAAAACCACAGAACAAAAGGCATCAAAAAAATAATGTTGCCATATCTCCTACGAAGATGAAAATTTTGCAGAACTATTCAATTTGTAGTCTTTTACTACCTACCGTAATTTCCTTTCAATAAATTTTGGAAGTGAGTTTAGTCTTCTTTGTTTCGCCTCTAACTTCCTAATTTTTCATCCAATTTACACGAGTGTATCTGGACGTAATAAACAAGAATCAGTAATAAAATAGATTTCGAAAAATTTTAAAAAAATTTTTAAAGGTTGTAACTGACATTTTTTCGAAATCACGTTTTTACATATTCCGATGCATTTTCTTTTGAATATGTAAAAGACGTGATTTCGAAAAATGATATACATTGGACAACAATGACACTTAAAATTAAAAAATCCTTTATTTTCCTCAAATGCAGGCTAGTTTCACTACACTCACGGATTAAGTAAAAATGTACTTATAGCGCTAAAACAATATTTTGTCATATCAAGGACAGACATTTCCTTGAAAGTAACACAAGTTTTGAACTTGATTATAGTTCAACATACCTAACAGCAAGTACAATTTACTAAAACTGAGGAAAAGTTTTACTTGGAATATGTTCAATTTAACTAAACCTGTGGACAATGTTATTCAATAATTCAATTAAATTTGTTTGCTTCAGAATAAAACGTCTCAAGTTACGCAGTAATTGTTTAGAATAATATTTGAAGTACTTAAGAAGAACGAGCATTGCTTCTTTTACTACTATTCAGGTGTTTTTCTCGGGATTATCCCGCTTTTTCATGTCCATTCCCGCTTAAATTTTTCCTCTCGCGTTATCCCGCTTTTTCATTTAGCGTTATTTTTGGTACGCTATAGTTTCAAAATTGCCATTAAAAATTTTTGGTAACCGACAAAGGTGCACAATTTAAAAAATCTTATTTGTAATAGAAATTATTGTTGACTTCGGCTTTATTTTTAAAAGAAATCACAACCAAGAATACTTCAGATTGATAATGAAAGACAGATTGGATTGCGGTCGTTACGATTTTTTCTTATGTTTAGAGTTTCTCGATCTAACGCAAATAGGACATGTTATTCTTAGAAATGATCAATTTTGACAGAGCTAATGGATGATAAAGTACAAAAATGCTAAGAGGTCCATATTTCGGAACATTGAAATTTGTTAACTGACTTGCTAAATATTTTCCAAGATTTTGAAAGTGTGAAATTTGTAAACTCCTGCCAATATAAAAAATTAAGGAAAATAAAAATAAAGTAAACAAATATTATAAATACAGCTATTTTAATGCATAATTCATTAAAATGTTTTTATTTTTCGCGATAACAATATTTAATGAAACAATCCTGCTCTTTGAATTCATATATTCCGCTTTTTGTCCAAATAGAGATGGTCACGTTATTCTTACTCAATTGAAGGTAGTTTTACTACACCTTTTCAATTGTAATTCCAAAGACATCACTTGAAATTCAAAAGACACCAGTTGAAATTAAAAAATCCATTTGCAATTCAAAAGATATCACTTGAAATTCAAAAATTCCATTTGAAATTAAAAAAATTCAATTGAATTTCAAAACTCGTCATTTGTAAATCAAAAGACAACATTTGAAATTCAAAAGTCGTCATTTGAAATTCAAAAGACATCATTTGAAATTCAAAAAGGGTAAACAAAAATATTTAAGCAAAATATACATTAGTTTGGGTAGCATTTAATTATTTCTGTAAATTTTTCAGATATGTTATATACACCTGCAATATGAGCGATATTGCAAGTCCTCTCACACAAATTGGCATAAGCTTTGATTAAAATAAAACTGATCAGTAACAATTTAATATTGGAAATGGATTTACAATCACTTTATACCTGTAAAATAGTTATGATTTATAATACCTCCCACACAAATAATCCGACCCTAAGTAAAATGCAAGTCCTTATAAATTATATGCTCTCTGAGCTGGTGAAGGTTATATACTATATATGAAATTACCGACATTTTACATCATTAATGCTACCTCACCTAATGTATATTTTCATAAATAATTTTGTTTACATTTTTGAATTTCAAATCAAATCTTTTGAATGTCAAATGGAATAATTTCAAATGGTGTCTTTTGAATGACAAATGAAGAGTTTTGAATTTCAAATGATGTCTTTTGAATTACAAATTACGACTTTTGAATTTCAAATGTTGTCTTTTGAATTACAAATGACGAGTATTGAATTTCAATTGATATTTTTGTAATTTCAAATGGAGTTTTTGAACTTCAAATAAACTTTTTTAATTTCAAGTGATGTCTTTTGAATTACAGTTGAAAATTATGACCGAGATCCATCGCTTCACACATACCGATATTTTGTGCACGTAGCCCAGTAGGGTAACTCGCTTTCATAATACAAAGAGCCTTATGTATGTAAACAAATGTATGTGTGCTATGGTGTGCATGTGCATGTTTGTGTTCGGTGCTCCGGTGGGTGGACGTCTTTTCGACGCTCCGTATTTTAATTTCAAAAAAGCGTAGGTGAATATTTAGCATTGCTTCGTTTTATTTGGTCTTTTCGTTTCGTACATTTCTTTATTATGATCATTACTCTCCTCGGGTTGTTCTGCATTCGAGTCGCACCAACGCCCCATGGAGTGGTTTTTTCATTTGGCGCTGTCTGTCGGTTTTTGTTGTGTTTCATTTTGTGGCTTTGCATTAGCACAAATATTTTAATAGTTTCATAGTACATTAGCACGGACATACACACACGGACGCGCATTTGTATAATTCTAACAGTGTTTCACACATGTGTCTCCGCAGGTCACAATCAGCCAGATGAACCGGAACCGGTGTTTCTATCACAACTTCCGAATGTCACCGTGTCGCAGGGCAGGGACGTATCATTCACATGTGTGGTCAACAATTTAGGCCAATACAAGGTAAGTGAACAAAGTCATACACAAATGCAATACATTACACCATACATGTAAATGTCATATATAGTCGAACCTGGATAAGTGGGTTCGTTTCACACAAAACATATTTAGGTGGGAATTTCAACTTTAAGTTAGATTGAATTATTCATAAATAATTACAACAATTCAATACATAAATTATTACAACAATACAACACATGTAAATGTAATGTAAATGTAAATTTCATATACAGTCGAACCTGCATAAGTGGGTCCTGCGTTAGTGGATAAGTGGGTTCGCTTCACACAGAGCAGATTACAGAAATGTACTTTATATGACCCGCCACCATACCGAATCGGAGATATGTAAGGCGTGGTCCAAATGGGGGACCCCAAAACGCCATAGTTTTACATGAAGAAATAGTGAAAAATACTTTAGCTACGCCTTACATATGTATCTCCGATTCGGCATGGTGACGGATCATAAAAAGTACATTTCTGTAATTATATATAAAAACTTATATTTTCATATTATTTTTAGCATAAAATCATTTTTTTGGAATAAGTCCCACAATACGGATGGCAGGCAAGCGCGCGTGTGGGACGTGTTTAACTGACGAATTTATCTTCACATACTTAAAAATATTTAAGCGGGAATTTCAACTTTAGGTTGGATTGAATTTTTCGGAACGGCTTTACAGACTGCTACTCCTTTAGGCATCTCTCGAAACGTTGCTGGCTTTTCAATATTTCTCGTGGGAGGTGCCACGAATATGGCCGAGTATAGTCAGTTTTATGACACCTTGGGTGCTGAAATTTTGTGTGAGTGCATCCAGCATCAACAAGCGTAGTTATGACAGAAATGGACGGTTTTGTAAACGTGGACGTGGCACCTCGCACTCGAAATTGTGTGTGAGTATATACAGTCTAAATGCACGTATTTGTGCAAAGATGGGCGGGATATTTGGCGTAACCCCTCCCATACCTGTTTTAGAGTATATTCGACACCGATACTCCTAAATTGTGTGTGAGTTAATTTAGTTGCAACCTGTTTAGAAATATATGTATATACAAATGGGCGGGATTTGAAAGACGGGCAAATTTTGATTTGAATTTTGAAAAATTACACGTTTTCTTTGCAATCTCTTAGAAATATCCATTCGTCAAAAGCCGATTTAAGTGAAGAAAACGGCAATATTTTGACATTTCTTCCCTATTCGTCGTAAATAAACGTTCTGTTCATCAATTTTTTCATTGAACATGAACATTTCTTTAGTATCTCATGGACGTACCTTGATTATAACTGGTATATATATTACTGATCATGAACAAATTCAATGTGATACCTGTTTTTAATTTTACCTTTTTTGCCAGCTATAACTATAAGCGATAGAACATATAAGCGTTGAGCATACATTTTGATTGTATTGGCCGATCGTTACCAAAATTTGAGAGAATTTACGTTCAAGACTGTCTAAAATAGTAAAGAACTTGAAAACATGCTATATCGACTTAGCATACTATTGTTTGGAGGCGTCGAAATTTTCAATTATTTTTACTATTACCCATTTCTTGCTAATATCAGCCAATCGGACGGTGGGACGAATTGTTAAAGTCGTTCAAAATCAATAAGATTTTTCGATAAGATTAAACGCACAATAGGCTCCGTATGTTTGCAACGCCCAAATGGAAACGATCGAGTTAGAATCACTTTCTGAATCGATTTAGCCAGGCCCATCCATCTGTCTTTAATTTAATTTGAAGCAAATCGGTACTGATAGGATTTTTCAGCTCTACAAAATTTGGCTCAACAGTTCATATTTCACACAGAAACATTTAGAGTAAAAGGCAACATCGGTCGTCCATGGTTCGCTACCCTTTACCTTTCAGCAGCAGAAGCCCCAAATTTTAACCAACTCTGATGAGATTTCGCGTACATCGGCCCTTGTTTTGTTATAGTTTGGTGCTTTGCGGTTTTATATTGAAAATTTTTATATTCAAAAATTGGTACTTTTTGAGAGGATATACACGGGAGGTCCGTTGGCCAAGGTTGATTTCTTGTTTCGTGGTACGAATGCCCCAGTAGTACCGATACAAGCTGATAGTTGAACACTATGTAGTGTTTCTGTGAATGGCCACCATACCAGTGCTTAAGTGATTGTAGGGCGTATTATGGCTGTGTACATTAGGGTGATGACTTTTATACAACCCTGTACCATATTTAGATGAGTTTTTATTTAAGATTAGATAAAATCTTACATATAAGGTGATTCGATAAAAAACCTCACGCTCAAAATGATTTTAAAATTTTTACACATACTTACATATGCAACTCAATGAGATGCTTTGTAAGATAGCATGTGTGCTTTATTACTTGGTGCGATTTTTTAAACGCAAATTCGGCAAGTGAGTTGTGCTTCTCGTTCGTTTGTGAGAATCATCTCATTATAGAGGCCGGGTTTGATGTTGAAAAGTCGCTGCGATGCCACTTGAAAAGACTTTTGACATGGTCGAAATCATGATCGTGGTAGTCTGCAGCCAAGTAATAAATGTCACCATGCCATTTGTAAATAAATTTGCATTCTATTAAATATAGAAGCAAAATGGTCTTGAGCCAGGACAATAACCCAGTTCAAATCAAATTTTTATTTATTAGCATTTTGGGCAATTTTTTAAGTCACTGAAAGCAGATACATAATTCAACACAAGCTTTAGAGCCACATATATGTAACATTACATAGGATCATCAAACACACAAGGATGTTAAATGTTCACGTTCTCATTGGAGAGAATGAATCTCAGTGGGAGGTTGTTCTTGTTCCGTCAGGAGTTGTATAAGTCTTGCATAACTTTGATCACACGCTAACAGCACCGGTTGCTTCGGGCAATTTTGATTAGAGATTCATCTGTTTTCCAGTGTGTCTTCAAGCATTTGAGAGCTGGACAGCACTGGTTGCTTCGGGCAATGTTGATTAGAGATTCATCTGTTTTCCAGTGGGTCTTCAAGTATTTGAGAACTGTTGGGTAGTCATTCAGAGTTACAGATAGTTCTTCAAAATCTTCAGCGCGGAACAATTGACTACTGAACAAATGATCAGCCCATGAGTAAGAAATGAATGAACAGATTTTACGCAACCTGTTCCGGGTTTCAGGCATCAGAATAAACGCAAAAGGAGCTAGAATGGCACGAGAGTGCCAGCGTGCATTGGATATGTTTGGGATCTGATTAAACTTTACAAAAGGATCTCACTCCTCTCAGTGAAGTGACGGAAGACACGAGTGAGGTGGAAGAGAAACTTCATGTTGTCTCTCCAGCCGCCTGTTTCCTTAATCTCAGTTTTACCATTGCTGAAGGCTGCTTTTAATTGATCATCAAATCCTGCATAAAGAAGTACTCGATGTTCGGTGATTTAGTCGACCCATGGAGTTCATCGTCCATGACAACGCGATCCAGCACATGGTGCTGACTGGTGACTTAAGTTTGGGGTGACCTTTCTCTTCGAACATTTGCTGCAGTCGAACTACAACGCCTGTCTTTTTGGCGGTATTCACGCTGGTTGTATTGGCAACAATCATAACAATTGACACATTCTGGAGTCCTTCTGCGATTGTTTGAGCTTTCCCATCTTTCAATTTGAGCGCAGTCAACTTAATTTCTTTAGATTCGTTCTTGAGGACAACGGCCTGATATTCAAAGTTCCCAATGTGTTTGCCATCAAAATGCATGATTCACTTCTCCAGATAAAGCGTGCTTACCAAGTACTTCTTCACCCGAGCAGCTTCCTTGACGATAGCCTTGTGGATTCCTGACTGACATGGGGTTGGGATTTCAATGCCCTCAGCGGAAAGTTAGTGGCACACCGTTGATGCTCTGTGGGACGACAGCTTTGAGCTTGTAACAAGGGTTGTGCTTCATTTTGCTCGTTTATGCTGCATTGTCATCCTCCCAAGGACCATATGTACTGTTGTCGAATGAGTCCGAGCTACTTTCGCAACAATCAGGTAGCGGTAGGCTGGTAAGTGTGGACACAGTCGCTTCCATTGCCCTCTTTCGCTTGGATGGGTGGATGATATTGGCACCACCAAGTTTGCCGCTGGAATAACCCACGCGGCCTTTCCTCTCAATTTGCAGTTTGTAGATGTTCTCATCCTCTTCGCACATCCATTCGTCTTTTACCTTGGCCATGTCAAACAGTTCCTTCATTGAATCAGCGCAGAAGCGCCCGTTATCTCCCAGAATTTTTGTTAGTTTTGCACAAATGACGTGGTTTTTCAGGGGCATGCGACTCCGTTCACTCAATGGTGCTACAGAAATTGCCACGTTGCCTTTTCTTGATGGCGCTTGAAACTGGAGTAGGTTCTTTGTCCAGGTTTCCTTGTTCTTATCCATGTTAGAAGAGCTCTTCTTGAATGACCTGTTGTATTCTACTCAACAACTTAAATGGAAAAGGCCTTGCCATTATTAAAGTCCTTAATTATAATTCACTTTTAAAAAGCTAAACTACTTGTACTCTTCGGGTTCGTCGGCACTTGTTGAATGACACAAATCGATCAAATATTTACACTACGTATTTTTCAATATTTTACTGGCAGGTACTTATGAATTGGCGCATCTTTTTTTACGGTACATTTTTCAAAACTTTCAAAATAATGACTTTAAAAGGTAGCCAACGGAAAAACACATCAATAAAAAAGCTCTTTCCTTTTTCGCCCTTAAATTGAATGTAAACTCAGTAGCTACCATAAAGAACCGGAAGAGCAATTCAGAATAAATTTATGAGAGTTTATTAGTTTCCTAGCACAATCATACAAATGACATAACATTTTGCTTCTCACAAATTTTCTTTAATTCTGAGAATCATAAAAAGTCGTCAACGTTTTTTCCAAATAGATACATTCGATTCAAAATGAGATACCTATACTTAATTGTAAATAAAAAGGGAATATGTTCATGGATTTATATGATCATTGTCTCTTTTTGTTCATAGATTATGTGGCTTTTCGTGAAAGTTATAAGACTTGACACTTTTTTCCGTTTTGGATTTATATGATTTATAGATTTAAAAAAAGAAAAAAATTAAATTTTGTTCACAAAAATATCATTTCAAAGTGGTTTGTGCGTGACCTTTTTCAATATTTAAATGGAATAAACGTTATTTTAGTCATTAATAGACAAAAGTTCATTCATTCGTGCAACAGGAAACAAATACTACGCGTCGCCAGATAGCCGGAGCTCACTACCACTTAAACGTGGTCTTTTTGGTAAAGAGTACCAGCTTCGTTTTGCTTGGATTCACTCCAGGGCCTCTGCTGGCGGTCCCCAAATTTAGTGATTCAAAGGCAACGTGCACGAATTCTCTTATCTCCGACGGAAACAGACCTTCTACTGTTTAACTCTATAAGTACAGAATTAATATCGAGTAGCCGTAAAGGAGGAGAGAGTACTCCTCCTTGAGATTTACCTTTATTGGCAAGGTTTGTTTTGTCAGTATTACCCACCGTTGAGGTTCGTTAGGATCACTTCCAAACCCCAAGTCGATTTCCGATGTTTACATTGTTAAAAGCGCCCTCTAAGTCTAGGAAGGCAATGCTTGATGTGTAAATCGATGATTATTTCAAGTGTCTTCAGCATGTGCGACAAGAGTCTGAAACAGACCCTTATTTCTTAAATACTTCAAGTATTATTCAAAACAACCATTGCAAAGGCCCTTATCTTGCCTTCCCAGCAATCATGGAGTAATAGTTCATCTCTTTATGGCAGATATATCATGAAACTCTTGAGAAATACTTCATGTTGACATCAGTATACCCTCCACTAGGGTATTATGTCTTTGTGCATTTATTTGTAACATCCAAAAGGAAGCGAGATAAGTATACCGATCGACTTAGAATAACATTATGAATCGATCTAGCCATGTCCGTCCGTCCATCCATTCATGTAATCAAAGTACAGGTCGCAATTATTGTCCGATCCTACCAAAAATTGTCGCAAGTGAGTCTTGCGACCCAAGGACTAATCCTGTTTAATTTGAAGCAAATCGGTTTAGATTTAGATATAGCCACTGTACAAATGTAGAAATTACATATTTTAATATATTTTCTGCAAATTTGCCATAGCCATTTATATTTCAACTGCCACTACCGATTTGACCTATTCCGCTCTAGAATCCATATATTTTATTCGATGTTCTTCAAATTTGGCAAAATACATTACCACATTTTTTCAGGTTTTAATTTTTTAATTTAACTTTTTTCTCACAAGATATTACAGATTTTTATCTAATTTCGAAGAACACGACATGTAAGTCAGCTGGAAACATACTTTGTGAAAGTAAATCACATTGGTTCATGATATAAATCGTTCCCGATTTCACTTCTTTCACCGAATTCAATTGTAATGGAGTAGACAGTGGAGGGTATCATATAGTCGGCCCGCCCGATTATAGTCTTTCCTTACTTGTTTGTATTAGTTTTGCATACTCTGAAGCAAAATAATTTGTTTGAATCATTTTAAGTTCATTTGTATCAAGTAAATTTTCCTCAGTTTAAGTACAAATTTAATTGTTTTGAGGAAAAAATCAGCAAAATTGACCTCAGTTTAAATAAATATTTTCTTGATTTGAGTAAAAATTTGCTTAGTTTTAGGAAAATTTCAGCAAAATTTTTAGATTTAGTATAAAAAAATCACTTAGTTTGAGTTTTAGAAAAAAAAATTACTTAATTTTAGTAAAAAGTTACTAGGTTTGAGGAAAAATTTACTTAGATTTAGTAAAAATTTACTAAGTTTTAGAAAAAATTACTTAAATTAATTAAAAATTTATTTGATTTAAGGAAAAATTTACTTAGATTTAGGAAAAATTTATTTGGTTTAAGGAAAAATTTACTTAGATTTGGGAAACTTTCAGCAAAATTTTTCTTAGATTTAGAAAAATGTACTTCGTCTGAGGACAAACTTGGATTGAGGAAAATTGAACAAGAATCAAGTTCAAAGCATGTACTACTTTCAAGGAAAAGTTTGAACTTTATATGAGGAAATGTTGCTTTAACACTATACGAAATTAAATTTTCCTAAATTTAAGTTCATTTTAACTCATTATAGGTGTCATTTTTTCTGAGTGTAGTAGAAATACTAAAAATTGGATGAAGACTCTTTAAGAAAATGAAAATTAAATAAGTATTAGTACAGCTTCGAAATATTTCGAATTCCTTGAGATCTAATAAAAAATTCTTACAATTGAGTAAATGTGTGCTTGTGTAGAAGAAAAATTCAAATACTAATGAACTTGTAAAAACACTTCACAGTGTTTAGAAAAAAAGAGTATACGAGATTCTTCTTAAATTATTTGAACACTTTTCTAAATAAACACTGCGAAGCCGTCTGCCTAGCCTTCCCAGCAGTCATGGAGTAATAACTGAACTGGTTTTGCTGCCATTTTTTATACGAGTTTTACATACTCTGAAACAAATTTATTTGTTTTATTTATTGAGTAACATTTTCCTCAGGTTAAGCTAAACTGAACTCATTTTAAATAAACTTGTTCCTTATAACAGCTAGTACGGAGCACTGAGTTTTTGTGAATATAATGAGGCCTCGTGAACCTCTCGAGGATTCTCATCACTCCAAATGCAGCAATTTTGCTTATTGGAATGTCCATTGAGCCTAATCACTGAAGAGATCATTGCGCTAGAACAGTGGGTGGGAACAGTAAATTTGCAAGAGTTTCTCTATAAAATAGCAAACCAAACAGAAAATAATTGATGGTCGCGTTGCCTGACCTGACCAATTTGTGACCGTTTAGATAAGAAAAATGCAAGACCTTATGGAAAGGTCTTTTCAAAATTTCATCCTCGAAAAAAAAAGAAAATGAAGGAATGATCTTTAATAACTTTCGAAATAAATGTAGACATTTGCCACAGAGCTGACAATGAAGGGTTAAATGACGAGGGACGTAGAGGGGTCTACGTTTCACATGTTCATACAGACGAGATATGAGTTCATCATCTTTCGTTCTAATGCAATAATAAGCGATGAAATCTTCATGCCCATTCTGATGGGATAAAGGCCATTGTTGGCACTTGCATTCGGTGCTTTATGCGCTTCCTGTGACTATGGTGACTTTGGACTGACTCACACAACCCCATACACTCACTCATGCTGCCAGATGGCAGTCTCTGGGCGAGTGTGTGTGTTGTCTGTAATTGTACGTTGTTGAAATATAAACATGATTATGGAGTTTGTTAGATTGTGTTGATGTTTGTTTGTATGTGTATTTTTAGGTTGCCTGGATTAAATCCGATTCTAAAGCAATACTCGGCATTCACACCCATATGGTATCCTTAAATCCAAGATTATCAGTGACACACAATGGCCACAACACCTGGAAACTTCACATATCCCATGTACAGCTAAATGATTCGGGCAGTTACATGTGCCAAGTGAATACGGACCCCATGAAGAGCCAGGTAAGTGCTTATCAGTCTATCCCCACAAAACCTCCATTACACACACACACGCAAATATATATATATATACACATAAACACACACTAGCACATCCATACATTTGTACGAGAGCCACTCTAAGCCCACACCTGCCCGTTTAGTCTGTTGTGTCTCGGTTATAGTCGTTCCTTTTAAGCTTGTTTATAAATTTTCCACAACATCGCATGTGCATGTGTATGTTTGGATGGCTGTGTCTGTGAATGACCAACACTTCCAAAATGGCAATGTCCTTCCGCCTTCTATCACTCCATCACACACAGCAGACATGCTAGCGGAGCCCCATCCCTCCTCCCGTAAATTTCTGTTCCGATTACAAATGGGGTATGGTGACTTTTTTATGGGTTTATTTACGTTTCTAATATCGTACAAACGAAATGTTTGTCTGTAGCAAATTTTACAAATTCTAGGTAATTTGGATTTTGCGGTGGGTCAGCGTCAGCGTCGTCACAAACTGCAATATTTGTTTCCCCGGAAATGTGGGATTTCTTGCTATTTTCAAGAATCGCGGATGGAAGTGAAAGTGAAGAAACTTTACGCTCTTACTTGAAATATATCATCAGAGTACATATGGGCATCTCCCAGGGGCCCGGACGCGATATTCGCACGCCCTAAACTACGCCAAAAACAAGAAAGAAACTGAAAAAGTCGATCAGCCTTCTTAGTGTTCTAAAGTGCACATTTTAAAAATATGTCGTCAGGATTTAGTACAAATTAGTACAAAATTATGAACAATTTTACATTGGAACGGACGCTACAAAAAACAGATGTACTTTTGAGGGTCTTACAAAGTTCACCGATTTTTTGAGAACTTTGTTTTTCCTTATATACATACAGTAGTGTTAAATGGAATAGAGTCACCTACTTTTCAAAAACTTTAACGTGTTTAAAGTACTTATATAGGGTCCGCCATCTAACGTTTTTCTTCAACTATTCAACCGTTGGACTATTATTTGTGGGGTGCCCGAGGCAGCCATTTGAATGAAATTATTTTCCATTATTAACCGGAAGGATTGTACATTCGAATAAAAAAAGAAATTTGAGAAAATATTCAGTAGTTTGTTTATAGCATTTTCAAAAAAAGTTATTTGGCGGACCCTATACAAAGTGTATGTTGTCACCACTTGCGTTATTTTATTCATACATTCTCTCGCACATATAAGCCCGTTATTTTACATACAATTTGAGCGTCGCTCTTGCAATTGTCAGTGTTAGTATATAGAGGCAATTTAAAAGAGAAGAAAAAACTAAACGCAGTAGCTATTGAAGTTGTAAATTTGAATCAAAAGGTAAATTTAGCTTATTATTATTATTCTGAAGTAACCTGAGCGAATAATTATTATTTAGACTTCAGAATGGGCAGAGCAAAGCATTGCAGTCATGAGCGCCGAGAAGCAATAAAAAACTCCATAAAGAAGGTAAAAGCTATAATCAAATAGCCAAAATTGTTGGATGTTCAAAGAAAATGGTGGAAAATGCTGTAAAGTATAAAAAACAGAAACCAGAGGAAAAAATAGAAAATCTCGGAGATTTCGAAGAGAACAATTTTGCGCCATGTAAAAAAATACTCTTTCGTTACATCTTCTGCATTATAAAAGGAGTACGAACTGGACGTTGACACCTCTACAATAAGAAAAATGCTAATTGAAAACAATTTAAAAGTAAAAAGTGCACGAAAAGTTCCATATCTTTCTAAACGAAACGTAAAATGAAGATTGGAATTCGCCATGGAAAATGCGGATTCGCCAGTAATGAAGCGGCGCAATATTCTGTGGTCAGATGAAACAAAAGTAAATTTGTTTAACTCTGACCGCTGCGGACTTATTGTGCGAACACCGAATATAATACACCTATACACCATCAAAACCATAAAACATGGCGACGGGGACATACTGGTATGGGGCTGCCTTTCCTACTATGGTACAGGCCTATAATGGACGCAACTTTTTACACAAATATTTAAATTACACAACGATGCATTATGCTCAATGGGAAATGCCACTTCGATGGATGTTTCAGCAAGACAACGACCCGAAACACACATCAAAAAAGTCAAAACAATGGTTCGAAAACAACAGAGTCGAAGCTCTAAGCTGACCTGCACAATCGCCAGATTTAAATCCTATAGAGAATTTGTGGCAAGAGGTAAAGATGGCTCTTAAAGGAAAGAATCCATCTAATACGGATGAGTTGTGGACAATGATTGAAGCTGCGTGGAAGAATATTCCAATAAGGACTTGTCAAAAACTTCCAGGTCGATAATTTTTTGGCTCTATTTTTGTTCACAGACATAACCAAGGATTTTAAAATATTTATATTTGTTTATGTTATTTTAAGTTTTGAATTACCATACAGATATTTGAATTTATTAGATTAGCATCGAAATTGAATAAAAATAACTTAAAGTTATATCAAAATATATTTTTGCGGAATTTTTCCTGCTTTGGAAATTTTGGTTAGAGGTGACTCTATTTCCTCGCACACCACTGTATAAATGAAGGTCAGAGGATATATTTTGTTCGTAGATTTATGAAATATGAGTATTGTCTCTTAGATTTTTACACCCTACACCACAGGGTATAATGTCTTTGTGCATTTGTTTGTAACACCCAAAAGCAGGCGAGATCGATCCATCGTTTATTATACCGATTGACATAGAATAACTTTTTGAATCGATTTATCTATGTCCGTCTGTCTGTCCATCTATTCTTGTAATCACGATACAGGTCGCAATTATTATCCGATTCTAACGAAACTTGACACAAACGATTTTTGCATGTAAAGACGGACGTTATTAAATTTGAAGCAAATCGGCTCAAATTTATATATAGCTCCCATTCAAATGTCGCACCCGATTTTACTTTTTTGCTCTAGAATCCACATAATTTAACCGATTTTGATAACATTTGGTACAACACCTCATACTTTAACTAGAAACATCTGCGACAAAAATGTGTCAAATCGGTTCAGATTTAGATATAGCTCCCATGCAAATTTCGCTCCCGATTTGAGGTTAACCGCTGTAGAAACCACATACCTTAACCGATTTTCTTCAAATTTGGCAGGACATCTTATAATTGCACTAGAAACATCTATGGTAAAAGTGGATGAGATCGGTTCAGATTTATATATTGCTCCCATGCAAATGTCGTTCACATTTTCACCGAATTGAAATGTAGTGGAGTAGAACGACCGACTTTAGCCTTTCCTTACTTGTTTTAATTAGGCACAGCAGAAATACGGACGCGACAGAACGGACGCTACAAATATTTCCACTCGTAGTAAAAAAGTAGTAATTTTCGTTTTACACTTAAACTTGTAATAAAAATAAAAGAGAACAAGTTAACTTCAAGTTTCATAATAAAAAAGTTGTCAAAATAAGGAAAAAATAAAGTTAAAGACTATTAGTGTGGTCTAATTTCATTTGTTTGGTAGACCTTTTTTGGGAGATGCCAATATACATTTCGTCATTCCGTTTGCAACACATCGTAATATTCATCGGAGAAAACATATATATTCTGGATCGTGGTAAAGTTCTGCGACGATGATTGGTTCCCCTTATATCGGGAAAGGGAACCAAATAGTTACCTTTTCAAAATTCATTCCTTTGGTGTGAAATGGGGCAAAAAGGGATAACTTTTTACCAATCAAAGGGATAAAATGGTACCAATTAGCAGGTAGAATCGTGAAATTCGTTTCATACATATCTCTGATTGATTCATAGAGACCTCTGATTGTGAAATAAATAGATATGTATGGGATAAAAAAGGAAAAGTGCGATAAAAATTGTACGGCCATGCGACTGAAGTTAATTCGATGTGCACATTCCTCTGAATGTGTACACTCGTAAAATGGAAGAATGACTACATTTTAGGGGAACGTACCGAAAGGGCGTCAAAATGGTACCAACCAAATGTCTGTAGCCGGAATAATGAAATTCTTTACGCCGTTCTTATTGCGTAGATGCGAAAAATAAAAAGATACTTCGTGGTGGAGGGTGTATAAGATTCGGCTCGTCCGAACTTAAAGCCTTTTCACATCTTATAAACATGTGATGTACATTTTGCAATTAATTGCTGTGTAAACTGCTTTGTATACCCTCCACTAGGGTATTATGTCTTAGTGCAGTTGTTTGTAACGCCCAAAAAGAAGAGACATAGACCCATCTAAGCAAGAGAAATAAACTCATCTATGGTAAAAGTGGGTAAGATCGGTACACCTTTCGCTCTCTATTTGTTTTTTTCCACTTGTAACATCTCTGATGAAAATGCGTCAAATCGGTTCAGATTTCTACATAGCTCCGATAAAAATGTGGCTCCAAGTTTGACCTTTTCCATGTTATGATAAATCCGATATAAATGTCCCTCCCAGTTTTGCATTTTTCCCGCTAGGAACCATAAACTTGGAAACATACATTGTGAATGTCCACTAGTCGGTATTAGGGTTTGGGGTTTCCCGGACTTTTTCATTTCCCGGGAAAACGGGAATGAAAAATTTCATTCCCGGGAATCCCGGGAAAAAGTAATTTATTTATAGGTATGTCCAATATGGTTTAAAATATCAACATTTAATAACTGGTGTGTTTTATTCAATACTGTCATATTACAAATTAAAAACGAATGTTATTGTCAAACTATTTTACAAATTATTTTTCATTTTACAAATATTTTACTCTACACCTTTTCAAGGTTATATTCGGAAGATACAAATTTATATTGAGAAATGTAAACTCATATTAGGAACATATAAATTCATATTGGGTAATATAAATTTATAATAGGAACATGTTAATTCATAATGAGAAATATAAATTCATAATTAGAATTGTTAATTTATATTGAGAACAATTAGTTCATAATAGGAACATACCATTTCATAATTAAATATACAAGTTTGTAAGCAGAAAATCCAAATTCATAATCAGAAAATACGTTTTCATATTCAGAAAATATGAATTAATACTGAGAAAATATAAAATCATATTGAGAAAATGTAAATTTATAAGTAGAACATTGATAAAATATGTGTTTCTACGAAAATATCCATAGAAAAACGTACATACATAGCTTCGATTATAAATTTTACACTTCCTGATTATGAATTTATACTTTATGAATATATATGAATAAGAATTTATATTTTCTAATTATCAAATTTCATTTTGTATTTATATATCTCATTATCTCATTTGTATGTTCTTATTATGATTTTATATTTCACAATATGAATTTACATTTCACATTACGAATTTACAGTACTGATTGTGAATTATCATGCTCCTATTATGAATTTACATTTCTCATCATGATATAACATATTCTGATTATAAATTACATTTTCTCATTATAAACTTGAAAAGATGTAGACTAGTCGTCAGAATTGGACATTTATGTAGCAGGTAGAAGTGACTGACACCTACACTAGATTCAAAATTGAAAACGATTAAGGAAACAAATAACTCATATGACGGAGAATGTTATGACACATTTAATTTAGAATACTCATTCTGCCTCAAAAATATTTAATAGAAACAGGGGGGAATATTCTAAACTGTAAATACAATAGAAACATAAAAAATTAATATTCATTTAATAAATTCAAAAAAATATAATATATAAATATATATTTTGAAAATGCTATAAAAAAACTACTGAATATTTTCTCAAATTTCTTTTTTTGTTTGAATGTACAATCCTTCCGGTTAATAATAGAAAATAATTTCATTCAAATGGCTGCTGAGGGCACCCCATAAATAATAGTCCAACGGATGAATAGTTGAAAAAAACGTTAGATGGCGGACCCTATATTTATATTGCTATTAGATTTCTCTTGAAAATTTCCAGGCGAACAATTTTTATTGTATTCCTATTTTAAGACCATTTCTTTCTGGCTACATATGTAAAGTAAATTGTTCCTAATGAATATGTTCACCTCGATTCTTCTAGAAAAACAAGAAAATTTACATTATGTAAGCCATAGTATTGTCGGCATGATATTTTCATTTCACAATAAAGATCCTGCAAATAGCCTCACAAAAAGTTTTTATTCCCCTAGCTGGGTTTCTCATAAAATGGATATTTAGCGCATTTAAAAAGTTTTGTTTGTCGTAATATAATATAAACAAATACTCAACAATGTCAAATTGTCAGTAATGTAAATACATATATGAATTTGAAATACATCTAAAAATTTCAATTTATATAGTAACATTAAATTATTGATCAACATAATAAATAAATTATATTTTAATATTTCCCGTATTCCCGGGAAATTGAAATTTTTTTCCCGGGAATTCCCGGAAAAATTTGGACGGGAATTCCCGGGAAAAACGATTCGGGAATTCCCGGACCCCAAACCCTAGTCGGTATATATTGGCAATATGGTATTGTCGATAAAGAATTTGTTCTATCCCTACGGGAAAGTGTTCAAGGAGAGTATGGTTATATGTTCACATTCATATATATTTGAAATATCGAACGAAACGAGAATCTTTCTGTTTCAGATCATGGCGTTATTTTTTGTTTTAAAAATGCATATGAGTCATTCCATGTAAAGCGGTGCGATTTTTGATTGTTTTTAAAGTTGGTGTATGTATTCTTCGCATAAAAATACTGTATACGTATTTTCGAAAAAAAAGTGTGAGAGTTATGACCAATTTAAATAAATGAAATACTTGGCCGTTTTTAATGCAATATACCTTGTTTTAAAAGTAATTTCAATTACTTGCATTTCAGAATTTCAAAATGTATTGTCCAAATTTCAATTTGTATTTTCTCAAGTTAAAGTCGTAATTTCAAAAAAATATATTGTATCGAAATGTCCGTTCAGTTTTATATGGAATTAGTATGTAGGAGCATAAGAAATGAATTAAAAACAATATTGTCACATGTTGGGAAAACTTCCACTTCCATAGAATTTCCGGGATTTCATTTGTCGGGCACGCTGCAAAACACCGGTACCCGAAACCCTATGACGCGCACTCAGTCATCCTTTAGGTCGAACTGTTGGTCATGGATAGACGATTTCGTTGTTTACAAAACATACTGGAGACATAGACGTGTTTCCCTCACATCGACGGCAATTATTTGCAATGCCTTGATACAAACACAAACACAAGCCCAAGCACAATGTCATGATATGTTTACTTTTAGTATCCACAACCCCTCTTTAACATGTCAACTGGTAAGTAATACCAGTCAACAGGACCGAACTGTGGCTACACAGAACCTCCGTCCCCAGTGCACCAAAAATAATAGAAATCTGAATTAAGTAAAAAATAATAAACACATTTCGAGTAATTGGGGATTTAAAGTTTTGGCAAATGTTACCTCCATACACATGTACATATGTTGTTGAGATTAGTGTGTGTGTGTGTCTATGTGTGCTTGTGAGTGCCTGAATGACCATAAGGGATTACACACTCATACGTCGACAAGGACAACGGCAGCAGGAGCTGGATGAGGAGGAGGGGCAAACAATAAACTATTTGTATATCGGTTGATTTTAAGGAAATCCTATCTGAAATAACATCATTTCCAATGATAATGTTCACTAAAAACAACCGACCATCTGTTTTGCTGGCTTACTCCATGGATAAATGGATGTGTGTGCCCACATGGATACTCGAACGTACGTACACATGTAGGTAAGTATTTGGAGATGTCCGTCTGTCCACATGTGTTTGTTTATTGGCCTGACCTATTGTGGCCGTTCGACTGCTCCTCCGGATGGGAGAACGAAACCCCTTTTAATTATTCCCCTTGAAGATTTTTGGTTTTAATGTTTAATCAACCACAAAACAATACGCTTTGTTAAGAATATTGTATGTAAAGACATCCCTTCTTATGGCCATGAATGGCGAATGCCAATGGATTTCCAGTTCACCCGGAAAAACTCGTCAATGTTTAGACTGTGAATAATGCCCAAGGAAAGGAGAGTTTTGCCTTCGCACATATGTACATACGTTAAAGTAAACACCGAACAAATAAACAAAATATTCGTCATATTGCGGTTATGACATGGAGCGGTCCTATTAGATCGGATATGCATAGACGGAGTCTGCAGGAAGAGATTTATCAAATCTGTTTTTTTAATTTTTTATTTTAGCTGCTTCGTATGGAGTACAAAAAACTGCTGATTTGACATCCATAAAAGAAACGATAACGCCATCTATATGTGGATGATACAGTGTTGTCATAAACGCATGAGCTGTGGTCGATCATACGTTCGATCTTCAACAATATTTCTCATCCGAATTAGATGTTTATCACTAAAATAGAATACTATTCGGAAGATTTTCTTTTTCTGAAAATTGTCCGAAACCGTCATAAATTTATACAAAGTCGTTCAATAACTACAGTGTCTACCGGCATGACGGTTGCCGAATAAAACTTTTGCCCAGCCAAAGGGAACTATTTTAAATATGGTACCCCTAAAAATATTTTTTACACCTTCAACTTTTGTGAAATAAATTTTATTAATCCTCCACAAGTTTTCTGATGGAGTTGTTGGTACTTATTCCACAAAAATTAGAAACGATATTAATGTTAATTCACCATCATACCGACTTTGTCGGTATCGTCGATATTTTAACGAACTTGACAGAGAATTCTTCTTATAACGTAAAGGATGCAATAGACTTTAAATTAAAAATCAACAATACTTATATCGGTGACGACAACATTTTTATATACTTAGACATTGTATCCTTATTCCCTAGCATTCCTGTTAACCTAGCTATAAAGACATACGAAAGGACTTAGTTCTAAAAATATTAACTTTCTGCGTCAAGGACACCAGACATTTCAAATATAATGACTACATATATGAGCAAAGAAAGGGAATGCAAATGGGCTCTCCAGCTTCCCTGTGATCGCTGATATCATCAGAAATCAGTAGAAAATTAACAATAAAACCAAGAATTATCACAAGGAATGTACACGATTTGTTTGGGATAATAAAAATGAAGAAGTTGACAAGACCCTAAAAACACTAAACGCATTTGATCGACAAGTACAATTTACCATGAAAAAAAGCACCATAGACGAATAATAATTAACACAGCGACGAACTTTATAAATAAGGTATTTAATGCAAGTGACCAGTCATTCCACTTAGACAACGAGCTCAAAATCAATCTACTGACTTCCCTTCAAACAATCAACGACCTCATAAAGTGCACTAAAAGGACACCAAGTGAACATAACAATGCAAATGAGGGAAAGATATGTATAATCACTGATTCGCAGAAAGTTTCAAAAATGCTGACGTTTACAGCAAGGACACATTTCAATTAGCACCTAATACAAATAGTTTAGTAAATACGTTTTTCAGTAGAACTAAGTCCAAGATTAAGAAGGGGACAAGTCTAATGTAATTAATAACATATCATGTAATGGAGACAAGTCCAACCTATGCCAAAAGGTATATGTTGGCACTACCAAGACTAAACCTTAAACTAGACTTTCCTCACATAAATCGGAGCAGAAAGCTACTGACAGGCCAATGGAGGAAAAAACTGCTCTTGTGGCCTACTGTACTCTGACAGGGCACACGCCGAATTTTAAAGACGTACAAATACTAGAAGATGAGAGAGAAATAAACGAAGATTTATTCTAGAAGTATTGCACATTATTGACGTTCCCACGGATAGGAGAATAAATAAGAAATAAAATAAGTAAATTTATATTCTAATTTTTTTTTTTTAAAAAAACATAAAAACGAAAAAATAAAAAGTTTAATTTTCGATTTGAACTGGGATATTGTCGTGGCTCAAGAGCATTTTGCATCTATATTTAATAGAATGCAAATTTATTTACATATGACATGGTGACATTTATAACTTGGCTGCAGACTACCACAATCATGATTTCGACCATGTCAAAAGTCTTTTCAAGTAGCTTCGCAGCGACTTTTCAACATCAAACCCGACCTCTATAAGGAGATGATTCTCACAAACGAACGAGAAGCACAACTCACTTGCCGAATTTGCGTTAAAAAAAAGTTATTGAATTTTGGCCGATAGATTTTGATTCTGAACCACTGTGCGACACTAATTATCTTTAATGTAATTATTTGCTAAATTGCTTCGTGATTTGTATACCCTCTTCCTCCGTTCGTAAAACCTTAAAATATACATCCATAAAGTATATATATTCTGGGTCGTGTTAAAATTCGAAGACGATCTAGCCATGTCCGTCTGTCTGTTTGTTGAAAGCACACTAGCTTCCGAACGAGAAGAGTTAGGAGGTTCAAATTTTCCCTAAATATGACTTATGGTTGCAGATCGGTTGGGATCGAAATTGGCTGAGAGGGAAAATATTTCCCTAACAAGGACTGAAAATACCCACTAATATTTCGACTTTTTAAGATTTTTTTAATTTTCTGTTTTATATTCACTTGTGTACATTCCTCTTATATCGTGAAAGCACCAAAAACTAAATAAACGATTTAGCGGGCGAAATGGGACACAAAGGGATCAAAATGGTGCCAATGATACCACAATAACTGGAATCAAGAAATTGAAAATAGGGAAAATCGTTCCTGAGGGAAATTGTTCCTACCTAATAACGACTGACAATGCACTTGATGTTTACGTCATATTTTTGAAGATTCACTTTTTGATTACTCTTGAAGTCTTATATTTATATTTACTATTTTATATTTACTATTTATTTAAAACAAATATCGAGATGTGCATAAAAATATCACAATTTTCCTAATATGGTAGTGTACTTCTATGTAAAGTTGACAGCCACTAATCTGCCGGTAATACTGTGGAATGCACTCCGTTGTGGAAGGTATATAAGATTCGGCCCGGCCGAACTTAACGCCTTTTTACTTCTTTCTTTAACAATTTTAAATTGTTGGTAGTGATTTTCAAAATGTTAAGAAACCTTGACATAATTTGTCTTTAATTATGTTGTTTTAAGTGCTCAGAATTAGTTGAGAATTTTATAGATCTACACTTAAATCTATATTTAGACGATTTAGAGGAGCTGGTGTACCTGTCAAGCATGCAAAATTCACCGACTTGAATATTGAAAGTGATTTGTTAGCATAATTATGGTTTCCTTTTTAACCGATTTGACATACCTCACTCATCTTTTTTACTAACAATGCAGCGTAGACTAAGATTTCATCAACATTCAGTTTAAATTATTATTAATCTTTCGAGTACATACATCTGTCAATTGTGACCAGCTAAGTTTAGAAATTAAAAAAAACTGACTTGTAAATAAACATAAGGAAAAAATAAATAAATATTCATGATTCTTAGCTGTAAAATGTTAGCTGGTACCATTTTTATTCCTTTTGTCACGCTTCCCTAAATAAATTTCTGAGGAATGTATAAAGCATATTTCTCTCCAGAATCTACACTTTGATAGGTCGAATTGTTATCACTTTTTCCCGCTACATTTAAGTCTCACGTCTAAACACCCTCAAAAAGTACGAATTTTGCAAATTTCGAATACACCAAATTTCACCGTGTTGTTGGTACAGTTTTTATCCCACTTTTTTCTAACTATTTACCGTTTAAAAGTACAAATTTCGAAAAATCCCTTCAATTTGCGTTTCTACGCAATTTGGTATATGTTCACACATAGAGTGATCGAGAACCCGGTTTTTCTGGAACGTCCGGTTTACGGGTTTTTCGAAAATCGCGATTTCAAAAAACACGGTTGTCCCGTTTTCTTGTTCTTAAAAATGTGGAAATTATTAATACATACTCGTTCTTGGGGATAGGACAATTCTGATGTCATCATCAGATTCACTGAAATCTTTCGAAATTGACTCCATTCCTGTCGGAATTTGGATCATTTTGGCCCATTGCCAAAAATTCACTTGTCGATTTTTTTCTTAATAAAATCATTACCCATCATTACTTTTCGTCCTGCATCTATTATTCCCAAAACATCAGTTTAGAACAGGTGTGGACATCGTAAAAACTACTCTCTTTCACTTTTCTCTTACATTCACAAAGTTCATGAACCTCACATTACCAACACGGACGAGTTTAATATACGTATAAGGCTGGATCGCGAAAAAAATTACTGCGGTCACACCCTGAATTATTTAATGATGCAGATCATCAAACATTTCGTCCTTGGGTCAAACCGTCTGTGAGCTAAGCGCTCCTTAAAGCACCTCTAAAAATAATCACATATGTTCTTATGTGTATGGCTGGTCGACATCCGCATCCGCATCGGCAAATTGTCAATTGTCAACGACGTCGTCGTCGTTCTTCTACCTATAAGAAACGCATGTGAAATCTAGAACGAACTTCGTCATTTAAGACTCACAGTACTCTTGTGTTCGTAATTTTGTTTAGTTAATTTGCGGTCCCTAATAAAAAACGTTCTATGAAGCTTGTGATAATATAACAAGTAAAAACGGCGTTAAGTTCGGCCAGGCCAAACTTTATATACCCTCCACCATGGATTGCATTCCACAGAGGTTGTCGGTTTTCGTAGAAGTGCAGTAATATTACTAGGGTTTGCATCCCGGGATTTCCCGTGGGAAAATTCCCGGGAATTCGCACAATTTTCAATTCCCGTATCCCGGGAAATTCGTACGGGAGTTCATTAGAAAATTTCACATATTTCTTCGCATATTGTTTTCCATCATTTCCACAATAAAATTAAAAATGTTGTATAAAAATTTAGATAACATAGCTTTAAATCAGGTATGTCCAATATTGCAGTTGGATGACAAAATATTTTTAAGCTGCATTCGGATGTAGACTCAAAAATCACTTTTTGGGATTTTTCCTGTCAAGCTCCATATGAAAAAAATTAAAATCCGGGAAAATAGATTTTGGGCGTGTATCCGAACGCCAAAAATAAAGAATTTAACGTTTTCGAAGCGACAGGACAAAGAACAAAAATTTCATTTAATGCTCTACTCACTATTAAGGTGAACGATCTCCGTCGCGTCCACATTTTCCAATAAAAGAAGAAACATCTGATCTTTAATTAATTTTGATACTTGAAAAGATGTTTGAATTGATCTTACATTGCGCTTTATTATATGAATTCTGTAACAGGTTCATTGTGAAATATATATTTCTTTTATTTTAATAAAATGTGAATGGTTCATTGGAAAAAATAAGCTTAACTCATGATAAACAGGCTGTAGACGATTCCCGTGCTGTTCCGGGATACCGGGAAATTGAAAAAATAATTCCCGTTTCCCGGGAAATAAAAAGTACGGAAAAATGCAACCCCTAAATATTACAGGAAAATATAATTTTTTTAATATAGCCAAACCAAAACAAATACAAATAATGAACAAATAATTTTAAAAATAAATATAATATTTTAATTATTTCAAATCAAAAAATAAATATTCTTATATTTATATTTTCAAAAAGCTTAAATACCATAAATATTGGTAGATAGTGGGTGCTACAGTTGGTTGTATTTCCATTCTATTTTAATTTCAAAAGTACAAATTTTGAAATCCATTATCAGACGTACATAGTGCAAAATAACCTAACTTAATGATTCAACCAATTTTTACCGTAAAAGAAAAAGTACGAATTTGGAAAAAACTTTTTATTTTGCGTGTCTATGCAGTCAGAGGAATGTACCCACCGAATTCCATGATTCCAGCTGCGCCCATTTGGTTGGAAGCTAGCTGTAGTCGTTTAGTTGGTACTATTTTATTTTATTATTCAGAGGAATGCATACTACGAATTGCATGACTCTAGCTGCCGTCATTTGATTGGTACTATTTTTATCCCCTTTTTTCATTTTAACTCCAAAAACTACGAATTTCGAAAAATCCGTTTATTTTAAGTGTCTACGCAATCAGAGGAATGTATACACCGAATTTCATGACACTAGCTGGGTTATTTGATTGGTACTCTTTTTATCCCCTTTTTCTATTTTGACCTAAAAAGTATGCATTTCGAAAAATCAGTTTATTTTCCGTGTCTACACAGTCAGAGGAATGTATACTCGCAAAAAGTACGAATTTTGAAAAATCCGTGTATTTTAGTTGTCTATGCAATCAGAGGAATGTATACACCGAATTCCATTATTCCAGGTGTAGCCGTTTGTTTGGTACCATTTTTATCCCTCTATTCCCATTTTACCCCTTAAAAGTACGAATTTGGAAAAAATACTTTTATATTATGTATCTACTCAATTAGAGGAATGTACACACCAATGGTGTACGTTTTTGCTATAAGGGGAATGCGCAAGTTTCAAGCAAACATAAACAGACATATTCAAAAAACATGCTTAAATACGCTAAAATATTAGGGATTATTATGGGCATTTTTAGTCCTTGTGAGGGAAAAATCCCGTTTCAATTCCGACCGATCTACGACTATAAGACGCATTTATGGAAAATTTGAAAGTTCTAGCTCCTTTCGTTTAGATGCTAGCGTGCTTTCAACAGACAGACGGACATGGCTAGATCGTCTTAGAATTTTATGACGATCATGAATATATATACTTTATAGGGTCTCAGGTCGATATTTCAAGGTGTTACAAACGGAATGACAAAGTTAGTATACCCACATCCTGGAGGTGGAAAAGTGGAATGTTAGAATAAAATTAGCACGAAAAAATACTTTTTTGCACTATGAAAAACTGGATGAGACCGACATAAAAAATTCGGGTTTCCCGGCTTTCCAAAAACCGCTATTTTAAAAAACCCGACAGTTGGTCTTAGACGAAAAACCCGGTTTTCGGTCTCCGGTTTGATCACTCTATTCATTTAAGCATATTCTCATTTTGAAAGGGAATTTCACAACTTGCACCAATCATAATCATACAAACTACAGTCATTTTAGGTATTATAGGATTATTTTCATAAAAGTCCTAAATTTTGTAGTGTCAAACACAAATGCAAAATTTCATTTCATGGCAGAGTGAAATCCAAAGCTGGCCCGACAAACATTGTCTTGTCCATATTTCAATTAGTTTGATTGTGAGTCATTTGAGTCATCTTTCGCATGGGTTTGATTTTTCATACGGCGAACTGGAAAAATCGACGGGAAATATAATGCAACGGTTATTTTGCCGTTGACTCTTTCAAGCAAGTGTTTTATATATAATTGTGCAGATTCGTCGTTCTGCAACTCGAAACGTTTGATAGTAATTAATTTAAAGCTCGTGATGTCGTCATTCATCATTGTGTGATATCGTCCTTCTATTATAATCATGCTGTCAAAATATACTGTTGCATAAAAATCACCTGCCTAGTCATTTTTCGGTCTAATTTCTCCAAAGACTTTATGTGAGACATGTATACTCACACCGAGCGATCAATTTACGTTACTGCACAACCATGATCACCGGCACAGTTCTTCGACAGTTTGCACGATGGAGTTTCGTTCATTTCCATATTCATCGCAACCTGGGTGCATTTCGGCAGTCTTCAAAGAACGCAGCGGAAATCCCCGATGAAGCAAGCATCGCTTGAATTTTGAGAGCGAAATTGGTACAATCAAAAAGATTTTCCGGTTTCACCCAGAGCATCCAAGAAGAAAATCACTATAGTTCAATCAATCGTTCAACACGCGGCTTGTTCCTTAAGCATCTTATACTCGCAGTGCATCGTATTCACGTTGTTTTTGCATTGCATTCTAAGACTTGATTAAATGCCTAGTGTATCGGGTAGTGTGGCGCTGTCATTTCTATTTGGGCTAATTAATCGCATGTCTCATTCCAGTGAATTATCAGAAATGCCCCCTTTGTATTTGGTTCACGAATCGGTGAAAATATTTGTAACTGGATATCCCTGTTTATTTGATGACTGATTACGAACTGGAATTGAGAACCAAATAAAAATTAATCAACAAAATATCTCGTTCCTATCGTCAGTTCTGACAAAAAGTGCACAAAATATGAAGATTTTTAGCATTTTGTCCGAATTTTCTGACTTTTCTTTATAAATATCTGAATTTTTGTCTTCCAAGAACTTTCGCAGAATCATAACGAACATAACAACCAAACATTGTGAAAATTTGATGTTAGACGGGTTAATTCCAAATTTGTACCAATCATGTTTCGCAATAATCTAAGAACATTTGATGTGAAATCGCCAATTTGTACGAATTCCAATTCGGTGATATGTTTTTATTTCTGGTGAACATGAAAATAACAGATACTCTAAAGTTTTTTATTGTTTTTTAATTTCTTTGTAGTCCGGCTACTTGGATGTCGTGGTGCCACCAGATATTTTGAATCATCCCGAACAGAATCTCGAGGAAAATCTAACCAACGAAGGAGGTACAATAACGCTAATTTGCAGTGCAACTGGTGTTCCAATGCCAACAGTACAATGGAGACGAGAGGGCGGCAAAGAAATCATTCTCCGAACAGAGTCTCGAGAAAAACAAGGTTTGTTCAATCAACAGCATCTTCCGTTTTTTGCTCTTCCACAGATATAGTTCATTGATTGGTATATCGGTTGAGGTTGTGGGTTTCGGCTGTAAGTTCGCTTACTCCATTGTCCTTTTGAAAATTGAATACAGTACAAGTTCATTAACCGCATTTATTCGTATTGCTATTGAGAGGGAATTGGAAAGCAGTTGAAGTCCCTTGAGTACGTGTGTGTTCTCGAGAAAAACAAAACCCTCAAGAAATGGGACCAATACCAATGTGATTAGTCGCCGTGCTTCGATCTAGTAAATGTAAGCACCCAGCAAACTCGTAAACAGCCAGCAGGTATATGTACGTTATTCGCAGTACAACTCCTTGTCCAGATTGTCGAAAAGGCCAGATATGTTCTTTTATTGTCAATAATTGTTATGGCTGTCTCTGTGTTGCAGAGCTTATGTCCGTCCATCTTATCATTGGACAACATTCGTCCGAAGTTGTCCTGAACATTTGCATATGTATTACGATATTCTCTTCAGGAGGATAGACAGTAGGGGGTCCCTTTCAATCAAATTTTTCAAAGTACAGGCATTAGTTATTAACACTTTTTTGTTTAAAAGTTTATTTCTTGGGTGGCTATGATTCTTCGGGACTTATCAGTACCGAATTATCAGTCATGTTTTTCGGGACAAACTAATCTACATCCAAATGCAGATGTAGTCATGGTCACACATACGTACATATATGTAAAACCAAAGTCACCAAGTAAATTATTAGTGTTGCCAGAACTCAAAAAGAGGATATTATTGTAAACTTCGATTACAACTAAATATTTTTGTGTCGAAATTGGTTGTCGTTATGGCTACCATCCCGTTACGCATATTGTGGCTGCTTTAATTTAGACGATTCTTTCATCTAGAGACGAAACTAGTTTGCAGAAACTAAAGTGACAAATAAATTGGACTTTATTATTGCGTATTTATCAAACAAATATTAATAAATAACAAGTAAAAAGGCGTTAAGTTCGGCCGGGTCGAATCTTATATACCCTCCACCATGGAGTGCATTCCATAGTATTACCGGTATATTAGAGGCTGTCGACTTTACAAAGAAGTGAAGTAACATATTTTGAAAATTGCCATCTTGAAAAATGTACTCTAAATATTAGTTGTACTGCCAGTCGTCAGTAGAGAAAAACATTTTCCCTCAGGGCCGATTTCTCCCATTTGAAATTTCTTGATTCAGCAACAAACAGAGTGACTGTATCATTTTGATAAAAAAAGTACAAATTTCAAAGATCCGTTATGTTTCGCGTTCATATTGGACTGAGCACATCTAATTTCATGATTTAGGTATATCCGTTTGCTTGGTAGCACTTTTATCATTTTTTAAAATTGTGTTGTCATTTATTTTGGTTTAAGACCAAAGGTTGGGCTGAAGTCTTCAGCAGAACCCAAAATTAGCAAAAAGGCAAAGTGAGACCTTTATTGTTGCAGCTAAAAGTTGACTGCGCAGTTTCGATGGACGCTACACCATCTCGTCAGAACTTTCGCAACGAATGTATGTCTTTGACTTAAATCAGGGTTCATATTAATACCAGCGGTCACATATGACAAATGATAAACGCTGATAAACAAAATATTCCACCGAACTAAGTCGACACACTAAAAATCTCACTTTGCCAATTCAATGTTATGCATGTGCTCGCATCGCTCGCAACAATGCAAAGGTTGTTGTTGTACGGTATGTCCCGTCTTCACTGTACCTCGTGTGTATTGTTGTCGTTTGTATGTATAGTTGGTCTGTTATGTTGTATGTGTTGCCATTTATTTTGGTTTAAGACCAAAGGTTGTGCTGAAGTCTTCAGCAGAACCCAAAATTAGCAAAAAGGCAAAGTGAGACCTTTATTGTTGCAGCTAAAAGTTGACTGCGCAGTTTCGATGGACGCTACACCATCTCGTCAGAACTTTCGCAACGAATGTATGTCCTTTGACTTAAATCAGGGTTCATATTAATACCAGCGGTCACATATGACAAATGATAAACGCTGATAAACAAAATATTCCACCGAACTAAGTCGACACACTAAAAATCTCACTTTGCCAATTCAATGTTATGCATGTGCTGGCATCGCTCGCAACAATGCAATGGTTGTTGTTGTACGGTATGTCCCGTCTTCACTGTACCTCGTGTGTATTGTTGTCGTTTGTATGTATAGTTGGTCTGTTATGTTGTATGTGTTGCCATTTATTTTGGTTTAAGACCAAAGGTTGTGCTGAAGTCTTCAGCAGAACCCAAAATTAGCAAAAAGGCAAAGTGAGACCTTTATTGTTGCAGCTAAAAGTTGACTGCGCAGTTTCGATGGGCGCTACCCCATCTCGTCAGAACTTTCGCAACGAACTAAGTCGACACACTAAAAATATCACTTCGCCAATTCAATGTTATGGATGTGCTCGCATCGCTCGCTGCGCAGTCAACTTTTAGCTGCAACAATAAAGGTCTCACTTTTCCATTTTGCTAATTTTGGGTTCTGCTGAAGACTTCAGCAGACTTCAGTGTGGCACTAATTTTATTCCGTTTTGATCCTAAATGTACGAATATCGAAAGATATCTTTATTTTACGTGTCTATGCAGTAACAGCAATTTACACACCGAAATTCACTATTCTAACTGCAATCGCTTGCTTGGTACCATTTTTATCCCTTTTGCCCAATTTTCCGCCTAAAAGTACAAATTTCGAAAAGATCCTTTATGTTTCGCGTCTACACAGTTAAATAAATGCATACACCGAATTTCATGATTTTAACTTCAACGGTTTGGTTGGTACCCTCTTTTCCAATTGAATCCCTTAAAAGTACAAATTTCGAAAAATCTCTCTATTTTACGTGTCTACGTAATTATAGGGATTTACACCGAATTTCATGTTTCTAGCTGTTATCGTATCATTGGTACTATTTTTATCCCTTTTGTCCCATTTCACCCGCTAAATCTTTTTTGTACTTTTTGGTGATTACACGTTGTTAGAGGAAGGTACGAAACGAATTTCAAGTGTATACAAATCAGAATTTTTCAAAAAAAAATTGCTTAAATATTCTAAATATTAGGGGTATTTTCAGTCCTTGTTAGGGAAAATTTTTTCTCTCTGGGCCGATTTCGCCCACTTTCAATCCCAACCGATCTGCAATCATAAGACACATTTAGGGAAAATTTGAACCTCCTAGCTTATTTCTTTCGTAAGCTAGCTAGACAGACAGACAGACGGACATGGCTAAATCGCCTTAGAATTTTGCCAGGATACAGAATATATATACTTTATGGGGTCTCCGATGAATATTTCAAGGTGCTACAAACGGAATGACAAAGTGAATATACCCCCATCCTGAAGGTGGAGGGTATAAAAAATAGGAATAGTACACACAAGTTGTTAATTCGACATCCTTGTCGATAAAATCTTTGACAATAAGAACGTTATAAATGTTCAGTCATATAGGTTCCTCACGAATTAGTTTTATTTAATTATCCCTTAGCATTATTTCTATTCCTATTTGACTATATCAAACTACTTATCAGAAGACGGTTTGCTACTTATGGACATGAACAGGGGAAAAAGGTTAAAAAATACAATTATTAATTTTTGGCCTTGAAAATGAAGAGCTACAACTTTGCCTCAGAGAGTAAATCAAAATTCCAAACGGTTACCAAGATATGAGCCTGAGAAAATGTTCATTTTTGAGCAAAAATGACACCGAGAACCCAAATCTTTGGGGGCCCATAAAAATGTGCAAGACTTTGGGCAAAACTGGGAGACACGGGTCTTTTTTGGTCTTTTGTCACGTAGTGGTGTCCATATATGGTTATAATTCCATGACTCAAGCGACACAAAAATGAAAAACAATTTTTTTCTGATGGTGCTACACTAAAAAAAATTAAAAAAAAATAAATTTTTCCATAACCAATTTTTCTTGGATTTTTCATTGTTTTTACACCTTGTGTTTATGAACTAATGAAAAAATTATAATTTTGATTATTTTCACTTTAATTCTGGTTGATTTTGTAAAAAATAAATCGGAAAAAATTCGTAAAATATAGAAGCCATCATTTAACCACTTACAATTTAAAATTTCAACAAAATGGATTGGTGTAATCATTTCGAAAATCAAAATAAAAGAATTAAAATTGCAAAAATTTTAAAAAATTTAACCCTAATATAACACAGCACCTCAATATTTTAATAGTAATTGAAATTACCTTTAAAACGAGGTATAACACATTAAAATCGATAAAGTTTTTCAGGAGTTACAGCCGATTGAATGAACCTTTCACCTTTTGAGAAAAATATTATGTTTTTCGCTGTTGAATTAATTGGTCATCAACAATCTATCGAGGTCAAAAACCGTACCGCTTGACATGGAATGACTCATATGAATAAACGACGAATGTGTCGATTAATTTATGTTTTTAGACCTAATATTATTTGTGTATTTTGTTTCTTCTCTCCAGTAGTGAAAACTGTCGAAGGTGAAAGATTAGTACTGGGTAATGTCCATCGCACAGACATGGGTGGCTACCTGTGCATAGCATCCAATGGGGTACCGCCTTCCGTGAGCAAGCGCTTTGATGTCCACGTAAACTGTAAGTCCATTATTTTCATTTAATTCTAATTTCCGTTGTCGCCAGAGCCGAAAACGAATAAATAGTTTAATCTTTTAGTCTTCTCACTTAAAACTTCAAATGTATTATTATTATGCAACAATAAAGAAAAAAATGTGTCCAAGTCTTAGAAATATACTCTGTGTGTGCATTGAGGCATACTGTTCCATATATTCAACAACAGAAGCATTTTATGGATATTTTACATACATATATAATTCTTAATTGTTCAAATTCCAACTTTCTTCGAATGCACCTTTAATATTTGCCGTGAAAATGTTGGAGTTTAAGTCCGATCTTTCCCGATTATACTTTAAATTAGGGCTACAAATGAAAAATGCAAAAATATCCTTCTTAACTCTGAGTAAAATCCATACTCCAATTTAGTTTAATAACTTTACTCCAGTTTAGTTAAAATGTCCTTACGAGAAGGAAGCTATAGTAGATATGAGAACAGTTTCCTTATTTCAAAGCATCAAAATATGTAGTGAATTTACCTAAAAACATTCTTTTGTATCTAGTAAAAACTTCATAAACTTAAATATATTCATACTTGTGCGCAAGAAAATTTAATAGCTTTTAAGGAAGAAAATAATGAAGTATTTTTTTGTATGGAAAAATTCCTTTTAGGAAGTTTTTACTTAAAAATATGATTATTCCTTGAAATTTAACTTAAATTTACGCCATGTTCTTCATACATTCAAGTATTAATGAATAGTGCGTTTAGAAAAATACATGAGTAATAGTCTAGGAAGCAATTCTCGTTCCAAGGTCATATCGCCCAAATTGAAAATGTCATAAAGCCCAAAGACAATGTATTGATTGTTGTTGTAGAATTTTGAGATTTTTGGGCGATACATTTGGGCATTGCGTCGTTATTTCTAGACCATAACGCCCAAATCTGTAACGCCCAGAACGTTAACTCCCAATTCACGGACCGTCAAATTTTGCGCCATATTACCCAAAACCCTCATGCTTTCAGCGTAGCCGGCCTTTCTATTTGGGCAAAAAACGGGATATATGAATTCGAAAAGCGGGATTTGGACGGATTTTGTGGTAACAAAAGCGGGATCGTGAAAATCATGAAAATTAAAAATATTTTAATGAATTATATATTAAAATAGTTGCATTTATAATATTTGTTTATTTTATTTTGATTTTCCTTATTTTTTATGTTAGCAGGAGTTTACAAATTTCACACTTTCAAAATCTTTACTTAGCTAGTAAGAAGTCAGTTAACAAATTTCAATGTTCCGAAATATGGACCTGCCAAAATTTTAATTGCAACGTACCAACTATAATGCTAAATGAAGAAGCGGGATAACGTGGGAAGAAAAATTTAAGCGGGAATGCATAGCAGGATAATCCCGCGAAAAGAGTTGTGGATGGTCATCTTAGGTATGTCTAAAACCAACGTATTGGGATTAAATATTTTCTCCTATTGGGTATGTCCAAAACAAAGTTGTTGCCGTAGGTGAAAATCTTTAATTTTACGTAAATGTCATAAAGCCCAAAATAAGTTCATAAAGGTTCTAACATTTTGATTGGACGATGTGAAGTTTTTTGATTATTGGCCTTTATGACATTGTAACTTTTAATAATTTAATAATGAATATTCAATGAGTGCAGCTTCTAGTAGACCCCTTCTCTTAGAATCTAAATAGTAGGTGTTTCAAGGCGAATAATTCACGTGGATTCATTCTAGGTGTAAAATTTCGAAACATATAGTTAATAGTACACGGACGGGCAGATAGCCATCGCAAAATCGTTTTTCTAAGTCGATATTAAAGACTAGCGTAGCTCAATTAATTATTTCTGTTCTATTGAGTCGGGCGGTGTATAAAGAGTGCAGATAGAGCATCCATTCGTATATTGAAGTGAACCATTTCAACTTTCAACAAATTACATTGTTAGAGCAGCATGGCATGTGAAGACTTTAATAGGGCGACGAACACATTCCCACACTCATCGTCCGTCAGCAGCAAAATCATCTACATCATGGACGTCATCGCCAATAAATTAAAAGCAATCTTTTATTGCCATAAACAAAACAATGTTCAAACACACGTACAAGTATGTACATATTTGCTTTTTTCGTCCCCCGTTTCCGGATGGAAACATCAGTTGCATTCCATCCTTAAAACGCATATTATTCATTCCAAACACATCAACCAGACACGCCATGCAACACAGTGTCGTGTGCTTGCCCAAAAATAGTTCGACGCGATAAATGCAAGTTTAAGTATACCCGTGAAAACTCCGACTGGTTGATGTCTAAACTATTGTCTGAAAAATCTGAAGACTCAACGTTTAACTAAATGTCCATTACATTATTCATTTGCCGATGAATTGGTTGATTTAATATTTTTCATTGTTTTTTTTTTTTTCACGGCACAAATTAAGACTTACTCTAGATGTTCGTATAGAGTTAATTTATTCAGGGGTAAATAATTTAAATTTAGACAAACGTAATATTGATTAATTAATATATATCCGTAGGATGCACACTGGTCCCAAATCCATTTTTTATGGCATAAAGTCGAAAAATAAACATACAGTCTTGTAATTTTGCACATTTGGACCGATCGGACCACGCCCACTACCACCTCCCATATAAACTCAATATATAACCAACATAATTATCACCCTGTATTGGTACAGGGTGACCAAAAACAAAATTTTATGAAACCTTAAAAGAATGAAGAGTTGTTTATTTTGACGAAATGTGTTTTTCTAAACATTATTACAAAAGAAAAATAAAGCATACAAATAGTATACTTTAAACTGCAATTTAAATAATTATTTCGAGAAATAAAGTAAAATATATACATGTGTACAAAAAGGTGAATGATGTTGTATACCATTTAAAAGGTACTTTCAATACCTTTTAAATAAAATATTGATGGGTCTCGTACACAATACTATATATTTCTATGGCTAATCAAAAACTGTGCTAAAATAAAATGACAATGTTTGGAGTTTGCCGAAAAATGCTGACGAGATATTATTTCCACAATAAACTACAACCTCAGACGAACACTTTCACATTTACACTTTGAGTCAAGTTGAGTCATACATATAACTTTTGGTCCACAACATTTATAGATTATGTTCTCTACAAATCACAATATTACAATACCTATGAATACTTATAAGACCACAATAATCATAAAATGTGAAATATAATTTTTCAACTACTAACTCTTGCCGTCAATTTTCATAATATAGTCGCTTTATTATTTTCTTTTTAAGTCTTGATTTTAATTAATTTTTAAAACTGCTTTATATCAAAATTAATCCCACTTTTTTTGAACCGCAAAGTTTAAGTACTATTCAGGCTTGTGGTGTTGCCACCTAATTTTCTCCAGTATATTTTCTTGATTGCTTGGAGTGTTGCCATAAAGAAAATATATACACATTTATCACTTTACAATTTAAATTTTTTTGAATTTCTGCCAAAAAAATGGATTTGGGACCATAGTGGTTGAGCCGAACCATTCGTGGTAGTCATATGAATGATATTGTGTTAAATAGCAAAATGCTACTTTTCCAATAAAACCATAAATTTACAAAAATAATCAGAACCTTTTTATAGCCGATTCTAATTTAAAATGTTACATGGCCCACCCTATATTATTACTGCGACGAATGTCTCCACTGTGTCCAGCAAAATCTCTTGGTTAGGCATCCATGCATATAAACACGTAACTAAAGGGTGATTTTTTAGCTATTATCTTTTTGGCGACACTGGTTTAAACAGCTGACGCACGTTTCGTGTTTTGTTTCACTGTCAAACATCATCTAGAAGAGGCATGGTAGGGTCATTTCAATCTTTCGATATTGACTCCAAACTAGACTTTCCAGTCTCGCAATTGACTTGACCTGTGGAATATTTTATTTTAGCTCATTGTTAGACATTCACTTGGCGATTTTTTAAATACTAAAATACATAAACAACTAAGAAAATGTAACTCACGTTCTTCAGTATATTCAAGAATCAAAAAAATATAGAAATAATAAAAAAGTCCTACCAGGACCTACAAGTTTCCTTTTACATCTGCAGAGAGGCGAGGAAAGCCTTCATTAAAATCTGAAGATGACTAACGAAAATAACGGACATAATCCACTTCCACAACAGATATTTCTAGGTTAAATACAACACAGTGTGTCAGTTCGTACAATATACGGTTGGAAGAGCGCTAAAAAAAGAATTCAAAGCGGGAGGTACATGTTTATGGTGTCTCCATCAATGCATGGACCGACGAGGTTCACTTCTAGATGAAATATAAAGTAATACTTGGTATTTGAGCGATCTATATAAAAATATGGACATTTGTTATGCCTACGATGTATGGATAGATGTTTCTGGGCAAAATATAACGTGCTGTGTCAAATTTGAACAAAATCGGTTAAAATATGTGGTTAGGAGAGTGGTAAAAGTCAAATCGAAAGTAGCATTTGAATGGGGCTGAATCTAAATCTGAGCCGATTTGATACACTTGATCGATAAAAGCTTCTACGTGAAGTATGGCGTGGAGCGAGAAAATGTTCGAGAAACTAGATATCGATTTGAAATACACAACATAAAACACGAGTCGATTTAATCTATCGGTCAGTTTTGTTTTCGAATACGAGAAGTCGACATAGATGGATCCATGGATAGAAGAATGTGAACAACTTCTGCCAAATAGAATCTCTCACTGAGCCACATTAAAATTGTCCGGTCGATATGTCATTTAGTTGTTACTTGACAGTTATAGGAAGCGTGGTAAATCAGGGAAATTGAAATTGAAATTATATCGGCATCGCAAATCTAGTATAGCTTTTAGAAATTTCATGCTGAAGCAGACACTTTGCTCGCTTAATAAATGACATTTTGCGAGACAGCAGACTATGTCCATCCATCTCTTCAGATAAGCGTGCAATGTTTGATATGTCATATTGATATGTTTCTGCTGGGAATACATCCCCGCGTACTATTGCGTACATGGGCACATTTTCATGTGTTTGTAGCAAATGCCCCTCATCACAAATCATTCCAAAGTATTTCCTAATATGTCACTTGCCGAAACGGAGTTTTCGTAAAACTTATGAATGACTTGAGAGTGTTTCTGCATGGTATGGATTTGAGTGACAACAGGGTTAAGCGAAAAGTGTCTCCCTTGTCCTTGTTCCTTCCAAGGCCTAGTCCTTGCGCAGTGTAAACACGCCCTTAACGCTTTTGAATAAGTCATTATAGGAGAACAGAAAAAAGTAACTATTTCGATTCTGAATAACGGGAACAACAAAATCGTCTCATATGAACACTTCTATGCACAGTGAAGAAGATCGCAACCACCTATTATCGCAAACCGCAGTTACTATGTGACATTCTCAAATCTGTGACCACCATAGTTACCTTTAATTGGTCATATAAGTTGGTGGGAACGGAATAAGAGTGCAAATATTAGAGATAACTTCTGCGAAACTTGAAATTTTAGTAAAAAATAAAATAGGTGTATTCATAGAGAAATGTTTTGATATCGTTTCACCAAAATGCATCAGAAAATGTTATGCATTGCACTTCAGCAAAATGCTTGTTGCATAATTTTCTTATTGAGGCCATGCAAAAACTGGTGTTTTTATTAATTAAAAAACTACAGAATTATGGCCCATGTATGTTGCAATAACCGCAATAGTTGCGACAACTAAACACCAAAGACGAAACTCTGTGGACGTATTGAATGGTTTATAGGCTGTCCATGGGGTTCACTGACATTTATTAATATCAGGAGAAGTATTTTTCAACATTTCTTTCGATATCTCGTGAAATAGAGGTAATCGCAACAACTCACATACCCAAATATTTTGTAAAATAAAATTAATAACAAAACAATACCACCAGTTTTTCCCTGGCCTCAAGCTGAATCAATCAATAAGAAAATTAAACAAACAGAAAGGTCAACGATACGTAAGCAAATCATTGTTGCATAATGTTATCGTAGATCCATAACGCAGTTCAATACTAATTTGTTTGAAGGAGATCCGCCTTTTCGGTAGATTATATTTTCCAGAGAAATCTCGAAACTGGAGAATGTCAGAGCGTGAGATCGCCACAAATAGGGCGATTGGACTCTGTTTTTATGGGACAAACATTTTTCTTTTAATTCGAAATTTTCAAAATAAATGGTTTCGTTTTAGCGCAGAAGAGTATTTGCACTTAAATACTATTCGGAAGATCTCCAAGGTTATGTGGACTATTTAACTTAACCCATAAATAGTTGTGGTCATTGCACATGGGATATAACTAAGACTAAGTAATCAGAGTGATTACTGAATTTGGCCTACGATAGCTAGCAATGGGTTTAACATGCGAGGTCAAACGGACCAGTAGTTACACAGCTATTTCCAAAATATTTCGATTTCCAATTCCTTTGTGTGAAGCTGACGCGAAATGATCGTTACCCGTCATATTATCCTAAGATATCTGGTGATACTAAACCATGCGGTAGAATGATTTATAATGCCCCGTCCCACAGTGTGGTGTGGATCGGATCGCTTGCCTCATCATGTCCGATGACCTAACTACATCATCAGTGATGTTGAATACTAGCATATTCTAATTATTCTGCAAGACCCATACAACAACAGCATCAGGCCGTGCTACCGAAAGGTGCGCAATTTAGCCACAACAACACCATTACTACTAGCACATGAGACCCTTCAACCTGCTAGACTTTGCGAACATAGGGCAGAGGAGGCGCAGGCTTGCAAACCTTAAGAAGTTTATAAATTATTTCTCTTTACATCACATCGCATCCTCTCCCAATTATCACATCGTTTGTCTAGCCTGCGAATTGATCTGAATATCTGTATCTGAACTTCAATACATCGCCTTTTGTATATTATTAAAGTTTCACGACGAAGTCCACTGTTTTGGCGTGTGAATGTTTATTACATATTTTATAAATGGGCGTAGTTTGTCCCTTTGAAACTACTTCTCAGTTATTCCTATTACCAATAGTCTCGGTACCTGTAATAGTTCATCAGAAGAGCAGAGTATGTCCATCCAGTCGATACCTTGCAGTTCATTAAGGAGTCGCATATGAAGAATTAGAATTTGTTGCGGTTTCAATACTATGGCCAGCATTGACTCAAATGTGGTTTGGAATGGATCTTTAATGTGACCTTCATGCTCGCTTTTGTGACGGTTTTGCGAGTTTTTTCTTATGGTGTTGGACAGTTTGGTTGGCAACGAAGAAGGACTCCTCGTGAGAGCATAAAATTAAATTAAGTTTTAAATTTTGTTTGAAATTACAGTCTCTGGGACAACGGAACAAAGAATAAAACAGACATTTTACATTGCACTTAATCCGGCAATTTGTTACGCTCTCCTTTTGTACTTTCATCTTTGTCTTTTTTCTGTTTGTTTGTTTGTTTGTCTGCCGTTGCTCCGACGTATTCTCTATTCTTTTGTTCGTTCGCATACGCTTGGTGTACGGACAAAACCGCTACACAGTTCCGCCATCCATCAAGGCCGTAAATCAGTTGGTGGGAGCGCCAGTTGAACGAGAAGTCACACTGGAATGCATTGTGGAAGTCTACCCGAAACCGTTAAATGGCTGGTATCGTAATGAGGGTAAGTTGAATTGAAGACGGCAAACGAGACGAAGTTCAATGAATCCAGCCCCCCCCCTTCGCTATCCCTTGTCCCCTTTTGCCACGGCACTACCCCTTCCCTTCCCGATCCTATGCTACCCCAAACAACCTTGTAAGATTCGTCTTAAATTTAAGTTAAATTCGTATCCTTTCAATTTGTGTCATGGCTGTATATGTACGTCTGTATGTATGGCTTTGTAATTGTATCCCACTCACCCTGTATCCCATCTGTACGAGCGCCTGAATGATTTTGAGAGGGCGTGTGTTCGTCTCCATTTTATTTAACTCAAGTTGATGTTATTGTGCTTTTTTGTGTCTTTTAATGCTATGATTTCCAACCACCTCCACCATCGTCGTCATCGTCGTCATCATCATCATCGTCATCGTCTTCAACGGCGTCACCATTAAAAGGAAACCTAAAGCTGCACAATGGCAACAAGTACAATATATCCGAGAGCATGATTAACATGTACACTTGGCATCTTAATCTGACAATACGTCATCTGACTAAAGCGGACTTTGGCGCTTACAGCTGCTCCAGTGTAAATGCTCTAGGCAAGAGCGAGGCCCGCATACGACTACAAGGTACGTATCTATCTATCCATCTATCTATCCATTTGTATGTAAGCGTATGTGTGCAGTCAGTCCGGGTGTACGTCCTCGCCACATCCACATGGGCTGATTACGGTTACTCTTCTCCTTAAAGTCATATTTAGTCAACCCAATGAATTGTATTGAATTGAATTTGTGTACTCGTACCGGGCGTCCTCGGCAAGGAACTCTTTACCGTTATCTAGTCTGCGCTAGTGTACTCCTCGCCGTAGGACGATATCTACTGTCATCCATCCATTCTAATCATCTGCGATAAATCAATTGGTATTTCGGAAGGCAGCAAGCAGCAGGCAGCGTGCAAAAGACACTGACATCATACCAGACAGAAGGAGAGTGAGAGAGGGGGAGATGTTAGGGCGATGGGCGAGGTCGAGTTGACAAACTGCTAGGGAGGGGTATTAGGGTTTGTGTCGATAGGAAAGCGTACATTTTTCTAAAGCGGTTCAGTTTGGTTTGTGTCGAACCCATTCACAGACAAGTCAATAATATCTTTTTATCACAGTTGTGCAGGGACAAAGTTATTGCCACAGCCTGCCAAGCTGAGAAAGAAAGCGCATGAATTACCGCACCAGAAGTATTCCGACTAGAAGTTTGTAATAGAATAAAACAACTGAATTTGAATTTGGTTAGCCGAGGCACTGTTCTACAACCGATTGCACAGTGCAACGAATTCAAACAAGTTGTATGGCCGCAAAAGACCCGGTCCAAAAGTGGAATATGACTTGAAGAATGCACGTTTAGGAATGGTTCGGTATGTTCTAATCTTAATAGAGCTGTTGCACCATATGCGTTTCCTCACTATTTGACTCGATTAATTGTACACACACTCTACAGAGTAGTGGTATCATGTGGAGCAGAAAAAAGTGTATCGCATTGAAGGAGTGACTTAAGATCATATGTATGTTTGGACCAAATCCGTTTCATGACTTTTTAAAGTGTTTGAGCCATGTCCGTCCGGCTGTCTGGCTGGTGTACTGTCGAAAGCAGTTAAGGAATCGATTCAAACTTTGCTCATGGTAATATTTTTCCCAAACTTAGTTTAATTTCGAAGATGAGCGAAATTGTCACGCCGCTTGTGGTACCTCCCACACAAATGGTCCATATTTATACGTTAAACTAAAACCAATGTAACCTCCACACGGCTATTCGGAATCAGCTATATTCTGGTATTGGATGAAGCTTTCATAATCACTTTAAGCGTACAATATTTGGCGGATATTGCCCATCCATCGATTAGCTGAAATTCGAATGTATTACATTCAAAACTCATATAAAATTATTTTTTCAAAATTTGTTGTCAAAAAAATTTATTTTTTATTTTGAGTGAAAAAATTGAGAGCCTGAGGATGCGATGTCCAGTTGAAATCAGCGAACCACGATATTAGTCCCCCGCTAAGAATTTGTGGAGCGCTAGGTGCATTTCAATATAATATTTATGTCTGAGTAACAAGGTTACTCGTTATAATATCGTGACGGTTTCAATACCCTTTCCAAATCGAATATCGTTGCAGTTTCAGAAATAATTATTTTTCAGATACCATTCATTATAGATACTGAAATAATATCTTTTTGAGATTTTTTTCCAAAATCGTCATGAGCAAATTATTGAAATATATGTTGACGAAAGAGAGTCTTAGAATCCATAAGACAATAAACAGCAACGAAGATAAAGAAAATACAAAGCTGCAGTACTCCATCACAATAATAATATTGTGATATTAGTACTAGGTTGTGATAATTTATATTATTAGTTATTAATTGTGTCGTGAAGTCCTGTTGTTTGTAATAGTATAAGTCATTACACTTGTGTTGTAAAACTGTTAGGGACATAGCATATTTCACTAAAACGTAGGAAAAAAGCCAACGAAACGTCGAAAATAATGACGAAATATACTTGTTTTATTTAGATCTAATAGAAATGCCAGACCAAAGTAGCCCAACAATATAATCAAAAAACAAGAACTCAACTGATAAAGACACAAAATGCTGAAATGCGTTTCAATCCGAAATATCCTCAATTAATTTTGAAGGGATAGATTATATCGAGCAATTGAAATACCGTTATCGTAACGTTCTTAATTCGATAACATTATCATTAAAATGATCTCTATTCACTCGACCCCATTCGGAAGTGGCCAGTATAACCTGACCACGTGTCTCATCCATCAGCTGCTTTTTGTCTTCAATCTCTTGAAGACTTGATCTATGGTCGAATGACATTTACATTTTTAGCCGACTAAAGTCAGACTAAAGTCAGACTTACGTTGATTTAGTTATAACACCGTACAACTTTTAAAAAAACAGTCTATACACCTGAACCAGATGATGTACGTCTGAAACTAAAGGCAAAGAATACAGTTTTTCAAAAATTATTCGCACCCTATGTTACCGGTAGAAGTAACAAATTAAAGAGGAGAAAATTCTTCAAATTGCATAATCCTGTTATTACTGAATTATGGTAATGCATATAAATATCTCGGTATGATCGGTATAAGATAATTGCAATATGTAAATATGCCTGTGCCAACACATTATTCATGTGTCTAATATTGGGCTATAAATAAAAAAATTGTGAATGCTCAAAATTTACCAGGTCTAATTGATTCTTTATCGCTATTGACGGATGCCAAATTTGTCAACATCCAAACTGCAAGAAATGTGTTTATGCGCTGAACTTTTTCAAGTACCGAGGAATTCGATCAAAATTTCAATATTCAAAGAAGAAACTTGCTAATATATATAATTATAGGAAAAACACGCGATTCTAATGATAGATGGACTATGTAATTTTGCCGATAATGGCTGTTGGACAAATGTATCAAAATTTGCTTTGAAGGTTTCGATATTAATATTAACTGGTTGACAAACGTTCGCAAAATTCTGATTTTTACCAGTAACAACGCCAGCAAATAAATTACAGTAACTTTTCACAATGTTCTTACATTGTAAAGACCTAACATATAATAAAAAATATTTATTATAAATATTATTTTTGTAAATGTTACCTTGTGTTTAAAATTACTTATCGTTCGTTTAAAACAAAGCTTCATAATGGCCTCAGTATCAAGTGATATTTAATAACATGAGTTAATACATAATTACAACACCTATACCTATATCTCTATAAAATATACTACATTTTTCAAATAATATTCTGCCAAATGCGAAAAAGTGTCTTATAAAGAAAATAATGAATTTTTTTCTGGAAATCCATATAATCGAAAAAAAACAAACAATATTTATTCTGAAGCGTACTAAAATGTAATCTATGGAATGTACTCAATTTAAGCGCCTTGGTAGTTTAAACGAATAAATAACATTCATATTGAGTAAGTTTTATTTGAGTTGAGTACGCACATACTAAATTCAAGTAGAACAATATCCCAGTTCGAATCATGTAAAACATAATCTTGAGTTGAGTAAAGGTGTACCGGGTGCCAATAGCATTAATTTCAGCCTATTCATACTGCAATTTACTACACTTTTTTTTTGGTGTAGCTAAATATGTATTGAAGATGGAACATTTTGAATAAGGGCAGCACACCTTAATTCGCATACAATTTCATCGCTCGGCGAAAGCTATAAATTTATGTGATAAGTATGCGATTTGTATGTTTTGTTTCCACGTGTGATCTTAAGAAATTAAGCGATGGCCTAAGCTGTATGTCCCTGCTTATCGCCATGTAGAGATATCAATCTTTTTTTTGTGGTTTACTATATAATAATTTTTTGTTCGATTCGTGGCACTGTGCCTCTCATGCATCAGTTTATGTGTGTCGAACAGTCATCTTAGAAGAAATATTAGTACTATTTGGCTAATGTTGTCATTGAAAATCCCAACACGATATCATACCGAGTTGGTAATAAGGTTTTATCGATTCCTTTATTGCGAATGAATACTCTGCTGGATTTTCTTCAATTCGAGCGCAATAAAAATCAATTCAATCGGATGTTGAACATATTCGATTTTATTTGCTTGTCTGTCCTTTTGCGCTGTCCGCTGGCTGCTGGGCTGGTGGGGTTCGTGGGGTCGAGCAGATATCCAAACGGAGGGTTAGTTGATTTTTCACGTCACTTGAGGCAGAATCTGAGCTGAGGGGTAGATACACGCAAGATTTTTTAATACTTACTCTATATATGCAATTGTGCTAATTGCCCCAATTTGTTGCAGAGCTTCGCTTGCCACCGAAACCAACCACAACGCCGACGCCGTATGTGCATACGACGCAGAAGCCCCGTCGCAAGCCTCCGTCGAGTATGAACAAAGGCCTCAACGAGGTGGTGCGAGCCAAGGAGACGCACTTCACAAATCAAATGCAGGAGAACGAGATTCTAAGTGGCAGCAGTGCACAAGGAATCAACATCATCAATGGCATTGTTGTGGGACCAGGCAATGGCATCAATGTCGCAAATGGCTTGTCTAACGGAGCGGAAGGTAAGTTACGATTGAATAAATTCCTTAAATACACGCACACTCCCCCACAAACACACAGCCAAGCCAAACAAATTAGCCAAGTCGGGCGTGATATAATTCACCCGGGAGCGTACACTCTCATCTTAAGAACCACGTAAGGATGTAAGTGGATGTGTAAGTGCGATTGCCGAGGGCGAGCTCCTCTCAAACAAAGCATTGCTTGTTCGTTCGTCAGTCTAAGCAAAACAAAAAAGAGTGGTAATCCTCGAGATTCTTTGTCCGCCCGTATGTATGTCACGCAGTCAAGTAACCGGTACGCCGAGTCCCACATCTGCCATGTACCGAAATCAAATGTGTTAATGTGACTTTTCCCCGAAATGTTACTGCTTTTGCATATTTACAACGACCGCACACTCACATCCCCCTCCGTACACATGTCTGTTCCAATATGGCTGAGTGCGTTGGCTGAGACATGCCACAGCACATGTTGCAGGTGTGGCATGTTTAGTTTACCTAGTCGAAGGCGTGTTTTTCAAATCATTACTCTTCTTTCTTTCTTCTTCGTTACGTTTGCAACATCCTGAAATATTCATCGGAGACCCTAACAATGTAAAGCATGATAGTGTAAAAACGAAACGAGTTCGCCAGAAGTATGTCCTATTCTTTATTTTCCATTTTAAATTGTAAAATCCAACTTCACTGTATGGCTACGGTGATATTTTGACTTTTTGATTGTGCAGTGATTTCCCGATTTGAAGGACAGCAAAATTGTTACTCTACCTACGGTTTACAACGAACAAAAATAAAATTTAACCCCTATTTAACCAATAAATTAAAATGCTGGTACAGGGTGGCTGATGAATATTGCTACATTAAGAAACGCGAATTCATATAAATTATTTTATTTTTATTCATGTTTATTACATCTTTTCAAGGGCTTTTAAAAATAATATAATTTAAATGACCTCCATGCGCGGTAACGCATGTGCGACGTCTTATGTTATCTTATTGCTTCAATTGTTGTTCGAATGCTTTGCCTTGTTGGCCTTTTTTCTAAACTTCCTCTTTGCAATAACCCCACAAGAAAAAAGTATGGTGCTGTAAGGTCGGGAGACATTGGGGGCCAAAAAAATGTAGAGTTTTTTGAAATCAGCTTATTGGACAACTTCCGTTGCAATACTGTCATAACATGACTGGATTCTCTTTCGGCGCAGTTCTGTAAAGAAAAACGCTTTCAGCATCTGTAAGTAACGGTCACCGTTGACCGAATCAGTAGGACCGGTTTCTTCGAAAAAGTAAGGTCCGAAATACTCAAGCGGTATCTGTAGACCACCACCATTTAATCATTAATAAATTTTCTTGCCAAATTCCAAGCAAAGCTGCCGGTCTGCCATCTTTATGCAAAATTGTCTGTAATGATTGTCTGCTGATAATCATTTGAGCAGATAAGCTACTTGTCGCAACTGCAAAGATCTTGGAGGACGCACAATCTAATATACTTGTTTATTAGATATTATTATACATTTCTTTAAATTAATGATAGAAAAATGATATAACGTTTATTTTTTGTAGCAGCCTTCATCAGCCACCCTATATTAAATAATTAAAATGGATTGGGTCAATTATGGTTAGCGAGGCTAAGTTCAAAGAAAGCCAACAAAAAATATTTTTTGAAAATTTAATTTGATACAAATATTTATTTTGTAGTTGGCTGTAATGTGAGCAAATATTCGTATACCCGCCACCTAAGGATTCCGTTTGTAACCAAACCAAAATGAGCTAGAATGCTCAAATTTTCCGTAAGTTTGTCTTATGGTTGCAGAGCGGTTGGGAATGAATATGGGCGAAATCGGCAAAGAGGGAAAAAATTTCCCTAACAAGGACTGAAAATACCCCTTAATATTTGGTTTATTAAAGCAAATTTTTTGAAGTTTTCTGATTTACATGCGTTGCGTACATTTCTATTGTAGCGCGAAATTCGTACCTTTATTAGGGTCAGCTAGAATTATGTTCGTACAGTCCACTGTGGACGTGAAACATAATGGATCTTCAGTATTAGTTAGGGTTTGCATCCCGGGATTTCCCGCGGGAAAATTCCCGGGAATTCGCACATTTTTCATTTCCCGTATCCCGGGAAATTCGTACGGGAATCCCGCGGGAATTCAGAAGAACATTTTACATATTTCTTCGCATATTTTTTCCATCATTTCCACAATAAAATTAAAAATGTTGTATAAAAATTTAGATCACGTCGTGTTTCAAATATTGCAGTTGGATGACAAAATATTTTTAAGCTGCGTTCGGACATAGACTGAAAATCCAATTTTTCGGATTTTTTCTGTCAAGCTCCATATGGGCATCTTCCAGAAAATGTCTACCAAAAAAATGAAATCAGACCACACTAATAGCCTTTATCTTTATTTGTTCCTATTTCGACAACTTTTTTATTATGAAACTTTAAGATAACTTGTTCTCTTTTATTTTTACTAAAAGTGTTATAACGAAAATTACTAATTTTTTTTAATACGAGTGAAAATGTTTGTCCCGTCCGTTTTGTCGCGTCCGTATTTCTGCTGTACGTAATTAACAAATTTAAGAGATAATTCTCATATTTCATAAATCTACGAACAAAATATATGCTGACCTTCATTTACATGTATATAAGGAAAAACAAAGTTCTCAAAAAATCGGTACTTCTATAACCCTTTTTACTTCTTTTTTGTCGCGTCCGTTTCGATGTAAATTTGTTTATAATTTTGTACAAACTTGTACTAAATCCTGGCGATATATTTTTAAAATGTAGTACTCTTTAAGCGCTTCAGAGAACTAAAGAGGCTGATCGACTTCTTCAGTTTCTTCGTTCGGGCCAGTGGGAGATGCCCATAAGTAGATTTTGTGAGTGTATCCGAACGCCAAAAATAAAGAGTTAAAGTTTACGAAGCGACAGGACAAAGAACAAACATTTCATTTGATGCTCTACTGACTATTAATGTGTACGATCGTTCTCCGTCGCGTCCACATTTTCCAATAAAATAAGAAATATCTATTCTTTAATTAATTTTGAAACTTGAAAAAATGGTTAAATTGATCTCACATTGCGGTTTATTATTATATGATTTCTGTAACAGATTCGTTGTGAAACATATATTTATTTTACTTTAATAAAATGGGAATGTTTCATTGGAAAAAATTAGCTTAACTCATGGTAAACAGTATGTTGACGATTTCCCGTGCTGTCCCGGGATCCCGGGAAATTGAAAAAATAATTCCCGTTTCCCGGGAAATAAAAAGTACGGGAATGTGCCTTGAAATAGTTCACAAATATCGCAATATCACAATTTTCCTCGAATGGCTCTGAATTTCTATGTAAATGATTGAACTCCGTGGTGGAGGGTATATAAGATTCGACCTTGCCGATTTTAACGCCTTTCTACTTGTTAACTTTAATATTTTAAATTTTATACATAAAACATCGTATCTGAAATGAAGTAGAATTTGTTTCTTTCACAAAGTGACGTGTCTGCTTTGGATTTTTTATACCCCCTAGGAGCTTAAAATTTCCTCTAAATGCGTTTTTTGGTTACACATCGGTTGGGATCGAAAGCCCAACCCAGAGGGAAAAGATTTATCCTAACAAGGACTGAATGTACCTTCTAATATTAAGAATATTTAAGCAATTTTTTTACACTCCACGAGAGTATTATGTCTTTCTGCATTTGTGTGTAACACCCAAAAGGAAACGAGTTAGACCCATCGTTTATTATACAGATCGGCTTAGAATCACATTCTGGGTCGATTTAGCAATGTCCGTCCTTTCGTCTGTCTGTCCGCATGTCCATCTATTGTTGTAATCAAATTACAGGTCGCAATTATAGTCCGATCGTAACAAAAATTGGCACAAGCAAGTTTTGTGGGTCAAGGACGAACGCTATTTAATTTGGAAAATCGGTTCAGATTTAGATATAGTCCCCATACAAATGTCACTCCCGATTTGAATTTTCCCCCCCTATAAACCACATACAGTACCCGATTTTCTTCAAATTTGGCTTAACACCTTATAATCTACCTAGAAATACCTGTGGCAAAAGCGGGTTAGATCGGTTTAGATTTAGATATAGCCTCCATAGAAATGTCGCTCCCGATGTCTGTCCCCATAAAATGTCCTTTCCGATTTAACATTTTTTGTCAAACACATACATTTACAGGATATAAAATTCCTTCCCGATTTCAATTTGTACAAGCACCAAAAAGTAAATAAAAGCTTTAGCTGGCGAAATGGGGCAAAAAGAGATAAAAATGGTACCAATGTTACGACAACAGCTAGAAACATGAAATTTGGCGTGCACATCCCTCTAATTGCGTGGATTCGTAAAATGGAGATTTTAGAAATCTTACTTTTAAGGGATGAAATTGGAAAAGAGGGATAAAAATGATACCAACCAAATCGCTGAAGTTAAAATCATGAAGTTCTGTGTATACATTAATCTGTTTGTGAAGATGCGAAACAAAAAGGATTTTTTCGAAATTTGTACTTTTATGTGGGAAATAGGGTGAATGGGGATACAAATGGTAATAACCAAACGGCTGCAATAATGAAATTCGGTGTGCACGTTTCATTGACTGCGTAGACGTGCATTCGTGATCTAAATGGGATCACATTTGGCACCAATCAAGCGGCTGTGGCTAGAACCATGATATCGTCTGACTGCGTATACGCTCAAAATATGAGGTACAACATTTTCTAAGTTCGTTCTTTTAGGGTCAAATGAAATGCATATGATCTATATGTAAATGTGTATATTCCACTCTGCAACATATTGGATCCTCAATATTAGACACTTTTCTATCAAAATGGTACAGACAGTTAGGCTGTAGCGGGAATCAAGAAGTTGCAAATGGGGAAAATCATGCTTGAGGGAAATTGTAACGAAATATTTAGGGCATACTTACGAAGGTTGCTGCCTCATGTTCCCTCATGATTATTACACTTGAAGTTTTATATTTATATATAGTAGATGACTATTAATATTATAATAATGAAGAATCACAATTTTCCTAATATGGTCAAACACATACATTTACAGGATACAAAAATCCTTCCCGATTTCACTTTTTTAGCGAATTGAATTGTATAGGATAGAAAGTGGAGTGTATCATATAGCCGGCTCCGTCCGTCTTTAGCCTTTGCTTACTTGATTTATTTTAATTACTAGCTGACATATTTTAAAAACTTTATTGTGATTGTAGTCTGAAGTTTTGATAAATGTTTAAACAAAATTGAAATGGAAAATATTTATTTCTAAGTGATCCTTTTATGCATCAAGGGTTGCTGTCATAGATATTCATTTTAAGGATACGGCCATGACATTCAATTCGGATTACGCCACTGGAAAAATTAACACGCGTGATGAATTCAGTACTGCTGGAAATGTGTGCACGTTCGCTCATGGATCTTCAACAATGTTTAGTACAACCTTACGTATGAGTTCGTTTTTATGCAGTGAACTGGGAAAATCGATGGGGAATATAATGCAGAAACGTCAACAGTAATGTTCCACTGAAAATTTCCTACAATTTTTTGAAAATAATAGTACAGATTGTTCGATCTGCAACTTGTTTCGCTTGAACGTACTTAATGTGAATGTCGTAACGTGTTTCCACAAATAAAACAACTTCAAGCAAGTCGTTAGCTTATTGGATGGAGCCGCCCGTGGAATCAGTGGCCTAATCGGCTTTGATTGTTACAACGTTCGGTCTAATGCCTTCAATGACTTTTCGTGAGCAATCGTATATTCGTACTATAGATGAAGTTTCACTGCTGCAAAACCTTAGTCCTCGCAAATTTCTTCGAAACCTTGCTCGTTGGAACTTCGTTAATTTGCATAGTCAAGGGAAAATTGGATGCTGAATGAACTGCTCGACCTCTCTTTCAACAACTTAGCTGCAATTCCCGATGAAGGAAGTGCAAGTGCACTTGAACTCTGTGAGAGAGTCGTTGTCAAAATCAAAATCTATGCGATCAAAGCAGTAAGTGTCATTGCAAAATGATCAGATTTCAACTAATGATTGTGTGTTGCCAGAAGTCATTTTGACTTTTTTGAGAGAATTGGTCAAAAGGTCGCCTTACGATTTTTGATTCAAAACCCATAAGATGTTGACGATTTTCTGGAATCTGTAGTTTTGCTCTTAAAAAATGAAAATATTGAGATCATCTTATAAGTAGACTTCTGAAAGCACATGTCGTCGATTGTGATGCCTGCGGAAAAAGTGGAGGATATCTTTATTGGATAGAAAAGGTTGGTTTTGGTTGGAAAAGGTTTTTTAATATCTTTCAAAATCAAGTTATTAAGATTCACAGCATGCATAAGGCATGTCTTTTGTCATTCCCGGCTTGACTTTCTCTCTATAGATATTTTATTTTTGAACCAATTTTGGTCATATAGAAACATCTGCAGTAAAATCGAATGATCGCATCCGTACATGTTTTGATATTTGTAATTTTAAGTTACATTTTCAATTATCCAAGTTTGGCAATGAAACCCTTGTGGCAGATATGAGAGTGATATTATAGCCTTTTAGTATGTAATTACGTAAAGCATATGTTTATTAAAATAACTAGTAAATCAAAAAAAATTTTTTTTCAAATCCATGCTTTATGCAAGCAGAATTCTATTGGGCCTAGAAATTCTTTTTTAGTTATCTTTTGTAGAAGGAAAAATTACTGCGTTATCAGGAGCAGAAATAATAGATTTTTAATTTGTGGTTTGTATGGGAGGTACCACGCCCACTTTTGCATTACAGCCCATTTTAGGCGCAACTACGCACATTGATGCTAGATGCACTTACACAAAATTTGAGCACTATACGTGTCATAGAACTGACACTATTCGATAATATATTTTAACTTCGTATGGGAGGTGGTACGCCCACTATTCCAATACCGCCCATTTTTGGCAGAACTACGCACATTGATGGTAGATGCACTTACACAAAATTTCAGCACTCTAGGTGTCATAGAACTGACAATATTCAATAATAGGTTTTAACTTCGTATGGGAGGTGCCACGCCCACTTTTCCAATACCGCCCCTTTTTGGCACAACTATGCGAATTGATGCTAGATGCACTTACACAAAATTTCAGCACTCTAGGTGTCATAGAACTGACAATATTCAATAATAGGTTTTAACTTCGTATGGGAGATGCCACGCCCACTTTTCCAATACCGCCCATTTTTGGCACAACTATGCGAATTGATGCTAGATGCACTTACACAAAATTACAGCACTCTAGGTGTCATAGAACTGACAATATTCGATAATAGGTTTTAACTTCGTATGGGAGGTGCCACGCCCACTTTTCCAATACCGCCCCTTTTTGGCACAACTATGCACATTGATGGTATATGCACTTACACAAAATTTCAGCACTCTAGGTGTCATAGAACTGACAATATTCAATAATAGGTTTTAACTTCGTATGGGAGATGCCACGCCCACTTTTCCAATACCGCCCATTTTTGGCACAACTATGCGAATTGATGCTAGATGCACTTACACAAAATTTCAGCATTCTAGGTGTCATAGAACTGACAATATTCAATAATAGGTTTTAACTTCGTATGGGAGGTTCCACGCCCACTTTTCCAATACCGCCCATTTTTGGCACAGCTATGCACATTGATGCTAGATGCACTTAAACAAAATTTCAGCACTCTAGGTGTCATAGAACTGACAATATTCAATAATAGGTTTTAACTTTGTATGGGAGGTGCCACGCCCCTTTGTCCAATTGGTCAAATTTTTCCATTTCCTTGTATTGTCATCGAAAATGATTAAGTGTGCAAAATTTGAGCAAAATTGGTTGAGAAAAAAGCTTTCAAAAATTGATTTCAAATTTTGTGGCACACATAGAAAGTAACCTTATATAAAGCATGGAAAAATGCGGTGTATGTTTTTTGAACTTACAGTGATTTTTCTTCAATTTTTTATTTTGACGATATTTTTTGAAAATTTATCAACAAAAGTTATTTTTTGGCCCAAGGACAAGCGGTATTGAATTTGAAGGAAATCGGTTCAGATTTAGATATTTAGATATTACTATTACTGGATCAGGATCAGGATCATGTTATATTTGAACTAAAAACAGCTAACGGGCAAGTGGACGACATGGGTTCATGGTTTGATATAGCCCCCATACAAATGTACCTCCGATTTACAATATTACTGCTGCACATTTTACATCGGACCATGATCAAATTTCCCACACAATGTTACATTTAGACTAGAAACATCTCTTTTGAAAACCAGCTATATAGGTCAATGTTTTGGTATAGCCCCCATACAAGTGGGCCCTAGTTCACACTATTATCGCTCTAGACCCCACATCTTACATTGGATTTTTATAAAATTTTGCAGATCATATTATATTTCAATAAAAAATACCCACTTTGAAAGTGATCTATAGGAGCCTACCTTTTAATGTAGCGCCCTTACAAATGGGCCCCCATTTTTTTAATTACCCCTCTTGGACACACATTTACATCGGAAGTTTATCAAATTTTGCCGATTATATTATATTTCAACTAAGAATACATACTATGAAAGTCAAATATATGCGTCCATATTTTGGTATAACCCCCATATTAATTGGGCCCCCATTCTACTCACTTCGTGCGTTTGCAGATCATGTTATATTTCAAGTAAGAATACCTACTTTGACAGTGATCTATATGGGCCCAAGTTTTAATGTAACGCCCTTACAAATGGCCCCGCATGTTTAGTATTACCCTCTAGGACCAACATTTTACATCGGAAGTTTTTCAAATTTTGCAGATCATGTTCTATTTCAACTAGGAATAACTATAGTTATTGTGTGACTCGTAAAGGTACGAAAATAAATTATTAAAATAAATCTATCCTTAAGAAATTAAAATTCCTGCAAAAAGGAGAAAATATCACCAAATGAAAAACTGAGCTTTTCTACATACTATCTATAGTTTCATGTGTATATGGTATTGTTAAAAAATAAATGTTTTTTAAGATTGGGATAGGATAACTCTCGAGATATCATATTACGTCTCCCTGAAACAATATTACAAAAGTATGTCTTCGCTTCTCCAAGTTCCTGTGTTTCCAACTCACAACCTTAGCAATGCAAAGCGGACGTTCTACCTACTATGCCACAGTGACAGTTTTTGATATTTGATATTTCTCACAAATTAGAAGGTAAATGACAAAAATTCATTGTATTATTGGTTTTAAACCAAGTAGGGTCGTGTCTTCAATAAAATGTCTACAACTATTTCGAATGCTTATAAAAGACACATAGCGCTGATGGATGTTTTTGAATACAGTTTTCAAAAAAGTTTCCTATGTATACCCTCCTCCAAATTATGGGTCGCAATTATAGTCCGATCTTAACAAAAATTGGCTAAAGTAAGTTTTGTGGTGACATTGAACCACAAAACTTACTTTATACTATATAATTTGAAGCAAATCGGTTCAAATTTAGATATAGCCCCAATAAAAATGTTGCTCCAAATTTGACTTTTTCCGCTCTAGAAACCACATATTTTACCCGATTTTCTTTAAATTTGGTACAACATCTTATAATCCCACTAAAAACACCTATGGTGTAAGTGGGTAACATCGGTTCAGATTTAGATATAGCCCCAATACAAATGTTGCTCCCAAATGTTTAACCTATTTTGGCCAAAGTTTATATATTATATTTCACCTATAAACATACGTAGTAAAAGCGGGTCACATCGTTCCAGTTTTTAATATACCCCCATACAAATGTTCTTTCCGATTTAACATTTTTGGTCAAACACACACGTTTACTTATATTAAATATTTTGGCAGAACGCGGTATATTTTACCTTGAGACAATTTGACAGTGGGTTATAATGGTCTATGGCCCATAATCCTTACCGGTAACTCCTTTATTTGTCGAATTCGGCTACACATATTGAACATTTCATCACGTTTACAGAAGACTATTGTGTAGATAAACTTCTTTAATTTTTTACTAGAAGTGGCATTGAATTCGGCACTAATTGAATCCCAGAATAGACATGAACCATCTATAGCTTAACAGTGCCTCCCCCCAAGAAAGTGAGCGGAGCACGTAACCAAATATTTTAAAAATGATATATCAATTCAAGAATCGATCAAGTTGGAAACACTTTCTCCAGCAAGAATATGAATTTGACCTAAAATTATTATTTGTATACTATTGGGAACAGCTTAGACGCTAGAGGTTCTTCACCATCAACAAATTCTAAGGCGATCCATTTATCCGTTCGTCGGATCGCAATAAAATTCGGCGCCAGTAAGTATTGGGGGTCAAGTACGAAAGATAACGAAAACACATGTCACCCCGATTTTAATTTTTACCCTCTATAAATCGTAAATTTAAATCGAGTTCTGTCAAATATTAGACAGCACATAATTGTTTTCACTGAAACGTCGGATCATATAGATTCCATATAGATCCCAAACAAATGTCCTTACTGTCTGAGTGTCTTGACTTCTTCCCGCATGGAAGCTCCATATATAGGGTCAGCAAAATAACTTTTTTAAAATGCTATAAAAAACTACAGAATATTTTCTCAAATTTCATTTTTTTATTTGAAAGTACAATCCTTCCGGTTAATAGTGGAAAATAATTTCATTCAAATGGCTGCCTCGGGCACCCCACAAATAATAGTCCAACGGTGGAATAGTTGAAAAAAAAAAAACATTAGATGGCGAACCCTGTATTACCTGATTTGGTCAAATGTGGTACAACGTTATTTTCAAGAAGGAAATGTATAAAATGAAAGCGGACACTTGCTTCCCGATTTGATTTTTTGGCGTTCAAGAAGTCTCGCATTACATTGGATTTTTTTTACATTTCCCATTTTATGCTATATTTCACCTGGCAACGTCTGTATTGAAGGTGGTCCACTTCAGCCCCATAATAATGTCTCTCCTTATTTTAATGTGTATTGCTCAGGAGCCACATAATGCAACTCTATATTTCGAACATTAGATCACATCACCGACATTTTAAAGCATATAGGGAAGACAACAAAAACCTCCTAATAATATGGAGTGTGGAGGGTATCGTATAGTAGACCGCGCACGATTTTAAGCTTCTCTACTTCTTAACATAATAATTTATATAATACTGTGGTACAAAAATGAATTACGTAGAAAACTCTGGGAAGGGATATTATATTTCTTGTCAAGTGGAACGGTTTTCGTACCTTTGCGCGCTTATAAGTCTGTATCTTATCAACCGATTTTCACTCTCTCAACGGATTTAGAAAGAAGAAATTTATTTTCTATCTATCGATTTATTTAATACTAGCAGTACCCGCTGCTTCGCACGCGAAAAATCAAGTTATTCGTTAATTTTATCGTCTCTGTTTTTGGATAGTATTTATTTAATTTTCTTTTGGTGGATATAGATAAATCTAAAATAGTAATTTGGAAATCTCCTATTAGCTAGCACTCACACACAGTCAAAGGAATGTGCTTGTCGATATGCACTATTTTAGCTGAACTACTTCGTATGTATAGTTTTCTACCAAGTTTTAAACAAAAAATTACAACCCTTTATATCCTCGATCTCATGTTTCTAGATTCAGCCAGCCAGTTTATAACTTTTTGCACCTCTTTCCCAAAAAGTACACATTTTGAAAAATCACTATAGGTTACATGTGTTTTTGCTTCCCCTAAAAATATGTACTTTATTTGGTAACACATTCATTCCCCTTTACAGGATTGTTCAGCATTTTTTCCCCTTTTCGTCCCGCGCACAAATTCGAAAAATCAAACTACTGCGCTGCTATATGATCAGAGGAATTTACACATTAAATTTCACGATTCTACCTGTAATACTAAAATTGGTACTAGTTTTATCCCTTTTTGTCCCGCTCGCCACTTAAAAGTAAAAATTTGGAGAAATCCAATCCATTGCAAGTCTACGTTGTCAGAGAAATTTAAACACAAAATTTCACGACTATAGCTGAAATATTTTAGTTGGTACTATTTTTATCCCGCTCATTGTTTATAAGTACAAAATTAGAAAAAATCGATTTTAATTTAAATTCGAATTAGATTTGCGCTTCTACGTTGTCAGAGGAACTTACACACCACATTTCACTACTATAGCTCCAATACTTTAGTCGGTACTACTTTTATCCCTTGTTGCTCAGCCCCTATAAGAAAATTTCGAAAAAAATCCATTTTTACCATTTTTATCCCTTTTTGTCCCGCTCGTCCCTTAAAAGTACAAATTTCAAAAAATCCAATTTAACTTCGTTTCTATATGATCACAGGAATTTACATACCAAATTTCACGTTTCTAGCTGTAATACTTTAGTTGGTACCACTTTTATCCCTTTTGTCCCGCTCTTCCCTTAAAAGTACAAATTTCGAAAAATCCAATTTTACTTCGTTTCTATATGGTCAGAGGAATTTACATACCAAATTTCACGATTCTAGCTGTAATACTTTAGTTGGTACCATTTTTATCCCTTTTGTCCCGCTCTTCCCTTAAAAGTACAAATTTCGAAAAATCCAATTTTACTTCGTTTCTATATGGTCAGAGGAATTTACATACCAAATTTCACGATTCTAGCTGTAATACTTTAGTTGGTACCATTTTTATCCCTTTTTGTACCGCTCGCTCCTTAAAAGTGCAAATTTCGAAAAATCAAATTTTATTGTGCTTCTATATGATCAGAGGAGTTGACATACCAAATTTCACGATTCTAGCTGTAATACTTTAGTTGGTACCATTTTTATCCCTTTTTGTACCGCTCGCTCCTTAAAAGTACAAATTTCGAAAAATCAAATTTTATTGCGCTTCTATATGATCAGAGGAGTTGACATACCAAATTTCACGATTCTAGCTGTAATACTTTAGTTGGTACCATTTTTATCCCTTTTTGTCCCGCTCGCCCCTTCAAAGTACAAATTTCGAAAAATTCCTATTTGTAGCTCTTCTGCATGGTCAGTGCAAGGAACACACCGAATTACACGCTTCGAGCTACTGCCGTTTAGTCAAGACGAAAAGTACGAATTTCTTAGTCGACGTCTACGTCATATTTGGGAACTACCCTGAAAATTTCATAACCCTAGCTTCAGCCGTTTGGTCTGGGGGCTGGTCAATGATAAGTCAGTCAGTCAGTAACGCAACTCTATATATATATATAGATTTAAAGCTTAAGAAATCTGTGCAACAAACACATTTTTTTTTAATTTTTAGTAAATTTTCAAGTTTGGCTATGTTTTTGCACATTATTTTGTGCCAGCGTCACTGAAAACTGGTTGCAAAGCCGAAAAGAGTGATCTTCCGAGTAGACCACCAACGTGGCCAACATTTGAATGAAGTTAGCTCCGACATTTAATTCTATGTTAAGTGTTCGTAAACAAACAGATATTATTTTGAAGCCTCGGTTTTAACCTTTCTTCGATAACACAATAACAGAAAACAGATTTGTCAGAAAATAGAATTTTTCGTTAAAATGGAAACAGTTTTTCTGTATAAACCGGACATCCTATTTTGGTATCATAAATATAAATTTTGCTGAATGTTTAAAGTAGTGAGTAGAGTTTTTCTTTTCCCGGACATTTCCCTTTCGAAACCCTCCAGAAACCATAAAAAATTAGGTAAACCAACAATCTTTTTGCTGTAGAACTACATTATTATTAAAAAAGTTCACATATGTGAGATCAGCAGAACATTTGCACTAAAAACTGAACAAAAATGACGCATTTAATGCGTTTAAACAAAAAATTAAGTCTGAATGATCTTGAATTTAAAAAGTTTATGTAAAGGTACAATCATTCTGTTTTAAAATAAGTGTTAACTTAAAGCATCAAGAGTTTCAATGGAAAGTTCACTTCTAATTTTGGTTACAAATTGATTTGATGGAGAAAAAATCGTTCACTCTCAATAGACGTAGCTCTCACTGTCAACGGAGCATTGTACAAACAATGACAGCCTTCGCCGTTTTTTCACTTCCTCCAAAAAATGTTAGACCCTTCTTTATTGAGATTGTTTTAACAGTAGTTGTTGATGTAGAATTATTACAGTGACATTTAAAACATATCCAAAATAATGTTCCTAAGGAATTGTTCGATTAGTAATAGGTGAGAGCGCCTTCTTCTTTTCTCAATACGATTTGTTAAAACATTGAACATTGCTTGGTCCTAAGGAGTTGGATTGATGTAATTTGTTTAAATACATCCGTCCGAAACATAAAATTCAAACTGTCATGTCATCTGTCACATAACTTTGGAGAAGAATTTTTTTCTAAAGCTATATTTTCCAAATATATCTGATTTAGCTATACACTCATATGCTAGATTGTGGCTGCAAAAGGGGCTATGAGCATAAAAATAAAAGTAATAAAATAGAGCGTTAGGTCTTATCGCACACATCGATAAATGTCATAAAGCCCAATAATCGGCACATATCCCAAATTTGAGAAATAAAAACGTCACAATGCCCAATCAAAATGTACGAAAGCCCAACTAACTTCTTTGGGCCTTATGACATAAAGTTTGGGTTTTGTGACCTTCTTTTGGGCTTTATGGCATTTTCGTAGAATTAAAGATTTTCTCCTACGGGGTTTGTCCTACGCAAGTAACTACGACCGCGAAAAAAGATCATAAAAGAAAAATGTGATTCATGAAAATAATTTTAGCCATATTTCCCGCGAAAATGAAAATTTTCCAAAAATATTAAATTTGTATTTTTTACCCTGCCCTACCGTAATATACACTTTTTGTACAAAATTTGGAAAAGGGGATAAAAATGGCACCAATCTAACAGATGAAGCTGGAATCTTAAAATTCGGTGGTGACATCCCAGAAAATTCGTTTTCTACACGAGTTTACAATAAATCGTATTTATATATTTGGACATTATGTGCTAATTTCAACATTCATAGTGCTCAATTTTTATACACTCCACGAGAGTATTATGTCTTTGGGCATCTGTTTGTAACACCCAGAAGGAAGCGATATAGACCCATTGTTCAGTATACCGATCGAATTAGAATCATTTTTGAATCGATTTAGCAATGTCCGTCTGTCTGTCCATCTATTCTTGTAATCACGATACAGGTCGCAATTGTAGCCAGAACCAAATGAATCTTTGCAATACAAAGTTTTTCGGGACAAGGACGAACGCTATTTAATTTGAAAATCGGTTTAAATTTATATAGCCCCCGTGCGGATTTGACTTTTTCCGCCCCGAAACTACGCATTTTCACCGAATTTCTTCAAATTGAGCATTACGCGTTATACTTTAACTGGAAAAGTGGGTCACATCATTCCATGTTTGGATATGCCCCTATACAAATATTCTTCTACATTTGACAAATTGGGTCAGGTCATATTAGCCTATGGTTAGGAAACATACAAACATTCTTCCCGTTTTCAATTTTTTAGCGAATTGAATTGTATTCGGATAGAAAGTGGAGTGTATCATATAGTCGGCCCCGCCCGACTTTAGCCTTTCCTTACTTCTTAAACATGCAAAAGTGGCTATGAACCATAAAACCACGAATAATAGGAAATTTTGAAAACTTTTTAATTGTAGCAATTAGTTATCCTCTTCAGATTAAATTGTAGAAGAATGATTAAAAACAAATAACTAAGCTTCAGTCGGCTAAAACGATTTATATGTACCCTCACTCTCAGTTAACATATATGAGGAATTAAGTTTTACTTAGGGCAGAATAATTGGTGTCAATGGTACTAGAAAGTTCGTGTAACGTGTTCCCAGCTTCAACGTTTTATGACTTCATAGTAGATTTCTAGAAATTATAAAGGATTTAATTTTAGCTAGGATATAGACAATTGTGTGGGAGGTACAAGAAAGGGCGTGGATAAAGCGTAAATATTTTTCTGAGTTTATATTTAGACATTTTCAAATGTCAAATTGCAAATGATTTTGAATACCCGTATGAATGTTATATCAGTTTTATTTTAAACAACAACTTTGTGTGGGAGACACCAGAATGGGTGTGACAATACGTCCATATTGCGACGGTGAATGCGACTTCTAAAAGAGCATTGCCCAATACTAAATTTCACAGTATTCCGAACATCCGTATAGAAGTTATAGCAGCTTTAATTTTAGGTAGGTTAGGGTGATTTGTGTGGCAGGTACTAAAAGGGCCGCCATATTTTATACACTTAAAGTGTTTTATAATCACTTTATCAAATACCAAAACATAGCTGATTCTAAACATCAGTGTGTTTTTTGGTTTTAATTGAACATAGAAATATGGACAATTTGTGTGGGAGTTACCAGAAGGGGCGTGTAAATTTCGCCCATCTTCGAACTTAACCAAAGTTTAACTCCTTTCGAGAGTTATCGTGTACACCAGCCAGACGGACGGACGGACATGGCTCAAACTACTTAAAATGTTGTGAAACGGATTTGGTACCACAGATAACTTGGATAAATCCCGAACCAATTCCGGGCTAGAACTATGAGCAGGATTTCCGGGAAATGCATCGCGGGAGAAAAAATCTAGTGACGCGGTACCCCATCTTCTGAAATCATAGTCCTGTACACCCGCGGTCGACTGCGGATTAATAAATGTATCTCTCTCAGGATGCTATCGGTTTTTTGGTTAACTCTGTAGATGTAGCATGCAAAAATCAGAAACTACTATAAACTACAGCAAAACGTGTAAAAAGGGAAATAAAATCTTTTCAATATTAAAATTTTTCTCCGACATTTTGTTGATGTCCTTTCAATAGGCCTGTTCGATTGCCAGCATAGTAGCTTAAATTAAACTCTCTAGTTACCGAGTAAGGTGGTGCCAGATTTTTATCTCTGATTTATTTAAGTAATACCAATGGATCAAATCTCTTAATTTTAAGCTAGTAAGCCCAATCGAACAGGCCTAATATTTTCATTTGTTTCTTCCGTTTTGTTCATTGTGTTTATTTTGGTCTGAATACAGATTATTTTGACTTATCAAGGATAATAGTATAGATTATAGATTTGTCATAGGATATCTTTAAGCAGGTCGTTAACTCATGTAGCAGCAACCATACCTAGCACATCTTTAGAGTGATGAAAACTCCTTCAAACAATCCCTTGATCAATTCCTACGGTTAATGTAGATCTTTTATTTTGGTTTAATTGCAGTTCATACCCAGCTACCCGCACGAAATGGATACGATAAGTCCTACAAAACACCATCAGCACTGCCAACGCAGCGGACACCGTGGATCATCACAACGACAAACAAGGGATCACGACAGACAACAACTGTGGGATCCCATGCAGTCACTGGGATTCGTGTGAGTCTCCTGGCGGCTTTGACACTGGCATGGCACGCACTGCGGGCGAACTAAAGATGGACGCCTTCCACCTTCTGTGGAGTATATTCCATTGCTGTTGCATTCTATCCCTGTTGTTATTGTTGTTAAATGTATATCTGCGAACCAAAAGCGATTCTTTCAAAACGAACAAAGCGAAACAAGCCAACCAACAAAAAGAAAATAATACAAAATGAACAGAAGAAGTAAATGGTGAGTGGAGTCAGTGTCCTTATTCCTTACAAAGGCCAAAATAAAAAATCGCACAAGAAACGAAAAACCAAGCAAACTAAATTTAAACAACAACAAAAATACAATAACGAAATTTTACAATTTCACTCTGTCAAAGGATAACAAACTCCCCCATCTCAACCTCTCTCCTTCCCTGCCTCCACGAAATAATACAAAAAAAAGGAATCATGGAAGGCATGGCAAGAACAACATTCACAACTAAATGTTCCACTCATATACACACACACACACACACATCCCCCAGAATATCCCTTTGGGAAAAAGCTAAAACTATTTTTGGTGATTTCGTATTTGCAAAATTGTAAATTGTTGTTGCTGCATCTGTCTTTGCTGCTGCTGTTGCCATCGTTTGCAATATGTCAAACATATGTACGCTTTCTCTTTGCATTTCCATGATTTTGGCCATTGCTGGCTGGCTGTCTCCCATACACATACACTTTTTGTGAATAACTGACACAGCGTTCATAACCCGTTCAACCGCACACACACGCATGCACACGCCCATGCATGAGCGTTCATCTGGGATTACACATGACTTGGTCCCAGTTGCAACACCACAGCCACTGTTCCTTTGTCCAGATGGCAGTTTAAAGTTTCCCGAAAAGAAAAAACAGATTTACTCGCTTCCCCTGCCACTGTTGGGGCAAATGGAAATGCCAATGATGACATCTTCAGATTGCATTCAACATGCCCACACTGGATATCCGAAGAAAGTGTGTCCTTTGATCAAGCCTGCATTAGCACTGAATATGTCTTTCATGTTTCAAATGTGAAGTCGAGACAAACCATGTCTCGATCTACACATAGTATTTATTTGCATATATTAGGCCTGTTCGTAGTTTGTTTTTCTCTCAGCTGCGCTGTCAGATTTTTCTTGTGGATTAATTTAGGGAAATCCAATGGGTAACAACGCTGACACTTTATCGAGGCTCTTAATTTGAAGCTAGTAAGCCCAATCGAACAAGCCTACTGATCCATGCCTTCGGGGTAAAAATCAGCAAAACCCAATACGCAGGGACTGAATTCAATTATTCGTAAACTAATAAAGTAATTATTCGTCTCCTCATAAAAGTTTGGCTCTGCTAACCATTTGTGGACGAATGGAGTTAGACATTTTTGATTTATGCATTGAATACGTTCTTTATAAATCTAGTGACTGAGGGCTTCAGTTTAAAGTATATAGTTTTGATGTACATATATCGAGGGCTTCTGTACTTTGTATTGGCTAACTTTCCATATCTGGACTTGTCGCACAGTACGACTTTAAGCCTGGATAACAAGCGCTCATTAATAGAGATATACTTTTTACTCAAAATATTTTTCACACAAACAATGTATGGTTATCTGAATGACTTTTTCATCAACTGTCTTTCAAGTCATCGGACTTAAAATGGAATAACATCAGCATAATTTTCGATTGTTTAGCGTCATGAATATACGAGTTGTAAAGAAGTATAGTTCACAAGAATTAGCCGCTTCGCTATATTGTATCCATATGGATATTTTGTGTGGTCATCCCTCCAAGTCTACAAATAATATGGATTTTAATTGATTATGGTTTGCCAAGGTCTGAGGCATCATTTACAATAAAAGGATTTATATTTTTATAAAATCGACAGAAATGAAAAATTTAAGAAATATTATAAATCGGTAACTGCTTATTACTCCTAGCGCCAATAATAATAAATATCCAAAGATTTGGATCTTCAATCTACCCAATAAACAAATAATCACAATCAATCACAAAAACGTTATTCCCGCTAAGGTTTCCCAGTTTATTTCAATTATTCTATTACCTAATCATTAAGCTATACGTACACTTTTCGCAGATATGACATGTCAATAGGTCAGACGTTAATTGCCCTAAGGGTGCGTTACAATTCCTTTGTGTCTTTCTCCAGGAGAAGTATTTTCTTGTTCGTTTTTCATCTTTCAATACAGCAATTGCGATGGATTTGTTTCACACATTTTAGGGAATTACTGCAAAGGACTGAAGTTCGAGTTTTCCGTCGTAGTTAGTACAAGTGTTAAAGTGGTCACTGAAACTCTGGCCGGTTAATATTTCATATCTGCGAATTGTGCATTGTTTTAAATATAATAGGGACAACATATTGTTTTTCATTTTGGACCAAATTAGGTAATTAGGTACCGACTAATCACGGGTGTAACCGGTTTTAATCTCTTATCCTTGATGGAAGGACAATTTGGCAAACATTTCAGGTTATGTGCCAGTTCATATCCACATACGATGCGATATTGTGGATAGTTTCCAATATAGAATTGTTCGGTGCATCGATTTTTCGTAGTCGAAATGCCTCTATCAATATTTTTAGATGGAATGCAAAGCATAACATCAGTATAATTGTCTTTTGATTATTGACTAAATGTGAGCGCCTTCCTTAGTAGTGGGTATATAAGATCCGCTCGGGTTTGATAATTCTCCTTCAAGCCATAGTGGATCCTGTCGCGCGAATTATCATCAACGGAGCAGCCTTTGCGTAGTGCAAAAACATGGACATCACCAACAACAATTATTAATGCAATTAGCAACAACGTGAAATTGAACTAAAAAATTGTTTCGTAATAGCAAAAGATGGAGAAACTTGCGATATCAATTATTTCCCAATGATCGGGATTTCATCAATGTGGCAGACCGAAAGTTTGGAAAAATTGGTATTTTTAGTTCGATAACGTCGGCTCCTGTTTCAAACATTTTTCTATTACGAATTCAGTAGATACGCCCTGGCACATATCTCACACTCGTAATACCGCTCACAGACTCCAAAATCAGACATATCCGAATGTATCATATCACATACTTGATCCCTAGATAACAACTTACACACATATATACTATTATAATAATATAATATTTGTTGTAAATTACCAAATCATAGTTCATCGTGAGATGTGAAAATTGTAAATTCATGCGATGTTGTTAAGTACGCCCGACAAACACTGTAAAGAATACTTGACGAATACTACGAGATTCACACTGTAAATAATATTTACATTCGAACTTACATACACACGGCGACGGCGACAGCCACACCCATAACATTCAACGATCATACAGATTCAAATGGACAGTGTAAACTAGTATTAAGACTTGTTACAAACACACATAATCATAGAAATACTGTTGAGCAGAGTGTAAACGGGCCAGTATTGGTCGGCTCAAAATCACTCTGCACCCGCATGAAATGTTAACACATACGATTATAAGTATATTTATATTTATATTTACTACAGACTACATCAATACGTAAGTATGTATGCATCTATTATTATTTAATAGATTCATTTAGGCTAAGAATAATTAAGAAAGATCCCGAACACAGACAGACAGACTCACTCACAGGCATCAATCATAATTACTCCAAATAATTCTAATAAATTATGTCTTCCGATACAGTAATGACGTAAATCGATGTCACTAAGCGAGTACTCGTATAAATAAATAGTTTTAAGATTAGCATACAACTAAGAATGTACATACATATATAGACCACACACACACGCAGACTCACACACCCATTAACACTTAATTAGTTTATAAACAATTGCTAAGTGTTGTTTCATGTCTGCTTCGAAGTAACCGCATTTCGAGATCGTATCAGAATTAGTTAAGCTTACATCAAATCATGGTACAACTTTATATATAATTTGTCACAGGCGTCTGCTGCACGAGGCACCAGAGCACAAAACTCGAATGCTTTTCAGAGGAAACAATTTCATAATTTGGTTGATCTAAATGTTAAATAACTGATAAAACTAGTTTTTCATCAAAATTAATGATTAATTCTTCGTCATAACCTACTTTCATGTTTTACGACAAATCTCTATGTGTGAACTCCCCTTAAAAACTTTGTTCAAAGAATATGCCTGTTCAATTGGGCTTATTAGATTACAATTAAGAGGCTTGATAAGGTGACAGTTGTTTCCCATTGGTTTTTCTATATCGCAGCAGTTTACATGGAGTCGATATAAAAATTATAACATTATGCATTTGGCCAAGATGTGATATTCGCATACCATTCCCAACTGCAACGCTCACTTAAATGGGCGTAACGTAACTTGTCCTTGTGCACTCCAAAACCAAGTCCCCTTTTAAACTTGTAATCCTGTTTGACTAAGAAAACATTTTTATTTTTGTTGTCCATTTGTAGCCACGCCCACATAGTTCTGCACACATCACCAGTACTGTTTTGAATAAACTGTTCGCCCTGCCGTTAAAGCGATAATTTTGAATATTCTATAAACAACAAATTGTTGTTGTAGATAAATATTTTTTTCCCAATTTTCGTTAAAGTTACCTTTAACTTTAACGTTGGTAGTAAAAGTCCGTCATAAACGGTGATACGTCAAATTAGGTAATTATGAGGGTTATTAATGTTGCAAATTTCGCTTTCACGTAGAAACAGTGGATTAGGAAAAGTCTCCAAAAATCTTCCAATCATCAGTACAGAATTTATAAAGGCTTTAATTTTACTTAGGTAAAATTAAAATAATTTCGAACGCCCAAGTTGATTATAAAAACATTATCAAATATCAAATGTGATTCCGAATATCTGCGTGGAAGTTATATTGGTTTTAATTTTTCATAGGAATGTGGACCATGACCATATAAGACCCATTATTTGTATAAACGGAAGGACGTGAAAATTTTCCGCATTGCGGGCATTTGGTAGTTTATATACAATTTCTCAAGATTTCGGCCCGTGCGAATTTTAAGCTTCTACGATTTGGATGAAATTTGGCACATACATTCTATTAGTTCTTGCGGGTTATATAGCATTTCCCCTTGGTCAAAATAGTAAGTGGTTCAAGTAAGAGTTGATAATTTTTGTAGTTTTTATGAAGAGATAGCTCCGTTAACGATATTGATATCGTCCGGATGAAAAAGTGGTATGTCCATATAGTTGAAGGACTCCAAAAATATATATTATCGCTCTTTTATATTTGTTCAGCTTGAGGCCATAGGAAAAACTGGTGTTGTTAGTTTTATTTTATTTTCCCTTGAGGGAAAATATAAAAGAGAATTAATACAACAAAAGGTCAACAATACACAAAATCAATAAATATATATTATCCTTAAACCTTGAATATCCGGAAAAACATATGTATTATTTTTTGTTATTCACTATTTGTTGTATTCTCTTTTGGCTTACTATCAAATTATTTCATTATGGGTTCAGAAATTATATCTATTTGTCAAAAGGAATTCCTATTTCAGCAAGACGAAAAACTCACCAGGTATTTTGGGAAATTGGATGTAGGGAGAAAATGGCACTTAATCTTAAACTATAAACTTAAGCTCTAAAAATGAAAATGATAATAATACAAATATTACATAGGCCACACGACAATTTGGAGTCAATTTGCAAAGACTTAAGAGCGCTGAATCCCAATATGACATCATCTCAGTAAATAGTCGCGTTTTTGAGATATAATAACGATAATTTTAATCCGGACAAATATATCTCAAGTTTTCCTTAATATATATATATATATATATATATATATATATATACACATATCTTTCGAAAAGACTAAGTTCCTTCTTTTTAAATCCAGTTCTTCTTTTTAAAAACTCGTTGTTCACCGTTTGTTTTACTCGACAGCCACTCCAAGAAAATAGTATCACCTCCCAGGTGATGATTTCTGCTTCGTTCTATTTCGAATATCTGTATTATTTCTACATATATCTATTTGTTTTTGGTGTCGAGGTGTTGTCACCTGCTACTTTTTCTTTATTCACTCCATTTCACTGCACTGCATTTTCTTGGGAGAAGAACTAATTTGAAACACACATCCATACACATACACATACACACACACTACTAAATGCACACTTGTAATAACCATGAAAATTCAACAACGATTTTACCCATTTAAAACGCATTAAAAAATAAAAATTTCCGTTTATTTGCTATTTAGAATCAAATCCTTTTTTCATTTTATCATCACAAAAGGACACACCACACGCACACAATCATACATGAATTAATTTGCACAAGGATACGCAGCCACACACACACGTGCAAAATTCACGGATGAACACTGCCACACACACACGCACACACATTGTTCATGTGGAGAATCACTCGCTCGTTCACTGTTGCACGAACACACGAACTTTCCATTATTAATATTCAGCATAATTTTGCCAGAGGATTGTCAGTCAGTGAAATTAATTGCAACAATTTACAAATGAATACCTCAACAACAACAGCGGCAACAGAGAACAGAAATGGTGGCAGCAGCATTAGCAGCAGCCACTGTTTATGCTATGCCACGCTCTTGTTGTTTGTTGCTTTTCGATGGTGGCTGTAGATGGGTGGCATGATTGTGATGTGTTCGTTCAGGGTAGCGCGCGTGAGATAGTGAGCGGCACGACCGCCTAGAGGGACACGGAAGCAACTTAAGCAGACGGACACAAGGATTCTGTGGCTCTTTTCACTGCAAACAGCGACAACAACAGCACAAATAATATGGAACGAAGAAAAAAGGACTAAATGCGCAATTATGTACGATAAACTACAAGCATCTACTTAAGTTGGTCGTCAACAACAAAATTGTGTTGCAAATAACAACAACAGCAGCAGTATCAACAACAATGTCTGCTGCAGCACCATCGGCATGAGCAAGCAATCCCAACCACAATAATATAAAAATTAAACACATATAAAAAGTTAAAAATAATAAAAATGAATGTATTTTCCATGTCCGCGCACAAACACACTCTCACACCTCCGCCACTGCGAATGAGTTGTACTCGCGCGCGCGTGTTTATGTGTGTGAACGCAGAAGCGGATATAGATGCAAGCACAGATGCCCAACAGTGGAATGTTTGAAAGGCGCCCTTCCAACGAGGGCCTTATTGCATTCCACCAGATCGATTCGAAGCCCGTTCTTTCAAATTGCATATTGAACGGACCTATGTGGGAATCCGATCGGAATGGTGATATGAACAGCTGTGCCGAATTTCATACAAGAGTCACATTTACTGTTCAATAGGTCCATTAGTTACTGGCGAGGATCAATTCCATCTTGACGGCTTCGTTAGTTGGCAAGATTGTCGATATTCTGGCACAGAAAATATTGAAGAGAAACAAATGCAACTACAATGTGTCAGTGGAAGCATATTGTAACCATTAATGTGACCCAATACCAGTTGATAGCTTTTGTGCCTATATTGCATCTTATGGACGACACATTCTTCCACAACAAGACCCTGCCAGATGTCGCCAGACGGCTAAGCACCGTTAGACATTTCTGTTTTCGTTCACTTGAAGTCTCAGGTTTATGCCATCAATCTCATAACCGAACACGTCTTGACAATCGTTCAACCATCCAAAGCTGGGGCGTTAAACACGGCTTAACCACATACCCAATAGATGCGTAGCCAGTTTAAACGTAGTCTAACAAAGGAACGTAGATGACCAGCAACTGCTAACTAGGCGATAATATGGCATGTCAGTAGAAACATTTCAGATCCTTTCATTCGACCCTGCACACCGACACGGCAACACACCAAGCTAGTTACTCACACGATTCATACATACATACGTACATATGTACAAACTTACATGTGTAACTACATACATACACACGTACGTACAAGTATGGAGTGTGGTACGTGCACCGTATCGTGTTCAAGTTGTATGTAGCCGCTGCTTCTTCTGTTGCTGCTGTTTTCCATGTTTTATTCCATTTGTTGCTGCTATTGCTGTTGTTGTTGGCGTTATACTTTGCTTTGGTGTTGGTGTGTGGGCACATTTAAAACAATTACAATTTAATGCATGGAATAAATTATTTCTACAAACCGAAAATGTTCTGGCCGACCAATGAATCAAGGGGCTAGTTCCACCATATTATTGATCAACAATTTCAATGCATTTCAGTTTTTGGTGATGATGATGGTGTGTATGTATGTGTTGCAAACACCCCTTCCATCTGAAAACAAGTCGAAAATCGGCGAGAAATTTGTTAGGTCCACCGGATCATGATTGAGGTGATTAAATTTTGGAAGAATATAAGGCCTAGACGTAGTGCTTAAAGATTGCTTTCGCGACAACTGCAGAAAAATCACTTCGCTACGATCCGAACTAAACATTTTAAATGTTGAGGGAGCTCCCAGTTAATATTGAATATTTGAATTACTTGCCAATGAAATCCATGTATCATCCCCTTCACCATTTACATTTTGATCAGGTTCTTGCAGACAAAGTTGTAACATTTGCCTATCTCGGGGAAAGTGAAATGACCCGCATGTTAAGAATATCATTCAGACGACCCACAGTGTCTCGTTTTACCAGCACTTTGGTGGCCGCAAATCGACTTTATCAGATATGATGGAGACCTACATTATGAATACAAAATTACAGTTGTCTTAACACATGGGAATGAAATCGGAATTCTGCGAATGAAAAAAATTAAATATGTTTATATGTTTTCAGAAATATATTCGCGTATCTGCGAATTTTGAGATTTTAATTTTACAATTTCATATAATAACGAAATGTTCAGACGCTTTGTTGACAATGCCACCAAAAAGTCTCCAAAAGTTGTGTTAGTAGCATACGAGACGTTGTAACGAGCTCTAAATCTTAAACAAAACACACAAAAGACTGTAATGAACAGCTACTTTTATACCTGAAAAGGTTCAAATCAAATTTCCGGTTTTAGTGGAGAGGTTGAACTTTGTCATTTAATAATGGAACACAATATCATTCATATGACTACCACGGCTGGTTCGGCAGTAACTCAAATTGTGAAATGTGTTGCGCCTAGAGCTGATTCTACTTAAGTCTATTGCGTAGACATAAACAAGTAAAAACGGCGTTAAGTTCGGCCGGGCCGAACTTTATATACCCTCCACCATGGATTGCATTCCACAGAGGTTGTCGGTTTTCGTAGAAGTGCAGCAATATTACAGGAAAATATAAATTTTGTAATATAGCCAAACTAAAACAAATACAAATATTGAAAAAATAATTATATAAATAAATATAATATTTTAATTATATCAAACCACTATCGATTTCAAATAAAAAAATAAATATTCTTATATTTATATTTTCAAAAAGCTTACATACCATAAATATTGGAAGATAGTGGGTGCTACAGTTGGTTGTACTTCCATTCTATTTTAATTCCAAAAGTAAAAATTTTGAAAATCCATTATCAGACGTACATGTGCAAAGTGCAAAATAACCTAACTTCATGATTCAACCCATTTTTGCCGTAAAAGAAAAAAACGAATTTGGAAAAAAACTTTTTATTTTTCGTGTCTATGCAGTCAGAGAAATATATACACCGAATTCCATGATTCCAGTTGCGCCCATATGGTTGGTACCATTTTTATCCCCTTAACATTTCTTCGCAATTAGAGTTTCATCATTCTAGCTGTAGTCGTTTAGTTGGTACTTTTTTAACCCCCTGTACCATTGTATCCCTTGAAAGTACGAATTTCGAAAAATTCTTTTATTTTTCGTGTCTACGCAGTCAGAGGAATGTATACTCCGAATTGCATGACTCTAGCTGCGGTCATTTGGTTGGTACTATTTGTATCCCCCTTTTCCATTTTAACCCCAAAAAGTACGAATTTCGAAAAATTCGTCTATTTTCCGTGTATACGCAGTCAGAGGAATGTATACTTCGAATTTCATGATTCTAGCTGCGGTCATCTGATTGGTACTATTTTTATCCAATTTTTTCTTTTTTAACCCCAAAAAGTACGAATTTCGAAAAATCTGTTTATTTTAAGTGTCTATGCAATCATAGGAATGTATACACCGAATTTCATTATTCCAGATGTAGCCGTTTGGTAGGTACTATTTTTATCCCTCCGTACCCATTATATCCCTTGAAAGTACGAATTAGGAAAAACCCTTTATTTTTCATGTCTACGTAGTCAAAGGAATGGGTACTCCGAATTTCATGACTCTAGCTGCGGTCATTTGGTTGGTACTGTTTTTATCCCCTTTTTCTATTTTGACCCCAAAAAGTACGAATTTCGAAAAATCAGTTTATTTTCCGTGCCTACAAAATCACAGGAATGTATACTCCGAATTTCATGACTCTATCTACGGTCATTTGACTGGTACTATTTTTATCCCCTTTTTCAGTTTAACCCCAAAAAGTACGAATTTTAAAAAAATCCGTGCATTTTAATTGTCTATGCAATCAGAGGAATGTATACACCGAATTTCATTATTCTAGGTACAGCCGTTTGGTTGGTACCATTTTTATCCCTCTATTCCCATTTTACCCCTTAAAAGTACGAATTTGGAAAACATTCTTTTATATTATGTATCTACTCAATTAGAGGAATGTACACACCGAATTTCGTGTTTCTAGCTGTTATCGTTTAATATGTACCATTTTTATCCCTTTTTTGCCCCATTTCACCCCCTACAAATAAGAATCACTATATGGTGCACGTTTTTGCTATAAGGGGAATGCGCATACCAATTATCAAGCAAATATAAACAGACATATTCAAAAAACATGCTAAATACGCTAAAATATTAGGGATTATTATGGGTATTTTTAGTCCTTGTGAGGGAAAAATTTTTCCCTTTGGGCCGATTTCGCCCCATTTCAATCCCAACCGATCTACGACTATAAGACGCATTTATGGAAAATTTGAACGTTCTAGCTCCTTTCGTTTAGATGCTAGCGTGCTTTCAACAGACGGACAGACGGACGGACGGACGGACGGACATGGCTAGATCGTCTTAGAATTTTATGACGATCAAGAATATATATACTTTATAGGGTCTCAGGTCGATATTTCAAGGTGTTACAAACGGAATGACAAAGTTAGTATACCCCCATCCTGGTGGTGGAGGGTATAAAAATATATCTCGAAATTCATTCAGGAATAAAGTGGGAAAAAGGGATAAAAATGGTACCAACTAAACAGATGAAGTTGATATCATGAAAATTGGTGTGTACTTTCATCTGACTGTAAAGGAATTTTTCGAAGGGGGATAAAATGGTACTAAACAAACAGCTGCGGCTAGAATAATGAAATTCGATATCTATGTTCCTCTGACTGCGTAGACGAACAAAACAAAAGAAAAATAAATTAGTAATTTTGGGGTCAAAGTGGGGAAAAGGGATAAAAATGGTATCTACCAAACGGCTGTACCTGCAATCATGAAATTAAGTATTCCTATTACTGTGTGGATTAGGATTGTAAATGGGTGAAATTGGTTGAGAGGGATAAGGTTTTTCCAAAAAAGGACTGTACCTGTAACCCTTAATATTCAGTGTATTTAAGCACACTTTTTGAAGATTGCTGTCCACATTTTGAATGCGCGAAGGTGGTTTTAAAATTTTTATAAATTTGTATAAAATATCATAATTTTAATAATGTGGTACTACATCTCTACGCACATCTCAACAGCTTCCAATATGCCGGCAATACTGTCGGATTCACTCCAAGGTGGAGAGTATAAAAGATTCGGCGCGGACGAACTTAACGCCTTTTTACTTGTTTTGCATTCTCCGGGAATTCCCAGAAAATGATATAATATTTCCCGGTTTCTCGGGAATCCCAAAAGTCCGGTAAAGAAGAAACCCTGATTGCCCGCTGTTTGATACGCTTGCTTTGTTATTGTGTTCCTTGATTGAGTTTTGATCGAATTTGAGTTGCTCTCTTCTTTGAGATTATCTAATAAAAGATAATATTAAAACTTGAAAAGGTGGCGTTTAGTTCTGGACTTATTTATACCCTCGACGAGACAGAGTTCGCTGAATGCGGATATTACCAAAAAGTAAGTGATATGACATTATGAAGGCAGAACCCGACTCATGATATCTTTCAAAACTAACTTCATATTTAGTGAAAAGTTGCATAATTTTTACAGAAATTTCCAACAGAGAAAATTGCAGCCTTTTGTAACTAATAAATATTTGATCCAAATCAGGATGCAAACAATATCGGTCAAAACTATAGCACGGATGTTTGATGTTTTCATTTATATTTATATAACATATTTATTATTGCACCTTTGCAAAATTTATTTCTCAAGTTTGGAAGAATGTGGTCTCAGTCAGTGTCATTGAATGGTAATAAAAACAGTGTTCTTTTAATAATGGAAATCAAATCCCTATCTATCCTGGGATATGTCGATATGGATATATCACGGAACTGGTCCCAAAGTGTGCATAAATTGTCAATTCACTTCTCATTTATTATGTATATTTAGTTTATACCTACAATAAGACATATATATGTATATATAGCAAAATATGTGCTCTTCAAATATCTAACATATTCGTTAAAGAAGTATATCTGAGAGATATCCATGTCAGCATTATTGCTGTCTTGACGCAGTTAAGACCTCTGTCAACTATTACAACAATTTAGATAAAATTATACTATAATATTCAATTGTTGATGTTCTTTGAGATCGGTTTTAAGACTTAAAGACAAAAAGCATCGAACGTGTGCCTTGAGGTGGGGTCCAGGACATGTCCTTTGAGACTAATCCTAGGGCATGTCTGATGAGGTATGTCCTGTGAGACCGGTTTTAAACTGGTAGTTTAGAACAGACAGCGGACATGTCCAAGCATATCACATGTAAAAGGGACCAGTCCCCTTCATATATTTGGGTTAGAACCCGGACCGGTCCTTATCTACCAGTGACTAGTCCTAGGACTTGTCTTGAGGCAGTTCATTTTCCCGTAGGTATATTACAAAAAGGTTGAAGAAAGTGAAAATCACCGAAAATTTTCAAAAATTATAAGCAGATTTCGTTTTTCCGGGAAACCGATCACATGCAACGACCAAACAATAATTCGGATAATAAAAAAAGATCCCTTCATACCAGCAAGAGCTAGCGGAACTAAATTACGATTAAATATTACAGATAGGTCCATTCAAATACATGCCGTAGATGGGGGTTGGCAACAAAGAGACCTCTCAAAACACCGTTTATATCGCAAAAGAATAGACGGGCCAGGCTCGAATTTACAAGGGAACATGTTGACTGGACGATTGTCCGTTGGAAAGCAGAACTCTTAACTGACGAATCAGAGTTTAGTCGGAAAGTATTCGATTGTATCAATGATTGGTTTGTGGAAAATGGGATCATAGCAATTTAAAGGCCAGCACAATCGCTTAACTGCAAGAATGAGGATACACTTTTCCAGTAAGCGGAAATCGCGGGGAAAAGCAATCAAGTTGATATTTTCTCCCACTTAATTGAATACATGCTCCGTAGATGTGCAGCAGTAATAAACAATAATGGATACGTCACTAAATATTAGAAAAAAGGTAAAAACTTTAGCATAAACACATTTATGTCGGTTCAATTTTGTCGCTGGGTTTTGATGAATACTACCACATTTATGTAAATTTTTTTATTTGAAATAAATTAATTGAAATAAGAGAGTAGCATTTGGTCATTTCACAACAGGCGATAGTGAAACCACTGTGGACTTGTTGTATCCGAATTCGCGAGAAAGATCGAGCTACGAATTTTCATTTCTCATTTTGGAATTTTAAAAAACGTCATTAGAATGTTGTTTACTGGGATGCAAATACAATAGAATGGTTACACCAAGAGCTCACTGATGCCCACCCGGGCTCATTGGCCAGTGATTACCCCATCCATGCCGAACATCTCGTGTTCATTATTTAAACACAAAAGAGCTACAACGACAGCAGCAGAAGTTACATTTAGAATTGCAAAAATCATTCGAACAAATGTTTTATGGAATCGGAAAACAACAAAACAAGGGACAACACACACTGCTCCACATACAAATCGACGTTGTGTGCAGCACAGCAAACACACACAATCGCACACATATTCATCCGTACATTCGTATGTAGCTATGTACGTGTGAATGTTCATGGGCATGGAGCATGGGGCATGGGCAGGGGTTACGAGCGTGCGGTGTACACTGCATCAGCATCCGACAAGGGGTGAGTGAGTGGAGTTGCTGGTGTGTTGGTGGAGTTGTTCGAATCTGCATTTCTAAGTGGAAATGTTGAAATTTGCATTTGCACTTCTTACGATACTGGGCGGTATTGCAAACATTGCGGTTGTAATAAATATTCCTTGGCCAATTAATATCGTGTTGGCAATATATGCATAGTCTGTAGCATGTTTGTATATAATACATATGTATGCACACAAAAGTATGGGTGTAGATACATACAAACTTATATCTAAATACATGCATTTTGTAAACATGTAAAGGATTTTGAATTATATATGGATGTACGCAAAAAATTATTCACATACGATTGCTAGTGGCTTTATAGACATTAGGATGGCCCTTGGAAGGCCGTCCCACAGACTTGATATTACCTTGGCTAAAGCAAGACTGTGTGATGTTTAATTTAAAAGATCCGTCCAATTACCATCACTTCGATTACAAACAAATGTAAAAAATCAATTTTAGTTGGCATATCGTTTTACAACATCAGGCCAACGGGAGTGGGGAAGAGAGAGAGAGAAACATGTAAACTACCCGAGAACGGAACCCATTTGTACTTTAGCTGAATCGTATGTAATCCGTTTGGAATCGAATCCTCCAACTTCCGATTTATACTTATTTTTACACCACTCGATATTTTAGGCACATATTTAAACGACCTGCCTGCCAAGAAATATTCTCTCATTATTTTGCCTAAAGTGCTCATAGGAGGGTCCTTGAGGGATAAAAGCTGAACAAAAATTGCATAATCCTCTCTTATACAACTTGGCATATTGTAAATCTTGTATTTATTGCATTAAACACATTCAGATATCAAAGATCGTTATGTCGGATAAATAAAGCTACGACACAGGGAAATTGATATTAGAAATCTGGAGTGGTGCATTGAAAACGGTGCGTCAAGGGGCTACTTCACGCTCCCGTGAGAGCGGCCACGTAAACCAACCAACATATAGTCAGTCCTAAAATATATTTTTAGATTTCCAGGATATGCTTTCTCAAAAGTAAGACCATGAAGAATTACCGTTAAACATGGGAGATGAACAAGTTAGGTATTGCCTTCCAAATGACACCTCAATTAATTGCGTACTCCGACAATCTTGATGTTTCAGCACGTGAAACCTTTTGGCGACATTTCTCTCTTTTCAAGCTCCCGCGCTAACCACAAAGATGCGATGTTTAAGTTTTGGCATGTGTCGTTGTTTTATATGATACCACATAAAATTTGCAATTCTGAGCTTCAAAATACCATTTTAGGTTCGTTTGACGAGGACGTAATTTCTTTAGACTAATCGCCCTAATTGACTTTAAGATGCTCAAGTTGTACATTAATCAATTCAATTGATAAATATTTCGTCACAATAAATCGTCACATTTAATTAAATTCAAAAAAAAAAAGTTGAAGAAATTCGTATGTGCCAGAAACACTCGCATTAGTTGATAATAATTTAATTCAATTATAATTCTTTTAAACTTCAGAATTTATAATGTGAGGCTATTCGTGCGTTGTATAAATATTTGCCCATAACAAACATTAGAATGGGTTACTAGCTTAACAGGCAGTTAAATTTGGTATTTTTGTCTTATTTTCACGTAATCATATTTTGTGTCCAATTAAATTAAAATGTCGCAAGGATTACTCTGAGCGCTAAAATATGTTTACTTTATAAATGGATACTTTAGTACTATTTACATTTCATTAATTTTTTCTTCTGATATCGTATGTAGAAAAACGGTGTACTCATTTTTTTATTTGGTGATCCTTTCCAAAGCATATAGATATTTAAATAATTTATTTTCATACACAGTTTCTCTACATTGTATCTATAGCTTCATGTATATATATGTTCAGGTCCAACAAGTTCTGTCGCACGGTGTTATAATCAAATATTTCCCATTCCATCTCGTTTAACATTGGTTCGTAATTCAAGGAAGGGAAATTCGATCTGGCTTTACATTATCCACGTAAGGTTTTTGCAGATCGACAGATTACACCGTGCGACAGTACATATTGGAATTGAACAAGACCATATACACATGAAACTAGAGATCGTATTTAGAAAAAACCAGAGATACAAGCCGACTGATTTTAAGCCGACAAGCCGCCACATGTTCTTGCACGAGCCGCACCGCCGCTGATCTCATCGGCTGACATCGACTTCAACCACGCCGCCGAGATCATAATATACCCTCAATCATAAGCTCCTCCTCACTCCTCATCTCTCCCTTATCCATCTCCAACCACCTCTTACTCCCTCCCCATTTCACCACTCCCTATCCCACTACTACTCTACTAATCTATTGTGCTTCTTTAGTCTGTCAAAGTAGTTAGAGCTGGTCAAATTTGCCTCATATGAAAAGCTGTAATAATATTTAAATTCGTCCATATTATAAATTTTGGGAATGGATTCCCAAATAATAATAATATGAAATTATGGATGGAATTGCTTGCCAAAAAATAAAAGAAAAGGCATTACAAACAAATACAAATTGTTCCTTCTCTTTTCCCAAAATTTTCAAATAAAAGGAGCCGCCGCCGACCCATTTTGGGTAGCGCCGCCGCCGCCGACAATTCTGGGTCGGCTGGTAACTCTGGAAAAAACTGTGTATCAGTTTTCCATTTGGCGATCTTTAAAATTTTAAGGATGTAATATATACAAATAATCATTTTAATGGGTTTACCCACCAGTTTATGTCAATACGATATAAATGAGGATATTTTCTAGAAATGGAATTTTTTGGCTTTAATATTTCAGGACGAATGCGGCAGTACATACCCAGTTCATCCCCCACAGCCTTAGGATTTGACGTTGAATGTCCTACTGCTGGTTTAACCGAATCACATGAGTAATAAGGGATTTTAACTCTATATTGATTCTTCAGTCTCAGACTGAATACAATCTTGTAAAAGTAGCATGGATTTCAATAAAATATCGACGAACGCCTTCGTAATATTTCCCCTAACATGGACAGAAAATATACTTATATGTAGAGTATTTTTTTTAATTTCCACCGCCAATTCAAAATTTGTACATTCCCCTTATTTATACAGCCCTTTAATTCCGTAACCTTTTAAAATAAGCGAATACTTCGAAACTACTTTTATGGGATAAAATGGAAAAAAGAAGGAAAAAATGGTATTACCCCAGGAAAAACTCGGTAATGACACATAATTACTATTATCATTACCTAGTAATGACTGCCCGTTACGCCCTGCATTATTTTGAAGTATGAAATAATCACCACTTTATAATAGCTTACAAAAGTACTTATTAAAAACAGAAAGTCCATGTTTTGCTACCCATTGAGTTGTGTGTAACTTTGTCTTCCATCCATTTCGATGTTGCCGCGACCTCCCTCGAAGATTAAAACGATTTGATATTTGCGATTGATGAAGCAAATTTAGTTGCTTCATGTCAATCGAGCGTGCACATGTTACGCGGAATGTGGGTTGTTCCTATTCAGAATCATAAAGTTAACTGGTTAAACTATATTGGAATTAAAAAATGTTTTATTTTATTGTTAAAATAGTATTATAATACTATCTTATCAACACAACAGCAATAAGAAGAAAGAAAAAAACACATTCACCATTCATCTTATTTTTCTGTTCTTTTTGTTACAATAACAAAACTTTACTTTTTTCTGTATTCGTTCGCTTGCCGTTGTGTCGTTGTTTATCATACAAAATTTGAAATATAATGAAGTTGCAATAAGTTGAAGTTGCTAGAAATGTTTTTCTGTGTGTGTTCAAACCACCAACCGCAACACACAACAACGACAACAAACAGTACTTATATATTAACTTTTTGTAAGCGTGCGTGGAAGTACTTATTTCTCAACTTTTTGTAAGCGTGTGTGGAAGTACTTATTAATTTATAATCCCTTTATAAAAAATAATTAGAAACGGATCCGAAAAATAAGTAGTGAAGGTTTTTGGTTTTGCCTTATTCCCCACATTACTTGGTAATGAGAGTTTTTGCTTGAACCATACGGATGCAGTTGAAATCATGAAATCCGGCTTACATATTCATTTGACTGTGTAGACTCGTACGGACCGAATGAGGATAAAAATGGTACCAACCAATACACCGTTTGTCGCTATGAATGCGTAGACTCGAAAAATAAAGTGACAATGTTAAATGATTGGACATTAGACTTCAGACAATTTATAATTTCAGTAATTTCTCTTGGTGATTTTCCATTTCTTTGACTGTCAATGATAACTGCTCCCACAGCTCCACTTAGGTCTTTACGCATCAGACTCAATATGATCAAAATTCAGTACAACCAAATGCAATACATTCCGGTTGTAATTCTTTAAGTCGGGAAAATTAAAAATATATTTTTGCTCATTGTCGCCAATTACAATATAAATTTTCAACAAAAAAAATATTTTAAGTTGACTTTTTTGACTTAGGACCTAACTAACTTTTTTTCGTTCGTCTGAGGCGAATGATTAAAAAATCATTCTATTATTACAGGAATTGTATAAAACATGGAAGCTCTTTGTGTGCTTTTCTATAGACACAACGAATTATAGACAGCTGTGGCTTACAGATTTCGATCTTTCGCCTCAGACGAACGAAAATAAGTTAAAGAAACAACTTCTTAATTATCCAAACAAAGTCAAATTTTTTAATATATAACTATTTTTTTAAAATTTCATACACAAAAAATTGTTTTGAGTGAAATATTATCTTTTCATTTAGGTTTTTGTTATCGCCGTCCAATCTTAAAGAAAAATTGTTCACGGAACTAATAGAAAACAATTTTCATTTGTAACTATTTTCTTTATTGTTCAAAAAATAATTTTGGACATCGCTAGTCGCATGAAGTCTTTTCTAGCCATGTCCGCTTATCTGTTGCAAGCACATTAGCTTCCGGACGAGACAGAAAATATACACCTCTATTATTAGAGTACGAAGATTGCTACCTCATATTCACGATTCGATTACACTCGAAGCACTATATTTACATAAATATGCATTTGATAGAGGACTATCAGCGTATGGAATTTCAAATTATTTAAATTTGTTTAATATTATAATAATGATACGCCCCAAATTATTTAAAACTGCAATCACAAGGAGACGTGACAGTTTTTATACCCTCCACCTCCAGGATGGGGGTATACTAACTTTGTCATTCCGTTTGTAAAACCTTGAAGTATCGACCTGAGACCCTATTAAGTTTATATATTCTTGATCGTCATAAAATTCTAAGACGATCTAGCCATGTCCGTCCGTCTGTTTAAAGCACGCTAGCATCTAACCGAATGGAGCTAGAACGTTCAAATTTTCCATAAATGCGTCTTTTAGTCGTAGATCGGTTGGGATTGAAAAAAAAAATTCCCTCACAAGGACTGAAAATACCCATAATAATCCCTAATATTTTAGAGTATTTAAGCAAATTTTTTCAATATGTCTGCTTGTACTTCTCGATATTGGGTATGCACATTCCCCGATAACAAAAACGTGCACCATAAAGTGATTCTTTTTTGTGGGGGGTGAAATGGGGCAAAAAAGGGATAAAAATGGTACCCACCAAATGGCTGCATGATTGCATAGACACGTAAAATACATGGATTTTTCTAAATTCGTACTTTTTGGGGTTAAAATGAAAAAAAGGGGTAAAAATAGTACCAATCAAATGACCGCAGCTAGAGTCATGAAATTTGGAGTATACATTCCTTTGACTACGTAGACATGAAAAATAAAAGGTTTTTTTCCAATTTCGTACTTTTAAGGGATACAATGGGTACAGAGGGATAAAAATGGTACCAACCAAACGTCTACACCTAGAATAAAGAAATTCGGTGTATACATTCCTCTGATTGCGTAGACACGTAAAATAAACGGATTTTTCGATATTCGTACTTCTTGGGGTTAAAATTAAAAAGGGGGTACAAATAGTACCAACCAAATGACCACAGCTAGAGTCATGAAATTCGGAGTATACATTCCTCTGACTACGTAAACACTGAAAATACACTGATTTTTCGAAATTCGTACTTATTGGGGTCAAAATGGAATTCGAAATTCGTACTTTCAAGGGATACAAATAGTACAGAGGGATAAAAATAGTACTAACTGAACGACTACAGCTAGAATGATGAAATTATAATTGGGTTGAAACGTCAAATAAAGAGATTTTGTATAGTCGTACTCTTAAGGGGGTAAAAATGGTACCAACCAAATGGCCGCAGCTGGAATCATGGAATTCGGTACATACATTCCTCTGACTGCATAGACACGGAAAATAAAAAGTTTTTTCCAAATTCGTACTTTTTCTTTTACGGCAAAAGTTGGTTCAATCATGAAGTTAGGTTATTTTGCCCGGCCGAACTTAACGCCGTTTTTACTTGTTTACTATTACGTTAGTCAAATATCATAAATCTGCAGGTAAAACTGTGGAATTCACTCCGTGGTGGATGATATATAATGCCTTTTTACCTATTAGTATTTCTTATTCAATCGTTTTTTATAGGAATTATTATTACCTAGGATAGAGACAATTGTGTGCGTACAAATTTTGTGATCATAACAACGTTTTTAAATATCAAGTTGCAAATGATTTTGACTACCCATATGCATGTTTTGTCGGTTTTATTGTAATCAAAGTTTATTCCACTTTGTGTGGGACGTACCAGAAGGGGTGTAGCAATTTCGCCCATATCCCATGCGAATGTAACCACTAAAAAATCATAGCTAAATATCAAATTTCACAGTATTCTGATCATCCGTATAGAAGATATAGTTTTGCGTGATTTGTGTGGGAGGTACTGGAAGGGGCGTGGCAAAAGCCGTCATATTTAGTACACTTAAAGTGACTATAAAAACATTATCAAATACAAAAAAATATAGCTGATTACGATTATCCGTGTGGCAGTTATATGTGTTTTAATATAACATTAGAATATGGGCTATTTGTGTGGGAAGCACCAGAAGGGGCGTGGCAATTTCGGCCATCTTCGAACTTAATCTAAGTTTGGGATAATATTACGATGTGCAAAGTTTAGATCGATTCCTTAACTCCTTGCGAGAGTTGTCGTGTACACCAACCAGCCAGACGGACATGGCTCAAACATCTTAGAAAGTTGTGAAAGGATTATATATTATATATTATTATATTATTATATTATTATATTATTATACAAACATTGAAGACTTTTGGTTTCAAGAAATTTTAAACCATTATTTATTGAGACTTCTGTCACAGTAGTCATGGATGTACAATGTACCTTCCTTACAACAACATTTAAAACTTTTCCAAACGAATGTTCCCTGTAGGAAGCCTGGGGTCAAGTGTCTCCAAGTCACCACTTTTGGAGACTTTTTGGTGACATTGTCAACTAAGCGTCTACAATTTTTGAATGATTGAATATTCGCTGTAGGAAGCCTGGGGTCAAGTGTCTCCAAGTCACAACTTTTGGAGAAATTGTCAACTAAGTGTCTATACTTTTTGCTTTGCCTTTAGTGGTGTTTACAAATGATTATTGATTGCAAAACTTTAATGTAGTTTATGAAGAAAATTTAAAAATGTAACCACTTTCTGATGAAAAGTAAGTTTTTAGCTAATAAACACTTATATCTACTAAAAGTGATGACATGATTGCTTGAAAAGTATTCACAGAAATAAAATCAAATTCCACGTTGGACAATAAATGTTTATGTGTAAACGACCCCTGTAAGAAGCCTCGGCTCAAGTGCCTCCAAGTCACCACTTTTGGAGACTTTTTGGTGGCATTGCCAACTAATCGTCTACACTATTTGCTTTGCCTTTATTGGTGTTTACACATGAATATTAAAAATTTAACCATTTTCTGATGAAAAATAGCTTTTGTATTTACTAAACACTTATATCTACTACAAGTAATAATATATATAATAAAAGAGCAACTGTTTGAACTTATGCATATTTGAATGGTTATCAATATTACCAATGTGAAAATCTGGTAAAAAATCGAAAGTGTAATCAAAATGTACTACTGAATCAGTAGTTCAATGTCTCCATGTGGAGACATTAGGACCACCTAGTCAGTGGTTATTCGGTCAGTAGTGGATTCTCAATGACAAGCTCATGTTAAATGTCAACAGTAGAGAGCATTAGCTGGGGTACAATTTGTCACTAGTACTGGTGACTAAGTCAATACTGATTCAGTACAGTTTTACTACCGATAGTTCCTACACGGTTCCTATAAATTCCTGTACATTCATTTTTATTAGATTCAGAATCGGTGGAATTATTTGCCCCAACCAAACAAGTGCTTCTTCTTTTCGCACTACGATTTTAGAGAGCATCGAACATTGGCCCAAGTTAAAAACATCCGTACGAATACGATCGCCTATTTTATATTAAATATAATTACGTTAACAACGGAACATAAAATTCAAACCGTCTACTTAATTTAAATTTCATTATTGTTTTATATGTATTTATATTCCGGGCGAAAAACTCTATTCACTATCAAATAAATTTATCGGGATATTTGGAATGAAATAATAAATATACCTCGCACAACCCTCAACATACTTGGGCATGCACTCCCTCACCCCCTAAATGAGAGTTTTTGAACCAATCGCTGCATATTTAAAATGCTCCCTAGGGCCGTTAACAATTAACCAATACAGCGTAGAGGTGCGATAAGAATGGACTGCGATTTTGATGCAGGTAAACGCGCACCACAAAATACATTTTCAAAATTCGTACGCTTTTAGGGGTGAAGTGGGATACAAATATTACCAATTAAACGTCTGAAGTAGGAGTCATGAAATTATGTATTTTTTTGGGTCTGAATGGGTAAACAGGTAAAATTGGTACCAACTTAACTGTTGCATCTTCGATTAGGAAATTCGGATGGTGTAGACGTGTTCAATGATGAGGATATTCAAGACAAAAATCACAAATTGCTGTAGCTAGATTCATAAATTTCGAATAAATCGTAAAGGGTAATTATATAATGCAAAGAGTTGCAGTTTGTACACTTACTGCAAAATTAAATTCACAAAAAATCCACTCGGTTGTACTATGCTCTGCTAGTTTAAATTAAAATTGTCCCCGTTCTTGTTTAAAGAAATGTTCTCTGCATTTGCAAATCGCTATTGTGGTTTGCAATTTTAGCTACGCTGGACGAAATGAGCTGACTTAACATGGAAATGGTATTAACATAGGTAATGTCGGACTGCAAGAAACTACTATTGAACAGGTTCCAACCAGTATGGTGGCCCTGTTGGTCTCCCCTAGACGGAGTCTAGAGGAGACAATTTATAAAAAAACACAAATTTGGATTTTTTAATATTTTATTCGAGCAAGTGTTGCTGCTTTGTACGGAGTACACAAAACTACTACCCATTTGACAACCATAACAAAAACGATACCGCCATCTATCGGATTTATCTATTATATATTTTATAGCATTGCCATAAATTCATCAGTTGAGATCGACCATATAATCGATCTGCAACAACTATAAATGAAAAAAAATATCATGCCGGTTTTACTAACTGCCGGGCATGTTCCAACATAAATCCAGATGGACGATATTTCACTTATAAACGTCTCAATGAAGTTGCATATACGAAAATTGTAGATCGGTAATAACAAATTATGTTGGTAAAAAATCTGTAGAGGAAGAAGCAATACGAGTTTGAGTCAGACGTAGGTAAAAGCTAATACGTACTTTTGCCTGATGATATGGCAGCATTTGAATACTGGGGAAAATAAATCTTTATTACCCAGTAAATGATAATATTACTGCAAATTTGGAGCACAGATTTACAAATCTAGTAGTAAATTTCTGCTTGATTTGAATGGAGTTTATGAATTCGTTTATAATTATTAGGGATGTTTTTCTTCAAGCCTTGATAATTATTAAAGAGCTATTTTTACTCAGAGTAAAATTGATTGTTTGTTTTTTAATATAAAACAAATTTGCAAAAAATAATTTATGTCGAAATTTTGTGACTTAACCATTAGTTCCATTTATACTGGGTAGTTATCGACGATGCGGAGATTAAAACTAAAATTTACCATGAACCAAGGTCGATTTTCTATTTTGGCCATCTTAGATATGGAAGTAGTAGAATATTTTTTTGTTCTTTTGAATACAAAAACCGCAGGAGGCTATAGTCTTCCCCAGCAGAAATATGTTGTTATTATGCTATGGGTATTAAACGCACATGTGGGCCTGTAAATGCAGTCTCGAGAGAATTCATCCATCCTTCCTCTGTATATATAGCATATACGTAATATTGCCCTATCCCAAGATAAGTTGGCATCCTTAATAGTTCACAGTAGCAACTGTCGGACAAAGTAATCATCACACAAAGCAGTCATAATTTGTATTCCCCCCTTCAAATATACGAAAGCAAAGACAATATTAGCAACTAAGGAACATACCCTACACCAACTCAGATGACAACAACTGCGTATTTACACATACGCATGTCTGTACGAGTATGTACATATCGTGCCAGATTCATTTACATTATAAGATAACAAGTTACAAACAAAAAGTAATGTTTGTATAATACACCACACACATTAAACTGGTAATCAAATATCTACTGCATATGTAAATAATAAATAAAAAACGAATTTAATCCATAAAAGTGTGAGATATGAATAAAATTAACAAAATTAAACTGAAATCAGTGCACAACAAACACACAAGTTAAACCCGGAGCAAATGGGGCAATGACCAATGCTAAAAGTTAAATGGATTGTAATTGCAATGCGATTCCTGCACACATACACACATACATACATATGTAATTACACGCCTACATACACAATAATTTAAATGTTTTTTGTTTCCAATCGAACAATCGTGCAGTGCAGTTCGCCATTAGAGTTATTATATTCAATCAGGGACGATGGGGATTTTGCTATCACTTGCAACAATGTTCGGACACCCTATAAAGTACTTATGCGCATCTATTCTGAAACGTCGTCAAATGCTAGCAGGACTTAGCCATGTCGGTCTATCCGGTTCTACATTCGAAAAATATACACTCAGTACTCAGAGATGACGATAGGATTTCCGAGAACTTAGCAGATATATTTCCAATGTTTTTGTATTTTATACCCTCCACTAGGGCTTTGTGTTTGTGTGCATTTGTTTGTAACATCCGAAAGGTAACGAGATAGACCTAGTTAGATCGTTAGTATAGCTAACGATCGATTTAGCCATGTCCGTCCGTCCGTCTGTCTGTCCTTCTATTCTTGTAATGAAAATACAGGTCGCCATTATTGTCCGATCCTAACAAAAATTAAGTTTCGCGGGTCAAGGACGGAAACATCCATACAAATGTCACTCTCGATTTGACTTTTTCTGCTCTAGAAAACACATATCTTAACATATTTTGATCACCTGGAGATAACAATACATTGTGAAAGCGGGTCTCATCGGACCATGAATGGAAGAAGTGGCCCGCACGACTGTTGCCTTCCCCTACTTGTTTAGGATTGTTTACTATCGCTACGGCAAATGAATAATTATTATCACTTAAAAAAGAGACTTTATCGGCCAGTTCGAGTTGTTTCAGTATTGTTGTATTTTGTATTATTTTTCATGACTCCAATAAATATGTACAGTAACCATACGTAATCGTAACACATAAAATACAGACATACATATATCATTAGATGCATTCATGCATGCACGCATGTACATGTGTACATACGTAACCAACAATTATAATTCAAAACAGAAATAATTCTAATTCAAACAAATTATAATTGTTTTTCATTGCACAAATCCAGTCAAACAAACAAACATACAAAAGTATGTGTTAAATTAAATAAAATGTTGATACGAGTACATAAATAAAAAAAAGAATTATATTCCAATAGCGTATAAGTATACATATATACACACATAAACATATATGACTATATATATATACATACAAAACATTACATATAGTATATAATTGCATTTAATAAATATTATTAATTATTTACAATAAAGGACTTTGAAAGCAAAAACCAACATAAGTAAAAAACCAATGCAAATAACCCCCAAAAGAAAAAAAGAAAAAAGAAAACATTAAACAAAACGAACAACAAAGAAGACACGTTAAACGTTAACTCGTAAAGAAATACAGGACAATAATAAATTCAAATATGCAAACAATGATAATATCATTAAATATAAATTTATAACTATATTTAATCGTTTAATAAGCCATTAACATTGATTATTGAAATTGAATAATAAAAACCAAATGGAATTTAATGAAACTCAGACATCACCCATATATTTATGGATGTTTTTCTCTCTTCGTTTACACGGTAAGTATTCGCTAAATGCCCTTTGACATTATACATTCGAGTGGTACGCCCATTGATAAGATTCAGATTGCATCTGCATTATTTTCATTTGCAAAGCTACAGTAATTACTCGTTGCAAACTTAATATTTAATAATTATACTTGTAATAAATTACATGAGGTCTCAAGTCTAACCAATATTTCGAACTTAAATCAAATGATTGTACTTATAATAAAGGGTGTTTTTATTGAGGTATAGAACTTCGAATTGAAATAAAACACAAGAAAATCGTTTTAATGTCCATCAATTTGGCTTTATTGGAAGGATAATTTTATGCCATTAATGTTTAAATATGATTTCGGGCATGTGGCCGCCGCGGCTGGCTCGAATATAGCCAATTCTACAGGTCCAATTTTCAACCACTTTTTCGAGCATATGGGGCCGTATGTTGGCAACAACGCCACGAATGTTGGCTTCCAAGTCCCCTAACGTTTCTGTTTTGTTGGCGTAGACGAGCGACTTCACATATCCCCAAAGAAAATAATCCAATGGTGTCAAATCACACGATCTTGGTGGCCAATGGACAGGTCCATTCCGCGAAATTATGCGCTCACCGAATGTTTCCTTCAATAATTCGATTGTGACGTGCGCTGTGTGGCATGTAGCGCCGTCTTGTTGGAACCACAACTCATCCACATTCATGCCATCCAATTCGGGAACAAAATAGTCGGTTATCATGGCTCTATACCGGTCTCCATTAACGGTAACTGACTCTCCAGCATTATTTCGGAAGAAGTATGGCCCAATGACTCCACCAGCCCATAGAGCACACCAAACAGTCAGTTTTTGTGGATGTAATGGCGTCTCAAGGGTCTCATGTGGATTCTCTTCACTCAAAATGCGGCAATTTTGCTTGTTGACGTAGCCATTCAACCAAAAATGAGCCTCATCACTGAACAAAATTTCGATTCTCACAAACGAACGAGAAGTACAACTCACTTGCCGAATATGCGTTTAAAAAATCGCACACATGCCATCTTACAAGCACCTCATTGAGTTGCATATGTAAGTATGTGTATGTGTAAGTATGTTAATTGGAATTATTTTTTATTTTTGATGAATTAATTGGAATTATTACAAATGTTTTTTGTGGCTAACATTTTTTGAGAATTCTTAACACCTATTTCTGAAAAATATTGGTTGACTTTTTATTCTGAGAAATACAAGAATCGCTTAACGTTAATGATGTAGAAAGGTTGTTATCTTTAAAATAAAAAAGCAGATGCTAAGTAAGTACCTCTTCTTCCACCATCATATTCTGTTTGGTGGTCAAATATGCGGCCAAATTATGTACACAGTTTGGAATAGTAAAATATTTCACCGATTTCTGCACGAGGACAATATAAAACATTTTAAAGATTAAAAATTAACGCGAGCATTTTGAAAAAAATGTTCCTTTTTCTTCGCCAACATTTTCTCATTTTCATCCACAATAAAAGTTGCTCACTTATCATATTGATCAGATTTAGTATGATAACTCTTTTTGTCTAATGAATACTGAATAGTGATATGCAGCAAACATATATCAACAATACTTTAGTACATAAAGTTCTCTCAGTTTGTTTTTTGAACTTTGTTTACTAAACTGCTTTGTAGTTATAACTTTGTTGCTTTGAATATCTCGTGCAGACTTGCCATATATGGAGATTTGTCCCCAACCATGAGGATTTTGTGATGGCCAAAAGGACAAAAAATATTGGGGATTTTGTGGGGATATTCTAAGTACTTTGAAAAATATTTAGTATTTGATTTTAACTGGGAATGCAAATTTATCTATAAATGTCTACAAATTTATTACTTGGCTGCTCACTACCATTCTCATGATTTTTGTTGGTGACGACCATCTTCCGCTGGTCACAAAAGAAATTATAATAAAGATATGAAAAAGAAAAATGTCATCAGCAAAACAGGAGCATTGAAATGAATTTGTTATAAAGTATTTAATGTCATCTGTACGTAAAGTATTAGAAGTAAAAAATGTGTTTCTTTTTATGTAGAAATGAAATTGATTCAACTTTTAGTTTAGTTGCATAACACAGTGCAACACGAAAAAAAATAACCATATACGGACACCGCTACATGATAAAAGACCAAAAAAAAAAAGACCCGTGTTTTTTCCCCCCCAAAGTCATGCACTTTGGGCCCCCAGAGATTTGAGGCCTCGGTGTAATTTTTGGAAAAAAGTGATCTATTCTCAGGCTCATATCTTGCAAACCGTTCGGAATTTTGATTTACTATCTGAGGCAAAGTTCTAGCTCTTGTCATAAAGAACAAAAATTGTGAACATATAAAATCAAAAAAACTTCATCTTCAAGGTCAAAATCGCAAAAAACTTAACCTAAAATGTCAATGTTGTATGTCAATGTTGAAGTAAAGAAAAAACAAATGAAATTAAAAAATTTTTGGAAAATGTTTCACTTTTGCGGCTACCTAAGCGCTACCTAAACGGTGTTAAGAATAATTCCTAGGAAGTTCATATGTTCTAGAAAGTTGTTTATTGAGATCTTAGGTACATTTTTGTAGTTGATTGTTTCCCTGAATTTTCAGCGGTTTGCTACCTATGGCCCTGAACAGGGGAAAAAAGGTTAAAAAAATCGAATTTTTTTGAAGATGAAGTTTTTTTGATTTTATATGTTCACAATTTTTGTTCTTTATGACAAGAGCTAGAACTTTGCCTCAGAGAGTAAATCAAAATTCCGAACGGTTTGCAAGAACAAACCCCCCCAGAGAGGTTTCGAACATATACTTTTTCAAACCTTCTAGACTTTCTGAAGCAATAAAATATAGAATTTTTAAGGTCTTTTTGCAGTAAAATCATGAAAACACGAAAATTATATAAAAAATCGTGGACACTTTCGTGAATTTCGGACAAAGGTTATGAAAAATACAAACAAATTAAACGAATAGTGCCCATTTCAAGATTCTATAGTGCTAATTTCGCTAATGAACACCAATTTCTGTCTGTGTTAGTTTAGCATTAACAACCATTTTAGGTTTAAGGTTCAGGTTCAGTGCTTCCAAGCGTCTATAAATTCATAGAAAAAATGTGGACAAAAATGCAACATAAAGAAGTAAGTAAGCTTCAGTCGGCTAAACCGACTTATATATACCCTAACTCTCAGAGAACAGGAAGTTATAAAGAATACAATATAATGTAGGACAGGATAATTTGTGTGGAAGGTGCTAGGAGGTTCATGTCACATGATCCCAACTTTCACATTTGTAAAACAATTATAACAAGTAAGGAAAGGCTAAAGTCGGCGGGGCCGACTATATAATACCCTACACCACTCCCTGCGTATATACCTCGCTTTGATTACTAAACCCATTTATTTCATGGGAGCAATTTTATGTAGTTCATATAAATTATACTATAAATTAATCTTTAGTCATATTTAACGAATATGGTTAATAATATGGTAAATGATCCAATTATCCCACAGACAAATACAAATTATACAGTAGTAATAGGATGAATCGGACCGACATTTCAAAAGGGGGCCTATAACTACATTTTGGGAATGGTCGAAAACATGGGCCTATATATTTCTCATTCACGGTAGGTATTCCTGGTTGAAAAATACCATGATCTGCAAAGATTGATGAAGATCCGATGTAAGATGTAGTTTCCAGAACTGTAATAGATCAGAATGGGACCCCATTTGTGTTATACAAAAGTATGGACATATGGGCATCTCCCAAACAAGTAAGGAAATGCTAAAGACGGACGGACTTTCTATCTCATTACAATTCAATTTGGTAAAAAAGTGAAATCGGGAAGGATTTTTGCATCCTGTAAATGTATGTGTTTGACAAAAAATGTTAAATCGGAAAGGACATTTGTATAGGGGAACGATGTGACCCGCTTTCACCATGTATGTTAATTGGTGAAATATAATATGTAAAGTTTGGCCAAAATCGGTAAAAGGTTCGGGAACAACATTTGTATGAGGGCGATATCTAAATCTGAACCGATCTTACCCACTTTCACCATAGGTTGGATTATAAGATGTTGTGCCAATTTTAAAGAAAAACGGACAAAATATGTGGATTATAAGATGTTGTGCCAAATTTAAAGAAAATCGGGTGCAAGATGTGGTTTCTAGAGCGGAGGGAGTGACATTTGTTTGGGTCTATATCTAAATCTGAACCGATCTTACCCAATTTTTGCATACTTGTTTCTAGTTCGATTATAAGATGTTCTGCAAAATTTAAAGAAAATCGGGTACAATATGTCGTTTCCAGAGCGGAAAATGTCAAATCGGGAGCGACATTTGTAGGGGGCTATATCTAAATCTGAACCGATCTTACCCAATTTTTGCATAGGTATTTCTAGTCGGATTATAAGATGTTGTGCCAATTTTAAAGAAAATCGGGTACAATATGTGGTTTCTAAAGAGGAAAAACTGAAATAGGGAGCGACATTTGTTTGGGTCTATATCTAAATCTGAACCGATCTTACCCAGTTTCAGCATAGGTGTTTCTAGTTCGATAATAAAATGTTGTGCCAAATTTAAAGAAAATCGGGTACAATATGTGGTTTCTAAAGCGGAAAAAGTGAAATCGGGAGCGACATTTGTATTGGGGCTATATCTAAATCTGAACCGATCTTACCCAATTTTTGCATACTTGTTTCTAGTTCGATTATAAGATGTTCTGCAAAATTTAAAGAAAATCGGGTACAATATGTCGTTTCCAGAGCGGAAAATGTCAAATCGGGAGCGACATTTGTAGGGGGCTATATCTAAATCTGAACCGATCTTACCCAATTTTTGCATAGGTATTTCTAGTCGGATTATAAGATGTTGTGCCAATTTTAAAGGAAATCGGGTACAATATGTGGTTTCTAAAGAGGAAAAACTGAAATAGGGAGCGACATTTGTTTGGGTCTATATCTAAATCTGAACCGATCTTACCCAGTTTCAGCATAGGTGTTTCTAGTTCGATAATAAAATGTTGTGCCAAATTTAAAGAAAATCGGGTACAATATGTGGTTTCTAAAGCGGAAAAAGTGAAATCGGGAGCGACATTTGTATTGGGGCTATATCTAAATCTGAACCGATCTTACCCAATTTTTGCATACTTGTTTCTAGTTCGATTATAAGATGTTCTGCAAAATTTAAAGAAAATCGGGTACAATATGTCGTTTCCAGAGCGGAAAATGTCAAATCGGGAGCGACATTTGTAGGGGGCTATATCTAAATCTGAACCGATCTTACCCAATTTTTGCATAGGTATTTCTAGTCGGATTATAAGATGTTGTGCCAATTTTAAAGAAAATCGGGTGGTTTCTAAAGAGGAAAAACTGAAATAGGGAGCGACATTTGTATGGGGGCTATATCTAAATCTGAACCGATCTTACCCAATTTTTGCATAGGTATTTCTAGTCGGATTATAAGATGTTGTGCCAATTTTAAAGAAAAGCGGGTACAATATGTGGTTTCTAAAGCGGAAAAACTGAAATAGGGAGCGACATTTGTATGGGGGCTATATCTAAATCTGAACCGATCTTACCCAATTTTTGCATAGGTGTTTCTAGTTGGATTATAAGATGTTGTACCAAATGTAAAGAAAATCGGGTACAATGTGTGGTTTCTAAGGTGGAAAATGTCAAATCGGGAGCGACATTTGTATGGGAGCTATATCTAAATCTGAACCGATTTCCTCCAAATTCAGTGCCGATGGTCCTTGGCCAGAAAAAATAACTTCTGCCAAGTTTCATGACAATCGGACAACAATTGCGACCTGTAGAGTGCGAACAAGCTTAGATGGACAGCAGACGGACAGACGGACGGACAGACAGACATCGTTAAATCGACTCAGCTGGTGATTCTAAGCCGATCGGTATACTTAAAGGTGGGTCTAGCTCGATTATTTCTTGGTGTTACAAACATTTGGCGCGAAACTAACTTATAATACCCTAGACCACGAAGTGGTCATCAGTATAGGCCTTATAACAGCTTTAATTTTAGGTTGTTTTGTGTGATTTGTGTGGGAGGTACTGGAAGGGGCGTGGCAAAACCCGTCATATTTAGTACACATAAAGTGACTATAAAAACATTATCAAATACCAAAATATAGCTGATTCCGATTATCCGTGTGGAAGTTATATGGGTTTTAATATAACATTAGAATATGGGCTATTTGTATGGGAGGCACCAGAAGGGGCGTGGCAATTTCGGCCATCTTCGAACTTAATCTAAGTTTGGGAAAAAATATAACGATGTGCAAAGTTTGAATCGATTCCTTAATTCCTCTCGAGAGTTATAGTGTACACCAGCCAATCAGACGAACGGACGGACATGGCTCAAACACCTTAAAAAGTCGTGAAACGGATTTGGTCCAAACATACTTAGGGTATTAAGTCGCTCCTTCAATGCGTTACACTTTTTTCTGTCCCAAATGATATATACCCTCCTACTCTGTAGAGTGAGGGTATAAAAATTACACGGTAAAAGCATGATTTTGAGAGGTGTTTTCAGGAGCGTTTAGCTCACGGACTGCTTGACCCAGCGACAAAATATTTTGCAGATCATCATTAAACAATCCAATCTTCATATCTGGGGGGGTGGTGTTGACTGCTGCAATTTATCCTATCTATCCAAATATATAAGTTTCACTGAATTTCTTGATTCTAGCTACAACATTTTGCGTAGTAGCAATTTTATTCTGTTTTGATCGTAAAGGTACGAATATCGAAAGATATCTTTATTTTTCGTGTCCTCGCAGTCACAGCAATGTACACACCGAATTTCGCTATTACATCTGCAACCGTTTGATTAGTACCATTTTTATCCCTTTAGCCCCATTTTCCGCCTAAAAGTAAAAATTTCGAAAAATTCCTTTATGTTTCGCGTCTACACAGTCATGATTTTATCTTCAGCGGTTTGGTTGGTACTACTTTTATCCCTCTTTTCTAATTGTACATATCTCCTAAAAGTACACATTTCGAAAAGTCTCTTTATTTTACGTGTCTACGTAATTATAGGGATGTGCACACTTTTTGTCACTTTGTCCCATTTTACCCGCTATATATTTTTGTAATTTTTGGTGATTACAAGTTACTAGAGGAAGGTACGAAACAAATTTCAAGTGTATAAAAATCAGAATTTTTCAAAAGAATTGCTTAAAGTTACTAGAGGAAGGTACGAAACAAATTTCAAGTGTATAAAAATCAGAATTTTTCAAAAGGGGATATTAGGGATATTTTTAGTCCTTGTTAGGGAATAATTTTTCCCTCAGGGCCGATTTCGCTTTCAATCCCAATCGATCTGCAACCATAAGACACATTTGCGGAAAATTTCAACCTCTTAGCTCATTTCGTTCGGAAGCTAGCGTGCTTTCAACAGAAAGATGGACATGGCTAAATCGCCTTAGAATTTTACCAGGATAGAGAATATACATATATACTTTATGGGGTCTCCGTTGAAGATTACAAGGTGTTACAAACGGAATGATAAAGTGAATATAGCCTCATCCTGGAGATGGAGGGTATAAAAACCACAAAGATTGTTGAATGACTCTCTATCTGTGCTGATCTCATATTGCACATAATGTTTTATGGAGGGATACGAACGGCCGTAAAATATCGACGTTTCGATCATTTTATAATGTCTGACATCCTCATAAAATAAAATGCAATTAATATCTCTTATATGACTTTCTCACATATGGGCATCTCCGAAATAAAGGTCTACCAAAAAAATGAAATCAGACCACACTAATAGCTTTTAACTTTATTATACCCTCCACCAGCAGAATGGGGGTATACTAACTTTGTCATTCCGTTTGTAACACCTTGAAATATCGACCTGAGACCATATAAAGTATATCGAGGGCTTATATTCATAAGTGGCTGTGAACCATTTTCTCGAAAATGAGTTTTTGATGTCAAATTAATCTCAGATTGGGATTTAATCTGTCATATAAATTTTGAGAAAAAAATTCTAATGCCATTTTTTTCAAATTTTTCTGATTTGGCTATATACTCACACCTTAATTTGTGACCTCAAAAGTGGCTATGAACATTAAAATGACGTAAATAATATAGTTAAAAATGGAGCAGCATATAACCGAAGGTTGTAATTTGCTACAACGATTGTGTTTAAAGCATTTTTCTAGATTTAGGGCGCATCGCATTATCAAATTCCATCATTACGCGGTTAATAGCATTTTGGTTCCCAAGTTATCAGGCTAAAATAGGATAAATAATGACTGTAAAGTCAAAAACTTTTTATCATATTGGGAATACCAAAATATTTTTATAGCATATGATTTCTGACCTCATTCGGGATATTTGTGTCAGAAAAGTTTCAGAATCCTGAACAGAGAAAGTTTAAATATAATCAATTGCAACTGCGAATTTTGGATTTTTCAACAATTGCAGCGATTTTCGCGACTGGCTACATATATGTTGCAAGCGACATTAGTTATTAATACACAAACAAAAATTCAGTCGGATCGGTTGGCTAGGTCGCGTGAAAATCATAAAATAAAAATGGCATGTGTGAAAATAATTTTAGTCATATTTGCCGCGAAAATGAAAAATTTCCAATTTGTATTGTTTGTTTACTATGCCTTACCGCAATATTCACTTTTTGTAAAAAAATTGGAAAAAGGGATAAAAATGGTACAAATCTGAAGGATGAAGCTGGATTCTTTAAATTCGCTGTGTATATCCCAAAAAATGCATTTTCTACACAGCATTGCCAACATTTCATGAAAAACGTTATCGAGTCTACAATAAGCCATATTTATATATTTGAGCATTGTGTGCTTATTTCAAAATTCGTAGTGCTCAATTTTAAATGTGCAAAAGTGGCTTTGAACCATAAAACAATTAGTAATCCTCTTTAGATTAAACTGTAGAAGAAAGATTCAGACTTACTCTTAAAATTAAGGAGTAAATCAGTTTTTTCGCTCTCCTGAAAATTTGTGTTTTTGTTCATAGTCTCTTATGAATATACATAAGCCCTGGATATATATTCTTGATTGTCATAAAATTCTAAGACGATCTAGCGATGTCTGTTGAAAGTACGCTGGCAACTAAACGAAAGGAGCTATGACGCCCAAATTTTCTATAAATGTGTCTTATAGTCGTAGATCGGTTGGGATTGCAACTGGGCGAAATCGGTCCAAAGGGAATAATTTTTCCTCACAAGGACTGAAAATACCCAAAATACTCCCTTATATTGTGCAACATTTGATGTTTTTTCAATATGTCTGCTTATACTTACTTGATATTGGGTATGCGCATTCCCCCTATAACAAAAAGGCTCGCCATAAAGTACTTTTTATTCGTAGGGGGTGAAATGGGACAAAAAGGGATAAAAATGATACCTATCGAACTGCAACAGCTAGAAACACGAAATTCGATGTGTATATTCCTTTAATAGAGTTGATACATAATATAAACATATTTTTTCAAAATTCGTACTTTTAAGGGGTAAAATGGAAAAAGAGGGATAAAAATAGTACCAACCAAACGGCTGCACTTAAAATAATGAAATTCGGTGTATACATTCCCACTGATTTTGCAGTAACATAAAATAAGAGATTTTAGAATGCCGTACTTTTAAGGGGGTAAAATGAAAAAAGGGGATAAAAATGGTACCAACGAAGAGGCCGCAGCTAGAATCATGGAATTCGATGTACACATTCGTATGACTACATAGACAAGCAAAATAAAAATATTTTTCCAAATTCGTATTTTTTTAATCATGCACTGTGTACGTGAGAGATAAATTTGTACCTTTGGAATTAAAATAGGATGGAAATAAAACCAACTGTAGTGTTTAAGCTTTTTTGAAGATTGCTGTCTTATATTTACTTTTTGAATTGACTTGAAATATTATTTCGTTATATATATTATAAAAGTATTGACAGCCGTGCCTTATAAGCGTTGTTTAAATAATAAAAATTTTATATTTATTTATAAAATTATTTTTATAATGTTTTTATTTGGTTTGGTTTGGCTATATTAAAAAATTGACATTTTCCTGTAATGTTACTGCACTTATACAAAAATCGAAAGCCTCTGTGGAATACAATCCATGGTTGAGGGTATATAAAGATCGGCCCGGCCGAACTTAACGCCATTTTTACTTGTTTTTTCCTTATTTCGACAACTTTTTTTATTATGAAACTTGAAGTTAACTTGTTCTCTTTTATTTTTATTACAAGTTGAAGTGTTATAACGAAAATTACTACTTTGTTACTTCGTGTGGAAATATTTGTAGTGTCCGTTTTGTCGCGTCTGTATTTCTGCTGTACCTAATTCAAAAAATCTAAGAGATAATTCTCATATTTCATAAATCTACGGACAAAATATATCCTCTGACCTTCATTTTCATGTATATGTGGAAAAACAAAGTTCTAAAAAAATCGCTGAACTTCGTATATTTCTATAAGAGCTTTAAAAGTACTTCTGTTTTTTGTAGCGTCCGTTTCCATGTAAAATTGATTTGTGACACCTTGAAATATTCATCGGAGACTCTGGGTCGTGGTAAAATTCTAAGACAGTCTAGCCATGGTCCTCTGTCTGTTGAAACCACGCTAGCTGCCGAACGAAATGAACTAGTTGGTTTAAATTTTCCTCATGGTTGTGTGCCTTATGGTTGCAGGTCGCTTGGGATTGCAAGTGGGCGAAATCGGCACAGAGGAAACAAATTTCCTAACAAGGACTGAAAATAATATAATTAGAGTATTAAATCATGTTTTTTGAGCATATATAAAAACAATAAATTGTTTTTTGTTTGTATAGGGTGAAGTGGGGAAAAAGTGGATAAAAATGGTACCTAGGGCGAAATCGGACCATAGGGAAATTTTTTTCTCTAACCAGGACCCCCTAATATTTGAAATTTGTTGCGTACATTCCTCCTGCAGCGTAAAAGCACCAAAAAGGAAATAAGAGCGGACGAAATGGTCAATAGCTAGAAACATGAAATTTGGAATGCACATCCCTTTAATTGCAGAATTTCTAAATTCGTTCTTTTAGAGTCAACTTGGAAAAGTGAGTGAAAGAGGTGCCAAGAAAATGGCTTTAGCTAAAATCATGAAATGTATGTAGGTATGTTTATTTCACTCTGAAATCTGTATGTGCTATATTATATCGGTATTTGGAATCAAGAAGTAGCAAATTGTGAAAATCGGGCTTGAGGGAAATTGTTTCAACATAATAACGACTGACAATACACCAAATATTTAGGGCATATTTTTGAAGATTGCTGCCTCATGTTAACTCATATTTATTACACTTGAAGTTTTATATTTATATATTGTATGGGACTATTAATATTATAATAATGAATCATCACAATTTTCCTAATATGGTAGTGCACTCCTATTTAAAGTCGACAATCTCTAATCTGTCGGTAATACTGATAAGATTCGGCCCGGCCGAAATTAACGCCTTCTTACTTGTTATTATTTCAAACCACACTTATAAGGCAAGGCTTCCAATACCAGAGTTACAAGCCGACCCATAATTATCGGCGGCAGCGGCGCTGTTCAAAATGGGTCGGCGGCGGCGGCTTTCGGCTTATTTGCCAGCTCGTTCTGTCATTCGATCACCCCTATTTATTTCACAATTTTGGGAAAATGGAAGGAACAATTTGTATTGGTTTTGTACACCTTTTCAATAGTGTTAAGTAGTCCAATATTCGTTAATATTAACCAATGTTCCCATAATTTAATATTATTATCCCATACAATTATTTTTTGGGAGTGGATGAATTTAATAAATATTTTTGCAGTTACAGCTATTCATGTGAGGCATATTTGACCAGACATCTTGTATATCACAATCCTTCCTACTTTAAAGAAGCACAATAGAGGAGCTGTTGTTCATTGTTATTTACAGGAGTTGACATTGAATTGGAATTGACTTATATAAATGCGACTTTCAAATCAAAATTCTTTTTATAGACGTTATCATATAGTGGGATACCAAATGCAAAGAGTTCCAATATATTTCACAGTAGTAGGTTGTCTATGTCGACGGTTATATTTGCTTTTATAATTTTAAGTGGGTTGTCTATTTTGGTAGTAAGATTTGACTGAGTTAGATGTCCGTCAAATCTCGGCAGCGTGGTTGAAGTCGAATTGAGCCGATGAAATCGGCGGCGGCGCGGCTCGTACAGAAACATGCGGCGGCGGCGGCTTGTCGGCTTCAAATCGGTCGGCTTGTATCTCTGTCCAATACGTTTATACTATATATCGAAATAATACTTGAAGTCAATACAAAAAGTAAAATAAGACAGAAATCGTCGAAAAAGCTTAAGTACCATAAATATTGATAAATAGTGGGTGCTACGGTTGGTTGTATTTCCATCCTATTTTAATTCAAAAACAAGTAAGGAAAGGCTAAAGTCACATACAAATCTGTTGTCTCTTTTTCAGCAGATAATCTGCTTTTCAGTAGACTTTATGCTTTCTTTTACTGACAAATTCCTTTGAGTGTACTGATAGATGGATTACTGAAATGCAATTTTGTCGACAATGTCTGTCGGACGAATGTATCAAAATATTTCTCGAAGTTCCTTGTAATAAAATATGAACGGTTTCCAAACGCTAACCAGAGTTACAAGCCGAACCATAATTATCGGCGGCGGCGGCGCTGTTCAAAATGGGTCGGCGGCGGCTTTCGGCTGATTTGTCGGCTCGTTCTGTCATTCGATTACCGCTATTTATTTGACAATTTTGGGAAAACGGAAGGAACAATTTTCTTTTATTTTTTGCCAACTAGTTCAATATTCGTTAATATTAGCCAATGTTCCAATAATTTAATATTGTTATTAGGGTATCCAATTATTCGGACTTTTATATTATTCGCTTTATCGTTTATTTGAAAACAAAAAATTAATCGAACGATGAAGTCGAGAGTTATTCGATTAACCGATTAAGAGTTATATAGACAAGACACGCCAGTCTACGGCTAGTTCCACTATATATTGTACAATTATTACGTATCTGATTTTATTTAAATATCATATCAAAATAAAGAACCTTTCCTTAAATGAGCACAATATCAGAAGCTATCCTTGATATTTTTCGAATATGGATCATATGATATGAACTGACTTTATTATCGCGGTGTTAACATCAATTTTTCTATGAATTTACTATTCTATGAAATTACTATTCTTTAAATTTTAAATAATTCCTATTGGCCAGTTTTTGCTATTTTTAAATTATGTCGGATAAATCGTTATTTTAATATCTGTGGAGCATACAAATCAAAAATCGAAAAAACTTGTGGTATTATATTTGGTGTTCAATAGTTTTTTACCCAAATGGAGCAAACTGGCTATTCAAAATCAATTTATCATACAAAGCATACGACGATTTCATTAGCTTTTATGGCAAAACTTATAATATCGATTAATCGATTATTTGGGACAATTTATTCGAATTATTCGTTATTCGAAAATCATGATTTTTTTTATTATTCGAACAAATATTTGACAAAAATTATTCGAGTAATCACGGTTGGACACCCTAATTGTTATCCCATACAATAATTTTTTGGGAGTGGAAATCCATTCCCAAAATTTATAATGTGGATGAATTTAATAAATATTTTTTTAATTACAGCTTTTCATGTGAGGCTTGAATATCATAATCCTTCCAAAGAATCATAATACTCTACCTACTTTGACACACTGTTGTTCATTGTTATTTATAGGAACACATGGCCACACGTACTGGAATTGACTTATATAAATGCGACTTTCAAATCAAAATACAATCATTCAATTTTCTATAGCCGTCATCATATAGTGAGATACCAAATTCAAAGAAAGATCAATATATTTCACTGCAGTAGGTTGTCTAAGTCGACATTTATATTTTCTTTTGTAATTTTAAGTGGTTTGTCTGTTTTGCTAGTAAGATTTGACTGAGTTAGAACTCCGTCAAATCTCGGCGGCTTGGTTAAGTCGATTTGAGCCGATGAAATCGGCGGCGGCGCGGCTCGTGCGGAAACATGTGGCGCCGGCGGCGGCTTTTCGGCTTAAAATCGGTCGGCTTGTATCTCTGACGCTAACGTAATCACACGTCATTTATCATTGCGCCATAGACTGATTAGACTTCACGAGAAAAATTGAATTGAACATTGATTGAAAATTGACTAAAATAATTAATAGAATTCTCATCTGCCCCCAAAAAGTACGAATTTCGAAAAATCCGTTTTTTTATGTGTCTACGCAAACAGAGGAATGTATACACCGAATTTCATAATTCTAGGTGACGTTTGGTTGGTACCATTTTTATCCCTTTATACATATTTTACCCCTTCAAAGTACAAATTTGGAAAAAAAAACATTTATATTATGTATCCACTCATTTAGAGAAATGTACACACCGAATTTCATGTTTCTAGCTGTTGTCGTTTGATAGGTACCATTTTTCTCACTTTTTGCCCCATTTCACCCCCTACGAATTAGAATCACTTTATGGTGTACGTTTTTGTTGTACGTAGAATCCGCATACCCAATATCAAGTAAGTACAAGGAGACATATTGAAGAAACATGCTCAAATACTCGAAAATATTAGGGGTTATTATGGGTATTTTCAGTCCTTGTGAGGGGAAATTTTTTCCCTTTGTGCCGATTTCTCCCAGTTGAAATCCCAACCGATCTACGACTATAAGACGCATTTGTGGAAAATTTTGACATCCTAGGTCCATTCTTTTAGATGCTAGCGTGCTTTCAACAGACGGAAAGACGGACGGACGGACATGGCTAGATTATGTGTACTTTATAGGGTCTCAGGTCCATATTTCAAAGTGTTACAAACGGAATGACAAAGTTAGTATACCACCATCCTGGAGGTGGAGGGTATAAAAAGAATAGCAAAAGGCTGAAAAAAGAACTTCTATTTAACCATTTTTAAAAAAGCTATATTTTTTAACGAGTAATCAGCAAAAAGGAAACTAATAAATATAACAAGTAAGAAGGCGTTAAGATCGGCCGGGCCGAATCTTATATACCCTCCACCACGGAGGGCATTGCACAGTATTACCAGCAGGTTAAAGGATGTCGACTTTACCTAGAAGCACAGTACCATATTACGAAAATTGTGATATTTTTATGCACATTACTATATTTGTTTACTATTTCAAACTATAATGTATACTTATGCGCACGGTTTAAAATCGACTACTATACTAAACTACATGCCTAAATATTAGACGATTGTCAGTCGCCATTAGAAAGAAGCATTTTCAGATACAGACAAAGTGATAAGAAAAGTATAAATTTTGAAGATATCCCCATTCGCCCCATTCTCCGCCCAAATGTACAAATTTAAAAAAAAACACTTTTTCGAGTGTTCATAGTCAGAATGTATACATCGAGTTTCATGATTTCAACTTCAGCGGTTTGGTAGGTCTCATTTTTATCCCTCTTTTTAATTATATCCCTTAAAAGTACTAATTTCGAAAAATCCCTCTATTTTACGTGTCTATGCAATCAGAGGAATGTATACACCGAATTCCATGATTCTATCAGCGGCCATTTTGTTGGTACCATTTTTATCCCCTTTTTCCAATTTTGCCCCCTCAAGAGTACGATTATCTAAAATCTCTTTATTTTAAGTATCTACACAATTAGAGGGACACACTGAATTTCATCATTCTAGCTTTTTCGTTTAGTTGGTACTATTTTTTATCCCCTGTAGCCATTGTATCCCTTGAAGTACGAATTTGGAAAAACATTTTATTTTTCGTGTCTATGCAGTCAGAGGAATGTATACTCCGAATTTCATGATTCTAGCTGCTGTCATTTGGTAGGTACTATTTTTATCCCCTTTTTCCATTTGAACTCCAAAAAGTTCTTTTGTGTTACGTGTCTACGCAATCAGAGGAATGTATATATTGAATTTCATTATTCTAGGTGTAGCCGTTAGGTTGGTACTATTTTTATCCCTCTATCCCCATTTAACCCCTTTAAAGTACGAATTTATAAAAAAGACTTGTATATTATGTATCTACTCTATTAGAAATTAGAAATTTCGTGTTTCTATCTATTAGAAATTTCGTGTTTCTATCTGTTGTCGTTTGATAGGTACTATTTTTATCCCTTTTCGTCCCATTTCGCCCCCTACAAATAAAAATCACTCTATGGTGCCCTTTTACGCTATAAAGGAATGCGAATTGCAAATATCAAGTAAATACAAGCTAATATGTTCAAAAAACATGCTGAAATACTCTAAATATTAGGGGTATTTTCAGTCCTTGTGAGGGAAAATTTTTTCCCTCTGGGCCGATTTCGTCCACTTTCAATCCCAACCAATCTACAACCATAAGACACATTTAGGAAATATTTGAACCTCCTAGCTCATTTCGTTCGACCGCTATCGTGCTTTCAACAGACAGACAGACGGACAGACGGACATGGCTATATCGTCTTAGAATTTTACCACGACCCAGAATATATATACTTTATGGGGTCTCCGATGAATATTTCAATGTGTTACAAACGGAATGACAAGTGAATATACCCCCATCCTGGAGGTGGAGGGTATAAAAACAAGTAAAAACGGCGTTAAGTTCGGCCGGGACGAACTTTATATACCCTTCACCATGGATTGCATTCCACAGAGGCTGTCGATTTTCGTAGAAGTGCATTAATATTATAGGAAAATATATTTTTATACACTCCACGAGAGAATTATGTCTTTGTGCAATTGTTTGCAATACCCAAAAGGAAGGGAGATAGGCTCATTGTTAATTATACCGATCTTGTCGATCGTCCGTCTATCTGTCCATCATCCTTGTAATCACGATGCAGGTCGCAATTGTAGACGGAACCAAATTTAACTTTGCACAATGAAGTTTTTCGGCACAATGACGAATGCTATTTATTATATTACTAGCTGAACCCCCGCCCGCTTCGCCAGGCAAAAAAAAACAAACGGTAAAATTAAAATCTGCTTTCATATTAATTTTTGTCCTGATCGGTAATATATGCACCAATTATAATCAAGGTTCTTCCCTGAGATAATAAAGAAATGGATATGTTCCATGGAGAACGTTAGTTTACGGCGAATAGTTGAAAAAATGTCAAAATCAAATTGATTTTTTGTTATGTGTGATTCTCCTCCTTTCCATTACCTAAACAAAAAACTTCATTCGTAAGATGAAATTACATTACATTCAAAACACATCAAATTGTTCACTAATCAAACAACACAAAAACTGAAAAATTAATATAATTTCCGTTTTCTTGACTTAAGTTGGCTGTTGGCGAATGAATATTTTTCTTTTTGTAACCTTTATTTACTGTTGTGCTAAGAAAATCCACAGAAAACGTGTAATTTTACAAAATTCAAATCAAAAATGCGCCTTTCAAATCCCGCCCATTTGCAATATAGGAATATCGTTGTAGAATATACTCAAAAAACTGGTTTTAATTTCGAATGGGAAGGGTCACGGCCACTTTCCGCCCATCTCGGTGTCGAAATACTCTAAAACCGGTTTTAATTTCAGATGGGAAGTGTCACGTCCACTTTCCTCCCATCTTTACACAACTATTTACACTGGATCAACTCACACAAAATTTCAGCACTCTAGATCTATGACACCTACTGACCATATTCGATACCGTCCATTTTTGGCACAACTACGCAGGTTTATGCTAGATGCACTCACACAAAAGATAAGTATTGTAGCTGTCATTGAACTGAATATATTCGATAATAGGCTTTAACTTCGTATGGAAGGTACCACGCCCTTTTTTCCAATATCGCCCATTTTTTGGGCACAGTTACGCACATTGATGCTAGATGCACTTACACAAAATTTCAGTTTTTTATCTGCCATAGAACGGCATATATTCGCAAATGGGTTTTAACTTCGTATGGGAGGTGCCACGCCCACATTTCCATTACCGCCCATTTTTGTCACAACTACGCACATTGATGCTAGATGCACTTACACAAAATTAGAGCACAATAGGTGTAATTTTGGTTTTATCTTCATATGGGAGGTGCCACGCCCACTTTTGCATTACCGCCCATTTTAGGCGCAACTACGCACATTGATGCTAGATGCACTTACACAAAATTTGAGCACTATACGTGTCATAGAACTGACACTATTCGATAATATGTTTTAACTTCGTATGGGAGGTGGTACGCCCACTATTCCAATACCGCCCATTTTTGGCAGAACTACGCACATTGATGGTAGATGCACTTACACAAAATTACAGCACTTTAGGTGTCATAGAACTGACAATATTCAATAATGGGTTTTAACTTCGTATGGGAGGTGCCACGCCCACTATTCCAATATCGCCCATTTTTGGCACAACTATGCACATTGATGCTAGATGCACTTACACAAAATTACATCACTCTAGGTGTCATAGAACTGACAATATTCAATAATAGGTTTTAATTTCGTATGGGATGTGCCACGCCCACTTTTCAAATGCCGCCCATTTTTGGCACAACTATGCACATTGATGCTAGATGCACTTACACAAAATTACAGCACTCTAGGTGTCATAGAATTGACAATATTCAATAATAGGTTTTAACTTCGTATGGGATGTGCCACGCCCACTTTTCCAATACCGTCCCTTTTTGACACAACTATGCACATTGATGCTGGATGCACTTACACAAAATTTCAGCACTCTAGGTGTCATAGAACTGACAATATTCAATAACAGGTTTTAACTTTGTATGGGAGGTGCCACGCCCACTTTTACAATACCGCCCATTTTTGGCACAACTATGCACATTGATGCTAGATGCACTTACACAAAATTTCAGCACTCTAGGTGTCATAGAACTGACAATATTCAATAATAGGTTTTAACTTTGTATGGGAGGTGCCACGCCCACTTTTCCAATACCGCCCCTTTTTGACACAACTGTACAGACTAATAATTAGTGAACCTTCACAAAAATTCAAGACTCTAGCTGCAACAGTATATGCGAATATGCTAATTTATAAAAAAAAACGAATAAATCCCCAATTTGTGTGGGAGGTGCCACGCCCACTGAAAATATCAAAAATTTATATAGCCTATTTTCACCACCGGTTCAGCATGAACATACTGTGAAAATTTCAAGAAGATCGGTTCAGTAGTTTAGACTGCTATAAGGAACAAGCAAACAAACAAACAAACTTACAGACACAGATTCATTTTTATATATATAGATAGATATATTTGAAGAAAATCGGTTCAGATTTTGATATAGCCCCCATACGAATTTCACTCCCGATTTGACTCTTTTCACTCTAGATACCATATCGTCGCCTTAATAAAACAATAGTGTATACGCATGTACATGTACATGCGTGTACACTATTGTTTTATTAAGGCGACGATATATTACAACAGATATTCTTCAAAATTTGCAAAACATTTTATATTTCAACTAGAAGCACACATGGTGAAAATGGGTCAGATCGGTTCAGATTTACATATAGCTCCCATACAAATTTCGCTCACGGATATTACTTTTCCGCCCCAGAAACCACGTATTTTCACCGAAAGTGAGCATGTATTTGAAATGGAAGCACTTATTGTGAAAGTTAGTCACTTTATTCTATGTTTGGATATAGCCCCGATACAAAAAAATATAGGGAAAAATAAAATAAAACTAACAACACCAATTTTTTCCTATGGCCTCAAGCTGAACAAATACAAAAGAGAATAAAAAATATTCTTATATTTATATTTTCAAAAAAGCTTTGGAGGTAGTGGGTTGTATTTCAATTCTTTTTGAATTCCAAAACTAAAAATTTTGAAAATTCATTATCTAACTTAACTTCATGATTCAACCAATTTTTGCCGTAAAAGTACGATTTTGCAAAAATCTTTTTATTTATTTATTTTATATGCAGTCAGAGGAATGTATACACCGAATTACATGATTCTAACTGCTGCCATACGCAATCAGATTGCGGTCATTTGATTGGTACTATTTGTATCCCCTTTTTTCCATTTCAACCACAAAAAGTACGAATTTCGAAAAATCCGTTTATTTTACGTGTCTACGCAATCAGAGGAATGTATACACCGAATTTCATTATTTTAGCCGTTTGGTTGTTACCATTTGTATCCCTCTATTCCCATTTTATCCCTTAAAAGTACGAATTTGGAAAAAATAATTGCATATTATGTATCTACTCAATTAGAGGAATGTACACAGCGAAATTCGTGTTTCTAGCTGCTGTCGTTTAATAGGTACCATTTTTATCCCTTTTTGTCCCATTTCACCCCCTACGAATAAAAATCACTTCATGTGCACGTTTTTGTTATAGGGGGAATGCGCATATCCAATATCAAGTAAGTGTAAGTAGACATATTGAAAACAAGTAAGGAAAGGCTAAAGTCGGGCGGAGCCGACTATATTATACCCTACACCACTCCCTGCATATGTACCTCGCTTTGATTACTAAACCCAGGTATTTCATGGGAGCAATTTTATGTAGTTCATATAAATTATACAGTTACTATAAATTCATCTTTAGTCATATTTAACGAATATGGTTAACAATATGGTAATTGATCCAATTATCCGCAGACAAATACAAATTATACAGTAGTAATAGGATGAATCGGACCGACATTTCAAAAGGGGCCTATAACAACATTTTGGGCCTGGTCCAAAACATGGGCCTATATATTTCTCATTCACTGTAGGTATTCCTAGTTAACAAATATCATGATCTGCAAAATTTGATGAAGATCCGATGTAAGATGTAGTTTCTAGAGCTGTAATAGATCAGAATGGGCCCCATTTGGGTTATACAAAAGTATGGACATATGGTCATCTCCCAAACAATTCTCATTACAATTCAATTCGCTAAAAAAGTGAAACCGGGAAGGATTTTTGCATCCGGTAAATGTATGTGTTTGACAAAAAATGTTAAATCGGAACGATGTGACCCGCTTTCACCATGTATGTTTATTGGTGAAATATAATATGTAAAGTTAGGCCAAAATCGGTTAAACATTCGGGAGCAACATTTGTATGAGGGCTATATCTAAACCTAAACAGATCTTACCCACGTTCACCATAGGTTTTTTAGTTGGATTATAAGACGATGTGCCAAGTTTAAAGAAAATCGGGTACAAATGTGCTTTATAGGGCGGAAAAAGTCAAATCGGGAGCGATATTTGTATGGGGGCTATATCTAAATCTGAACCGATTTCCTCCAAATTCAATACCGATGGTCCTTGGCCAGAAAAAATAAATTCTGCCAAGTTTCATGATAATCGGACAACAATTGCGACCTGTAGAGTGCGAACAAGCTTAGATGGACAGCAGACGGACAGACGGACGGACAGACGGACAGACGGACGGACAGACAGACAGCAGAATTCTATTGGGCCTAGAAATTCTTTTTTAGTTATCTTTTGTAGAAGGAAAAATTACTGTTACGTTAATAAATAATAATAATAATAATAAATAATAATAATAATAATAATAATAATAATAATAATAATAATAATAATAATAATAATAATAATAATAATTAATAAAAAAAATATTTAAAAACGTAACAGTAATTTTTCCTTCTACAAAAGATAACTAAAAAAGAATTTCTAGGCCCAATAGAATTCTGCTTGCATAAAGCATGGATTTGAAAAAAGATTTTTTTTTTTGATTTACTAGTTATAACCTTTCTTTACTGTTGTGCTAAGAAAATCCACAGAAAACGTGTAATTTTACAAAGTTCGAATCAAAAATGCGCCTTTCAAATCCCGCCCATTTGCATATTGTCTAAGCAGGTTACAACTAAATAAACACACACAACAATATAGGAAGATCGTTGTAGAATATACTTAAAAAACTGGTTTTAATTTCGTATGGGAAGGGTCACGGCCACTTTCCGCCCATCTCGGTGTCGAAATACTCTAAAACCGGTTTTAATTTCAGATGGGAAGTGTCACGTCCACTTTCCGCCCATCTTTGCACAACTATTTACACTGGATCAACTCACACAAAATTTCAGCACTCTAGGTCTATGACACCTACTGACCATATTCGATTATATGTTTTAACTTCGTATGTGAGGTACCACGCCCACTTTCCCAATACCGTCCATTTCTGGCACAACTACGCAGGTTTATGCTAGATGCACTTACACAAAATTACAGTAGGTGTAATTTTGGTTTTATCTTCATATGGGAGGTGCCACGCCCACTTTTGCATTACCGCCCATTTTAGGCGCAACTACGCACATTGATGCTAGATGCACTTACACAAAATTTGAGCACTATACGTGTCATAGAACTGACACTATTCGATAATATGTTTTAACTTCGTATGGGAGGTGGTACGCCCACTATTCCAATACCGCCCATTTTTGGCAGAACTACGCACATTGATGGTAGATGCACTTACACAAAATTTCAGTTTTTTATCTGCCATAGAACAGATATATTCGAAAATGGGTTTTAACTTCGTATGGGAGGTGCCACGCCCACATTTCCATTACCGCCCATTTTTGTCACAACTACGCACATTATTGCTAGATGCACTTACACAAAATTACAGTAGGTGTAATTTTGGTTTTAACTTCATATGGGAGGTGCCACGCCCACTTTTGCATTACCGCCCATTTTAGGCGCAACTACGCACATTGATGCTAGATGCACTTACACAAAATTTGAGCACTATACGTGTCATAGAACTGACACTATTCGATAATATGTTTTAACTTCGTATGGGAGGTGGTACGCCCACTATTCCAATACCGCCCATTTTTGGCAGAACTACGCACATTGATGGTAGATGCACTTACACAAAATTTCAGCACTCTAGGTGTCATAGAACTGACAATATTCAATAATAGGTTTTAACTTCGTATGGGAGGTGCCACGCCCACTTTTCCAATACCGCCCATTTTTGGCACAACTATGCACATTGATGCTAGATGCACTTACACAAAATTACAGCACTCTAGGTGTCATAGAACTGACTATATTCAATAATAGGTTTTAACTTCGTATGGGAGGTGCCACGCCCACTTTTCCAATACCGCCCATTTTTGGCACAACTATGCGAATTGATGCTAGATGCACTTACACAAAATTTCAGCACTCTAGGTGTCATAGAACTGACAATATTCAATAATAGGTTTTAACTTCGTATGGGAGGTGCCACGCCCACTTTTCCAATACCGCCCCTTTTTGGCACAACTATGCGAATTGATGCTAGATGCACTTACACAAAATTTCAGCACTCTAGGTGTCATAGAACTGACAATATTCAATAATAGGTTTTAACTTCGTATGGGAGATGCCACGCCCACTTTTCCAATACCGCCCATTTTTGGCACAACTATGCGAATTGATGCTAGATGCACTTACACAAAATTTCAGCACTCTAGGTGTCATAGAACTGACAATATTCAATAATAGGTTTTAACTTCGTATGGGAGGTTCCACGCCCACTTTTCCAATACCGCCCATTTTTGGCACAACTATGCACATTGATGCTAGATGCACTTACACAAAATTACAGCACTCTAGGTGTCATAGAACTGACAATATTCGATAATAGGTTTTAACTTCGTATGGGAGGTGCCACGCCCACTTTTCCAATACCGCCCCTTTTTGGCACAACTATGCACATTGATGGTATATGCACTTACACAAAATTTCAGCACTCTAGGTGTCATAGAACTGACAATATTCAATAATAGGTTTTAACTTCGTATGGGAGATGCCACGCCCACTTTTCCAATACCGCCCATTTTTGGCACAACTATGCGAATTGATGCTAGATGCACTTGCACAAAATTTCAGCATTCTAGGTGTCATAGAACTGACAATATTCAATAATAGGTTTTAACTTCGTATGGGAGGTGCCACGCCCCTTTGTCCAATTGGTCAAATTTTTCCATTTCCTTGTATTGTCATCGAAAATGATTAAGTGTGCAAAATTTGAACAAAATTGGTTGAGAAAAAGCTTTCAAAAATTGATTTCAAATTTTGTGGCACACAAACATATATAGAAAGTAACCTTATATAAAGCATGGAAAAAAGGGGTGAAACTGGTACCGATAAAACGGCTGTAGATAAAATCATGAAATTAGGTGTGTTCATTCCCCTCTGAAACATATTGGATCTTCAATATTACAACTTTTCTTATCAGACATTTTGGACTGTAGATGGAATTAAGGAATTACAAATGGGGAAAATCGGGCTTGAAGGATATTGTTTCTACCTAATAATATTTAGGGCACATTTTTGTAGATTTCTGAATAATAATTATATTAATATTTATATATAGCAGAGGACTATTAATATTATAATAATGAAAATATGTAATGTAATGTTGACAGCCTCTAATCTACCGATAATACTGTAGAATATACTCCGTGGTGGAGGTTATATAAGATTCGGACCGGCCGAACTTAACGCCTTTTTAATTGTTTTGGTTATAATCTTTAAGAATTTTTTATTTAATGCAACGAAATTTTTGTATGATCATATGAAACTAAGTTTCACTAATTTAACAGTTTTATTTTATTTTAGTTTTTTTCGTTTGTATTTTTTTGGTCTGTAATCGATATTTGATTTGAACTGGGATATTGTCCTTGCTCAAGACCATATTGCATCTATATTTAATTGAATGCAAATTTATTTACAAATGGCATGGTGACATTTATTACTTGGCTGCAGATTACCACTATAATGAGGAAATGATTCTCGAATCGGATTAGATTCACCAGCTGAATCGATTGAACGATGGCTGTCTGTCCGTCTGCTGTCCATCTAAGGTTGTTCGCACTCTACAGGTTGCAATTGTTGTCCTATTGTCATGAAAATTGCCACAAGTTATTTTTTTTTGCCAAGGACCATCGGTATTGAATTTGGAGGAAATCGGTTCAGATTTAGATATAGCCGCCATACAAATATCTCTATAATTTACCCTATTACTGCTCTATACACATTTTGCATGGGATCATGACAAAATTTACAGGACCGTGTTATATATTAAGGGAACTGTATTGGACCATGTTATAATACAACCCCCAATTGTTGTTATAGGCCCCTACAAATGTCCGTCCAATTTATACTATTACCGCTGTAAAATCTAAATCAGATCTTGGTCAAATTTTCCAGATCATATTATTACTCTCGGAATACCCACCCGAAAATTGGGTCAATGTTTCCAAAACTGCTGTCTTACCAATTTTCAATATTATCGTTTTAAATCCTTCATATTACATCGGATCTGGATTAAAATTTCCGGATCATAGATTATTTCACATAGGAACACTTACTGATGCAGTGGACCATGGATCTTTACTACATCACGTTATATTTCAGCTAGGAACATTTACAGCAAAATTGGAACATTACGCAAAGAAATTGCCACCGCTCATTATCACTTTCTGATTTGTTTGCATAACACTTCAGATTCAACTTATTACAGCCAATCAATTTTGCCATATTCGTACTGTATAATTTATCGCTCCCATAAAACTCCTGGGTTTAGTAATCAAAACCAGGTATATACGCAGGGGGTGGTATCATATTGTCGGCCCCGCCCGACTTTAGACTTTCCTTACTTGTTTTGTATAGTATTTATTAATTTTCTTTTGGTGGATATCAGGCCCGTGTGCAGGATTTTCCCCTGGGGGTTTTCATCTACACTCATAAAAAAGTTAACCTATAATGAGTTAAAATTATCTAAAATTTAGGAAACCAAGTACATTTTTACTAAATATAAGTAAAATTTTGCTGAAATTTTCCTAAATCTAATTAAATTTTTAATAAAACCAAGTAATTTTTTACTAAATTTAAGCAAAATTTTCCTAAAACTAAGTAAATTTTTACTAAACCTCAGTAAAATTTTGCTGAAAATTTCCTAAAACTAAGTAAATGTTTACTTAAATCAAGTAAATATAGGGTCCGCAAAAATAACTTTTTTTTTTGAAAATGCTATAAATATTTTGAATATTTTCTCAAATTTCTTTTTTTATTTGAAAGTACAATCCTTCCGGTTAATAATGGAAAATAATTTCATTCAAATGGCTGCCTCGGGCACCCCACAAATAATAGTCCAACGGTTGAATAGTTGAAAAAAAAAACGTTAGATGGCGGACCCTATATTTACTTAAACTGAGGACAATTTTGCTGTTTTTTTTTTTCTTAAAACAAGTATTCTTTTATTTAAACAGTGGAAAAGTTTACTTAGTACAAAGAAAAAAGTGAACTTAAAATAAGTACAATTTAACTAAAAAATCATAAAAATGGTTTTGCTTCAGAGTATGCAAAACTGATGCAAAAAATGACAACATGAAATATTTCTCAAAAGATTCATGATACCTCTGCCATAAAGAGTTGAGCTATTACTCCATGATTGTTGCGAAGGCAAGATAGGCGCCTTCGCTGTGGTTGTTTAGAATAATTCATAAAGTATTTAAGAAATAAGTCTCTGCAAACGAACGAGAATTGCTTCTTAGATTAATATTCAAGAATTTTTTAACAATTTTAAATGTTTTTTATTAGTTCATTAATACTTAAATGTATGAAGAACTCGGCATAAATTTCAGTAAACATTTTAATTTCATTTAAGGAAAAAACACATTTTTATGTTAAAATTTCCTAAATGGAATTTTTTCCATACAAAAAAATTCAGATTTTTTTCTCACTTAAAACCTTGAAAATATTCTTCCACATAAGTTTGAATTATTTACTAAATTGTAAGAATTTTTTATAAGATCCAAAGAAATGTTTTTAAGTAAATCTACTACCTTTTTTCTAGTAAATGAACTATTTACTATGGCTGTGAAAGAAGGAAACTTTACTCATACTTAGTTAATTTTCCAACTTTTTAGGAAATTTTTACTGGAGCGTTTGGAAACCACTCATATTGTATTGCCAGGATCTTCGAGAAATATTTTGGTACTTTCGTCCGACAGACATTGTCGGCAAAATTGCATTTCAGTAATCCATCTATCAGTACACTCAATGGAATATGTCAGTAAAAGAAAGCAGATAGTCTACTGAAAGAGCAGATTTTCTGCTGTTAAAAAAGAGACAGCAGATTTGTATCTGCTGAGATGGTAAGCAGCTGTTTGCTGTTTTTAGCAATATATATGATACGCATATTGTCCCAAGCTAATATAAAAGAAATTCGCTTATGAACGCTTATCTACTTTTATATTTTAATTAACAACAGCCAATTTTAGCAGACTGCAATCTCTTTAGCAGTGTGAATGCTGATGTAAGATTGCAGAAAACTGTTGTTATGCCAAAAAACAGCTGTAATAGCAGAAAAGTGTCTGCTGATAGGCAGCAGACAATCGCTGCTTTTATTAACAGACTTGTTCTCTAAGTGTAGAACTTTTTTTAAATAGTTGCTTGAAATTACATACATACATATCGAGGGCTTATATTCATAAGTAGCTAATAACAAAAACATAACTTTTCAGGAGAGCGAAAAATCAGACTTTCTCGTTAATTTAAAGAGAAATTATTAATCGTTCTTCTACAGTTTAATCTAAAAAGGATTACTAATTGGCACGATTAAAAAGTCTTCTCGAAATTTCCTATTATTCGCGGTTTCACGGTTCATAGCCACTTTTGTATGTTTAAAATTGAGCACTATGAATGTTGAAATAAGAATAAGATTATCGTCAGATTGGTCGCTTGTAACATATGTATATGTAGCCAGTCGCAAAAATCGCTGCAATTGACGAAAAATCCAAAATTCGCCGTTGCAATTCCTTATATTTTAACTTTCTTCATTCATAATTCTGAAACTTTTCATACACAAATATTCTCCATGAAGTCAGCAATCACATGCCAAAGAAATATTTTGGTATTCTCAATATAATAAAAAGTTACGCCGGTTTTTTTAAATATACTTTTCACAATTTTTGACTTTACAGCCACCATTTTTCCTAGTACGATATGCCCTAAATCTAGAAAAATGTTTTAAACAAAATCGTTGTAGCGAATTGTTAAACTATTTCATTTCTGTTATTTGTATGTTCATAGCCACTTATGCAGTCACAAACTAACGTGCGAGGGGATAGCCAAATCAAAAAAATAAAAAAAATGGCTTTAGAAAAAAATCTTTTCCAAATTTATATGACAGACATCCAAATCTGAGAATAGTTTGGCATCAAAAACTCATTTTCGAGAAAATGGTTTATAGCCACTTTTGAATATAAACCCTCGATACATATTTTGAAGAAATATTACACAAAAACGATCAAATTCCTCGGCGATAAACCCTTCAGTCCCGCAATTTTTCTATGATAAATGCAGAAAATTTGATATGCTTTTGGACAAAGTATAGACCCATACTAGGATGTCTAAAGAGTTTTGGGGTTTTTAATTTATATAGGACATGAGTAACAGGATGTTTACTCAAAATCTTTATACGCATATTCCGATTAAATAAAAAAATGGAAATGTTTCTTCATTTTTATAATCTTAAATATGTATAAATTCAAATACCAAATACAGCTTTTTTGTATTCGATGAAATGCAAGAAGAAACAACTATAAATTTTATTTCCAAAAATCAAAAAATTGGTATTTTAGAGTTTCGTTTTCCTACGTGGATCCAAGTTGCTGAATTTGTTGTTTCTCTTTTGAATAATACTTGTTACATATATACAAAAAAATACTAACTCTGAAAAATATTTGACATAAGTGATAAATATAATAAACATTTTAGTAAGTTAAAACTCATTTCTTATTGTTTCGCAACGTTAAAGTAGATTTTAAAATAGAGACCTACACGCAGAGAAAAAATGAATTTCGTAGAAACGAAATTTTAAACAGGTAAACATCGTTTTTGAGTTTCTTTTGTGGGAAAAATTAGTTTGTTTGCGGTAAACATGTCATCAGTTGTTGTAAATGAACAAAGAGAAATAAGTTTATGTATATCAAACAGTGTTCTTCGTTTGTCGAAATGGATTTGTATTATAATTGCAAACTCCCAAAACTTTGGAAGTAACAGAAACCGTTGTTGTTGCATCTGTGATGAAAATAGGACACATCGGTTCAGATTTAGATACAGCTCCATAAAAATGTCCAATCGCAAATGTTACATCTTAGCGCTCTACAAGCATCAAGCAAATTATTTGCTTTTTTTAAGAATATTATAGATTTCATTATGATATCATAGTGATTCTTATCTACACTTTTTTGAAATTACTAAACGATTTTGTTATTAAATTTCCAAACTTTTATTGCAGTACACAATTAAAATTTCATAAGATGTAGCTCTAGTCGAATGTCAAGAAGTGGTATCGGTTAATAAAAATGAAAATTTTCCGAACATTTGATGTCCATTGAAATTGGCACAATTCGTTTAGTTTGCTTGTATTTTTCATAACCATTGTCCGAAATTCAAGAAAGTGTCCACGATTTTTATGTAATTTTCGTATTTTCATGATTTTACTGCAAAAACTTCTATATTTTATTGCTTCAGAAAGTCTAGAAGGTTTTACAAAGTATATGTTCGAAACCTCTCTGGGGGGTTTGAAACCCCACCCCACCGCCATACAAATGTCGCTCCCGATTTGACTTTTTTCGCTCTAGAAACCACATATTTCACTCGATTTGCTTCAAATGTGGCACAGTACCGTATAATTGAAGTGGAAACAGCTATGGTGAAAATCGGTCAGATCGGTTCAGATTTAGATATAGCCCACATACTAATGTCGCTCCCGTCTTAACTTTTTTCGTTCTAGAAACCACATATTAAACTCGATTTGCTTCAAATTTGGCACAGTACCCTATAATTTAAGTGGAAATAGCGATGGTGAAAATCGGTCAGATCGGTTCAGATTTAGATATAGCCCCCATACTAATGTTGCTCCCGATTTGACTAAAAACACCCATGGTGAATGGGGGTAAGATCGGTTCAGATTTAGATATACATTTTTTCTATATATACAAATGTTGCTCCCAAATGTTTAACTGATTTTGGCCAAACTTTATATATTATAATACATCTATAAACATACATAGTGAATACGGGTCATATCGTTCCATGTTTCACTATACCCCCATGCAGATGTCCTTTCCGATTTAAAAGTTTTTGTCAAACTCAAACATTTACAGGATACAAAAATTCTTCCCGATTTCACTTTTTTACAGAATTGAATTATAATAGGATAGCAAGTGGAGTGTACCATATAGTCGGCTCCGTCCGACTTTAGCCTTTCCTTACTTGTTTATTTAATGATTTGTATACACTCCACGAGAGTATTATGTCTTTGTGCATTTGTTTGTAACACCCAAAAGGAAGCGAGATAGACCCATTGTTAATTATACCGATCGACTTAGAATCTCTTTTTGAATCGATTTAGAATGTCCGTCCGTCCGTCTGTCCATCTATTCGTGTAATCAAAGTACAGGTCGCAATTGTAGCCAGAACCAAATGAAACTTTGCATAACAAAGTTTTTCGGGATAAGGACGAACGCTATTTAATTTGAAGAAATCGGTTCAGATTTAGATATAGCCCCCGTACGAATTTCACTCTCGATTTGACTCTTTTCACTCTAGATACCACATATTTTAACAGATTTTCTTCAAAATTGGCAAAACATCTTACATTTCAACTAGAAACACCAATGGTGAAAATAGCTCAGATCGGTTCAGATTTAGATATAGCCCCCATACGAATTTCACTCCCGATTTGACTTTTTCTGCTGTAGAAACCACATATTTTAACAGATCTTCTTCAAAATTGGAAACACACCAAATGAGCCAGATCGGTTCAGATTTAGATATAGCCCACATACGAATTTCACTCCCGATTTGAGTTTTTCCGCTCCAGAAAGCACATATTTTAACAGATTTTCTTCAAACTTGGCAAAATATCTTATATTTCCATGAGAAACACCCAGGATGAAAATGAGTCAGATCGGTTCAGATTTATATATAGCTCCTATACAAATTTCGCTCCCGGCTTGATTTTTCCGCCCCAGAAATCATGTATTTCCACCGAATTACTTCAAATTGAGAACTGGAAGAACCTATTTGAAATGGGTCACTTCATTCCATGTTTGGATATAGCCCTGATACAAATATTCTTCTCGATTTGACAAATTGGACCAGGTCATATTAGCCTGTGATTAGGAAACACAAAAATTCTTCCCGTTTCACTTTTTTCCGAATTGAATTGTATTCTGATAGAAAGTGGAGTGTATCATATAGTCGGCCCCGCCCGACTTTAGCCTTTCCTTACTGGTTTTACTTGGAATTATGAACACAAACAAAATATTTTTCGTTACACTTAGTTATTTTTTCAGAAAGCCGGTAAACATTTTTCTAAATTTATGTTGAAAGTGATACTTAAAAAGAGTTAAAATGAACTGAAATCGAAGAAAATTGAACACTGTATGGCGCTAAAGAAATTTTTCTTCATTTCAAGTAGATACTTTTCCTGAAAAGTAGACACCATTTGAACTTGATATTAGTTCAATTTTACTTCATACAATAATATATTTCTTTATACTAACTTTAACTTAAAATGAATAAAATTTGTAATAAATTTGAGGAAAAGGTGAACCTTTCAATTAGTTCAATTGAACACAGACGGAAGATTAATTTTTCCTAAACCAAGTTCATTTTTCCTTGTCAACTTTACTCGCTTTTAGTTCATCGTTCTCATGATGGAATTAAAAAATATAGCAAACGAGTAACCAGACGTACTAAATTCCCTGTCGGTGTTTAGCAAAATTAACTCATATTTAGTTCACCGTTATATTATCGAGAGCAAAATCCTACTGGAAATTAGTTTAGATGTACTAAATTTGAGTAAATTCTCAAGTAGATTTTACTCAAGTTCGTTCATTCGTTCTTAACAGAAAGCGAAATCTTATTGAAGACCAATTTACAGGTATTACATTCCAGTAAATTTTTTATTGGTATTAGTCTTCAAATGCTAAATATTTTACTTATTATTCAAATGTGTACAGTAAACAGGATCGGTTTATATGAGAGAAAAGAGCCATTTTACATAACCTTTAAAAATCACGTTTTATTCAAAATGGCATGTGAGTATATGAAATGTATGACAGTAAGGTATGAGTGATTCCGTATTCAATAGTGTCAAAATGTTTAATAATAATTTAATCATTTTGAAGAAATGTTCATAAAATTGGTATGATTTTCCACAGTTTTGCCCCGATTTTGATACAGAATCACTCTTATAATAAACTAAAAACTGAAAGTGGGTAGAATCGGTTTATATATATACACATGTTGCTCCGATTCATCCTATTACCGCTGAATAATTTGTATTTATCATTTGATGTTGATCAAATTTTCCAGATCATGTTATATTTACTTTACTCGGAATATCTGCTGCAAAATTTTGATCAATTACTTTATTATTTACCGAATTCGTTAAATATGACTAAAAACGAATTTAAAGTAAATTTAAATTGCTCCCATGAAATACCTGGGTTTAGTAATCAAAGCGAGGTATATACACAGGGAGTGGTGTAGGGTATCATATAGTCGGCCCTGCCCGACTTTAGCCTTTCTTTACTTGTTTTCCGTTAACGGACTACTCGAATGTTACAGAGAAGTTACTGCTTCAGTTTTCATTATTCGAACTATTCGATTGCGTGCACCCTTTTGTTTAAATTATAAACTTGAAACATTTAATCGTCCAACAATCACATAGTCGACTTTTTTGGAAAAATTCTCGAGCCTAGCAATGTATACATATTTCATGCACAAGCAGTTCGATTTCAAAATACCAATACTGTATAGAAATTTCAATACGTTAGAGCAGGTCGTGTAAATAAATAAATACTCGCAATATAAATATGTGTTAATACGATCGTGTTTAATAAAAATTATAATAGAATATTAAAACGTATATAAAAATTCGTACGCTTTTGTTGTATTGCCATTTTAGTATAATTTTTCAAAGTCAACGAATTGTTTAGTTAACACAAACTTGTTTGATGACGACTATCACTTACATATACGTTGTACGACCCAACCTAATATGAATGTACATTAAGAATAAGTTGAGGTTGTCGAAAGCTAAATCATACCTAGTTTTGCCCAATATATTGAGCTTATATCTTTTGACAATTCCGAGTATAAGATTGTGTTTTATATCTGATATAAACAAAAGTGTTTGAGATGTTTATGGTAATTTTAATAATATTTTCATAAAATAACTAACCTACATATTTTAGTTCCGAATTTAATTTTTAAAATAATATATACGCTGTACTTTATTCTCATACTTTATTCCCTTTATTATACCATACACCACTTCGTGGACTTTGGTATTACAAGTGTTTGTAACACCAATAAATAATCGATCTAGACCCACCTTTAAGTATACCGATCGGCTTAGAATCACCAGCTGAGTCGATTTAACGATGTCTGTCCGTCTGCTGTCCATCTAAGCTTGTTCGCACTCTACAGGTCGCAATTGTGTTCCGATTATCATGAAATTTTGCAGAAGTTAATTATTTTGGCCAAGGACGATCGGTATTGAATTTGGAGGAAATCGGTTCAGATTTAGATATAGGCCCCATACAAGTGTCGCTCCCGATTTGACTTTTTTAGCTCTAGAAACCACATATTGTACCTGGTTTTCTTTAAAATTTCCACAACATTTTATAATCGAACTAGAAACACCTATGGTGAAAGTCGGTAAGGTCGGTTCAGATTTAGATATAGCCCCCATACAAATGTCGCTCCCGATTAGACTTTTTCCGCTCTAAAATCCACATATTGTACCCGATTTTCTTTAAAATTGGCACAAGATTTTATAATCGAACTATAAACACCTGTGCAGAAAGTGGTTAAGATCGGTTCAGATTTAGATATAGCCCCCATACAAATGTCGCTCCCGATTTGTCTTTTTCCGCTCTAAAATCCACATATTGTACCCGATTTTCTTTAAAATTGGCACAACATTTTATAATCGAACTAGAAACACCTATGCTGAAAGTGGTTAAGATCGGTTCAGATTTAGATATAGCCCCCCATAGAAATGTCACTCCCGATTTGACTTTTTCCGCTCTAGAAACCACATATTGTACCCGATTTTCTTTAAAATTGGCACAACATTTTATAATCGAACTAGAAACACCTATGGTGAAAGTGGGTAAGATCGGTTCAGATTTAGATATAGCCCCAATACAAATGTCTCTCCCGAATGTTTAACCGATTTTGGCCAAACTTTGCCGATTATATTTCACCAATAAACATACATGGTGAAAGCGGGTCACATCATTCCAGGTATCAATATACCACCATACAAATGTCTTTTCCGATTTAATATTTTTTTGCCAAAAACATACATTTACATGATTCAAAAATCCTTCCCAATTTTACTTTTTTACCTAATTGAATTGTAATGAGATAGAAAGTGTGGTTTATCATATAGTCGGCTCCGCTCGTATTTAGCTTTTCCTTACTTGTTTGGGAGATGCCCATATGTCCATACTTTGGTATAACCCAAATGGGGCCCCATTCTGCTCTAGAAACTACATCCTTTATCGGATCTTCATCAAATTTTGCAGATCATTTTATGTTTCAACTAGGAATACCTATCGTGGATGAGAAATATATAGGCGCATGTTTTGGCACAGGCCTCAAGTGTTGTTATTGGCCCCCTTCAAATGTCCGTCCGATTCATCCTATTACCGCTGTATAATTTGTATTTATCATTTGATGTTGATCAAATTTTCCAGATCATGTTATATTTACTTTACTCGGAATATCTGCTGCAAAATTTTGATCAATTACTTTATTATTTACCGAATTCGTTAAATATGACTAAAAACGAATTTAAAGTAAATTTAAATTGCTCCCATGAAATACCTGGGTTTAGTAATCAAAGCGAGGTATATACGCAGGGAGTGGTGTAGGGTATTATATAGTCGGCCCCGCCCGACTTTAGCCTTTCCTTACTTGTTTTTTTTTCAATTACCCAAGCACAACGTTTTTACGAAACATGATTGACTCGGAACCTTCAAGAGATATAACGTCGTATTCAAAATCATTTATCAATGAATTATAATACGAGTTTTTAAGCTAAAGTCACAATTTAACTCTTTGATAAGTTTTTACGAATATGACAGAATATGTTTGGGCTACTCGTAAATAAGGAGTTTAGCTTTTAGCTGTAAATAAACACAATTTTTTAAACCCATCTTAATGTACGTTAGTATGGGTCACAAAAATAAATTGCAGCCGTCACCTCCCCAGAAATGAAAATTGGATTGTTTAATGATGATCTGCAAAATATTTCGTTACTGGGTCAAGCCATCTGTGAGCTAAACGCTCCTGAAAACACCTCTAAAATTCATGTTTTTCCTGTGTATTATGTCTTTGTGCATTTGTTTGTAACACCCAAAAAGAAAAGAGATAGACCCATTGTTTATTATACAGATCGGCTTAGAATCTCTTTCTGAGTCGATTTAGCAATGTCCGTCTGTCCATCTATTGTTGTAATCAAATTACAGGTCGCAATTATAGTCCGATCTTAACAAAAATTGGCACAAGTATGTTTTGGGGATCATGGACGAACGCTATTTAATTTGAAGCAAATCGGTTCAGATTTAGATATAGCCTACATACAAATGTCGCTCCCGAGGAAAGGCTAAAGTCGGACGGAGCCGACTATATGCAACACTCCACTTGCTATCCTACTATAATTCAATTCTGTAAAAAAGTGAAATCGGGAAGGATTTTTATACACTCCACGAGAGTATTATGTCTTTGTGCATTTGTTTGTAACACCCAAAAGGAAACGAGTTAGACCCATCGTTTATTATACAGATCGGCCTAGAATCACTTTCTGAGTCGATTTAGCAATGTACGTCTGTCACTCCACTAGAGTATTATGTCTTTGTGCATTTGTTTGTAACACCCAAAAGGAAGCGAGATAGACCCATTGTTAATTATACCGATCTACTTAGAATCACTTTTTGAATCGATTTAAAATGTCCGTCCGTCCGTCCGTCTGTCCATCTATTCTTGTAATCAAAGTACAGGTCGCAATTGTAGCCAGAACCAAATGAAACTTTGCATAACAAAGTTTTTCGGGATAAGGACGAACGCTATTTAATTTAAAGAAAATCGGTTCAGATTTAGATATAGCCCCCATACGAATTTCACTCTCGATTTGACTCTTTTCACTCTAGATACCACATATTTTAACAGATTTTCTTCAAAATTGGCAAAACATCTTACATTTCAACTAGAAACACCAATGGTGAAAATAGCTCAGATCGGTTCAGATTTAGATATAGCCCCCATAGGAATTTCACTCCCGATTTGACTTTTTCTGCTGTAGAAACCACATATTTTAACAGATCTTCTTCAAAATTGGTAAAACATCTTATATTTAAACTAGAAACATCCATGAAACACACCAAATGAGCCAGATCGGTTCAGATTTAGATATAGCCCACATACGAATTTCACTCCCGATTTGAGTTTTTCCGCTCCAGAAAGCACATATTTTAACAGATTTTCTTCAAACTTGGCAAAATATCTTATATTTCCATGAGAAACACCCAGGATGAAAATGAGTCAGATTGGTTCAGATTTATATATAGCTCCTATACAAATTTCGCTCCCGGCTTGATTTTTCCGCCCCAGAAACCACGAATTTTCACCGAATTACTTCAAATTGAGAACTGGAAGAATCTATTTGAAATGGGTCACTTCATTCCATGTTTGGATATAGCCCTGATACAAATATTCTTCTCGATTTGACAAATTGGAACAGGTCATATTAGCCTGTGATTAGGAAACATACAAAAATTCTTCCCGCTTTCACTTTTTCCGAATTGAATTGTATTCTGATAGAAAGTGGAGTGTATCATATAGTCGGCCCCGCCCGACTTTAGCTTTTCCTTACTGGTTTTATTTATTGTTTCACGTTTTAGTGAAAAACTTGAGTTTTTGTATTAATTTGATCACCTAATATCATTTTAATAATTTAATATTTATTTAGCCTATTTTTTATTTTAAGTCCAATAAATAAAACGGACATTTTTTTCCTACAATATGTGTTAAAACTTCAATTTGGTATGTAAAGGGTGTTTTTTATTGAGGTATAGAACTTCGAATTGAAATAAAACACAAGAAAATCGTTTTAATGTCCATCAATTTGGCTTTATTGGAAGGATAATTTTATGCCATTAATGTTTAAGTATGATTTCGGGCATGTGGCCGCCGCGGCTGGCTCGAATATAGCCAGCATATGGGGCCGTATGTTGGCAATAACGCCACGAATGTTGGCTTCCAAGTCCCCTAACGTTTCTGGTTTGTTGGCGTAGACGAGCGACTTCACATATCCCCAAAGAAAATAATCCAATGGTGTCAAATCACACGATCTTGGTGGCCAATTGACAGGTCCATTCCGCGAAATTATGCGGTTAACCGAATTAATTGCTCTGATGGACGATTATGTCGACCATAAAATGGACGGAGCTTGCGGTGAACTTCGCGAACTGAACCATTACTTTCGAAATAAATATGCACGATTTGCAAGCGTTGTTCTTTTGTCAACCTGTTCATGATGAAATGGCAAACCAAACTAAATATTAATCACTTGACAGCTGACAAAATGGCCGCCATTTAAAAAAGTGATGCCAACTTAAAGTTCTATACCCCAATAAAAAACACCCTTTATATAACACAGAAATTTGTGATGAAGGGCCACAGCTGTACATACATATTTGTCAAAACAAATCATTATTTTTGGAACAAAATTCCCTAAGGTTCTTTTAAAAGTTTTCATCCGAAATTGCAATAGTCAAACTCTGGAACGATATAAATAATTTTTGTGTATTATGGATTTTGGATAGTTGACCCTTTAATAAATTGTGTGTAGGTGTTTTTTGTCCGGCTTGAGGTCATGTAATTTAAAAAACAACGATGTTGTGTTTTTATTATTTTTTATTTAAAAATTCCCAATTTGTCAATTTATTTATATAAAGTATAAACGACAATAACTTGTCCGCACAACCAGTCTTTGGCAAAGACTGGTATCTCGATTTTTCGTTTCTTTGCAGGAGAAGGACAGACTTATTTAAATTCGAAAATTTTTAGACATAATTAAAATGTTAATGTATTTTTAATAAAAATGGACATCAAATTTAATATTGAAACAATTTAATTTTTGCATGGGATGTGTAAGTCTGGAAGCATTTGGTACAGACCTACCCTCGCGAGCAGTGCTCCAAATTGTCGATTACTTTTGGTAACAGAGGCAGGATATTTTGGTACATGTTTTCTTTTGCAGCCAGGTATCATGACGATGGTACTGGAACAACTATTCTGTATTAGGACATAGCTTTTCTGTTGTATATGTAGATATGTATTTGCAATTAATTTCAAAATAAATGTGAAAGCCCTAAATAGCCTTATAGAAGTAGTGCCCCCATGGACCACGATTCAAAATATTGTATAACCGGTTTCACAAGTGTGAATCTACTTAAAATTTCTGTCATCTCTTCGATTTACAATCCATAAAATCTATATAAAAACCATCCATGAGGCAATAGGTAGATAATAGGAACTTTGCCTATGACTGTGAAATTTCGTAAGTAAATGGAGTTATAATTCAAATATGAATTGATTTCCAACCTCTGTGTCCCATTTCACAAACTGGCCCAAGGTATTGTTAGCAATGAGCAAAAGTTCCCGCCAACTGGGTGAAATATGAAATAATGCCGAAGAAAACTTGCCATACTCGTCATTCTGAGACTTACCTTCTGTTATGAATGAAAACCAATTTAGCAAATTCTTCCAGCAACAACACAGAATATGTAGGCAATTATACTCTGCACTAATTGACAATTTGTTTTTAGGCAGTTGGAAAACTTGTCTTTTTCAAAAACCCTTTTAAACATCCACTGCAAATTTAATTGACAATTGACCCTAAAGGATATAGCCACAACCAAACAAATTTATTGAAAGCATATTGATATTGATACCAAGGACATTTTTGTCCAGAAAGAATTAGTATTTGGCGTAGCCCCTTTATCAGATATGCTTGTGTACTCCCAGAAAATTAATTAGATATTATTGTGTTTTGTTGATGTCCTGGCATTCTGTTGCTATTGACCGGCCACTAATTAACAGGATGTCACACAAAGGACACAACTTTGCCGCTCACACACTCATGGGGTGTGTGCCTGAGTGTGTGATACGTGTCCAACACGTGTTGAATGAATGGAGTGATAATGATGCTCAAGCCATTTTTGTGTGTGTGTGTGTCTTTGAATGCATGTATGAGCGAACATAATTGCATTTAAACGGATAATATAATACTAAATGAACATCGGCGACACCTATCGAATACCAAACATCAAACATTGATTGCGGGCGATTGAAGCACAGCAAACACGTATGGACACATCCTGAACCGCAGCTTCCATATGGCACTGCAAATAATAAGATTAATCAACCCACTCGTATTGAAAGTGGAACAGGAACACCAGGTACACCCCTCGATCAATGGTTAGTAGCAAAATTTTCCCAGCAAAATTTTCGATTGCATAGAACCCGTTTGGAGAACAACTTATACTGTGGCAGAACCAGTTGCGGAATCTGTTTTTTCAGAGATGCATTTCTGTAAATTTTTCGCCATGTCCAGAGGAATTTTTTTTTAAACAAATGTTTCACAATTTTTTCTAAAAAATGATTGATATGTTCTGACAACGTGCTCATATTAAATATTTTCGAATTCTCCTTTCGCTTTTGAAAACTCGTGCGATTACTGAATTTAGTAGTAACAGGGAATTGTTATTTTAATGTTTTTGATTCTTCAATCTCGACATGCTTTCTAAATAAGTGTAGATGTGAACAAGGAAGGATATGCATTCGACGGATATGAAAGTAGTTTATTTTTACAGCGGGTCAAAGTTTTCATTTTTTGGTCGAAGGGTGTCCCAAGAAGAACGCAATTTTTAAATCTGGCAACATCCGAAGTGTCATTGTTTGACATTTGAACAATTGTTATTGTTTGTTAGTAGAAGGTACGAGGTTAGTAAAAATGGAGCGCTACACGAATGAACAACGCATTCTCATTGTGAAATTGTTTTACCAAAATGGTGAAAGTTTTGCGGCTACAGTTCGCAAATTGCGATCAATTTGGGGTCACAATAATGCTCCAAAAGAGTCAACTGTAAAGAGATTAATGGATAAATTTGCCGAAACTGGGTCTGTTAGTAATGTCAAGACAACAACGCGCCATCGACCAGGTCGATCGACCGAAAATGTCGCAGCTGTACGTGATGATGTCGCTCAAACTCCATCCACCTCAATTCGACACCGAGCTCAGCAAATTGGTGTCTCCAAATCCACTTTGCAGCGAATTTTGACGAAAGATTTGCATCTTCATGCATACAAAGTTCAATTGACTCAGGAACTGAAGCCAACTGACCATGGACAGCGAAGGGTGTTCGTTAATTGGGTATTGGAGCATGAAAATGCTGATTTTGCCGATAAAATCATCTTCAGTGACGAGGCCCATTTTCATCTTGATGGTTTCGTCAATAGGCAGAATTGTCGCATTTGGGGTGCGGAAAATCCTCGAGTGATTCAAGCAAATTCAAGTGAGAAGCAAATGCATCCTCAACGTGTCACTGTGTGGTGTGGTTTTTTGGCTGGAGGAATCATTGGACCTTTTTTTTATGAAAATGAGGCAGGTCAAGCGCAAACAGTCACTGGTGTTCGGTATCGTGAAATGATAACCAGTTTTTTCTTGCCTAGAATTGAAGAAATGAATGTGGAGGGCATGTGGTTCCAACAAGACGGCGCCACATGTCATACAGCCAGAAAAACAATTCAATTGCTGCATCAGTCATTTCCCGGTCGTGTTATTTCGCGTTTTGGAGATCAGAATTGGCCGCCTAGATCGTGCGATTTAACACCATTAGATTTTTTTCTTTGGGGTTTTTTGAAGTCGATGGTTTACGCGAATAAGCCGACGACGACTCAAGCCTTAAAAGACGAAATTGGACGCTGCATTAATGAAATACCGCAGCATTCATGCAAAACGGTCATTGAAAATTTCATTAAAAGATCGCGTGCATGCCAGCAAAGCCGCGGTAGCCATCTGCACGATATATTGTTCCATACATAACCTCATTCTGTCTATTTTACGATATAATAAAGTTTCACGGTTTTTTCTTAAATATCTGTGTTTTATTTAAATTAAAAAATTGCGCTCTTCTTGGGACACCCTTTACTAAGTAAGAAAAGTGTTGTAAGTTGATCTCTGAGAGATTTCTTATTGTCAGAACTATAATATGGAATTTTATGAGGATCATTTTTGTGGAATATCTTAACCCTCTAACTCTAATTGAGTTAATTTTCGACAAAAAATGGTGGATAGTTCGGTAGAGCACGGAAAGCAAAAAATAAAAATTGAATATTTTTGCAACATTTTCGCGGGGAGATATGGGGAAACGCGGAGAAAACGTTAGGGTTAGGGTTAGGAGAAAAAATTATACCATCCAAAGAGTAAAAGCCCAGCATACAAAATTGGAAGTACTGCCGTAGGAAGCACATTTTAATCGCATCTCAAAAATCAAATGTGCATTTTTGCTCGCTTTTGAGGAAGTTCTTTGAAACCACTTCCAAAAAAGTCGATAATATGTTAGTATCTTGTAACATTTTACGACTTTTTAGTATGGGGGTAATGTTAGCTTTGCACCCAGTAGGTTGCGGGGTCGAATGTCGATTGTGCCCACTTTCAATCCCAAGCGACCTTTGAAATGTAGAAAAGCATTCATTTTCATTTATTTCATTTATTTTCCGGTTTATGTCCAATGCGAAAACGAACAATGGGATTGTTTGGCAGGAGATGAAGAATTTTACCGAAAATCGTGTTTTCAGATGAAGCTCACTTTCATCTCAATGGCTATGTCAATAAGAAAATTGCCGCATATGGATTCAGAGAACCCACACGTGACTATTGAGAAGCCAATACATCCACAACGAGTCACTGATTGGAGTGGATTTTGGGCTTGCATTTCATTCTCCGAAAATGAGCAAGGAGCCGCCGCACAGTGGTAGTGGCACTTGTATGGAATCAGCGGCTACAATACTTCCAGTAGAGATATTAACTTGAAACTTTGGTAATGACTTTATAAAAGTAAGACAATTATTTTGTGAAAAAATGGGCGTGGTTTAGCACCCACACGCCCACCCCCTATTGAACCCCCACTAAGGTAAGCAAAAAATTTAAAAACTAGTAAATTCATTTCGACTATTTTTAAATATAATATAAAATTATGAAATGTTATATGAACAAATATTTAAAAATTAATCCAGCAAAACAAAAAAATAATAAAATCGACTTGTGCTTGGGTGGTAATTTTCGCTGTCCCGTTATAAAAGGATCCTAACTTAAAAGTAATCGATTAAACAAATCCCTATTTGTCGAAATGCGTGATGTTTTACGCGTATGCTTTGTTCCTGGACTCAGCAGCTTCCTCAGAGAGCTAATCGATATCAATGCATGTTCTATAACGTCAGGAGCGTGAATTAAAATTTTGTAAACTGACGGTGGAATGTAGTACCACGAATACTTTTTTGTCAGCTCTTTAGCTGTATCCAATGCATATGATCTAAATTTTTCGGCATTAATGTTGTACCCTGAAGACAAAGCTTGCAATAGTGTTGCACATCTTTCAATTACATTATTATCAAGCCCCGTTATTTCAGCGGACAAGCTTGAGTTAATGAAGAATTCTCTTGCAGTGTTTCCGTCATTAGAAGGTTCACTCCATCCTGATTTTGGTTTGTCGACAATTATTCCCAAAACGTTCAATTTTGTTCGATGGCATTTTCACCAAAAATCTGCAATTGTTTTTATGCAACTTTCTAATAGAATTGGTTTAACTATGTAGCCTTCATTTTCGATATTATTTGCCAGCACATTATATACGTTTCTAGCATTTGTACCGTTCTTTGAGCACCAAATATCAATACCAAATTCGCATTGATGAGATGTACGTATCACAAATTATAAAAATTTAAAAATGTTCTCAAAGGTAAAATAGAGCAAATAACACACCACAAATAAATCACAATTACACAGCTAAAAATTGAAGAAAAACCAACGAGATCACTTTTGTTTTTGGGAGGTAACAAAAAGATTTGAATTTTCAAAACGTCGATTAATATTAAGAAAAAATCCCATTGGAGGAATCAGGGGGAACACAACTAAAAGTTTACGTAAAATTTAATTATATAGGCTAACGAACATGACAATGGTGACTGGGAAAACATTCAATTTCTAAAAAATACAGAACAATTTTAGAACATTTAAATTCTATAAGAATGCACTTAATACCTTCCTTTTCAATATTCATTTTGATTTTTTACGATTCGCAATTGATTTATACTGGTTATATTTTTGTAAATTTCACTTAATTTTTAGCTGCACACTACGCCATAACCAAATAATTACATTCTCCCTCTCTTTTGAAGCTATTCTGAAAGAGCACGGTTGAAATGAAACAAAACCAACTGTACTTTCGAAAACCTTATTCTCATTGGAGATAATATTGCCATATTTTGTACCAAATTTTTAAATTCAAATTTTTATTTTTGCCCTATGGCAGCGACCAGTGTGCGCCGTTACCGTCAACGGAAGCGTTACCGTGCCATGCTCATCGTTTTCTGATTCCAAAAATTCACGAGAATGACAGAGTAGGAGGGTATATATTAGACCGGTCCTTATTTATATGGCAAGCGCTAAAAATATTCGTTTTAGTCCCAAAAAGCATAAAATAAAATTTGACAACGATTGGATAATTTTTAGCCGTGCCCCAAGCACCTTTTTGTTTTTATTATGAGAAATAAGGCAAAAATATATATATTTTTTATTTTATTTACATTTATTTGAAAATTAAGAATAAACTTAAATATTTTTATTAATTACATACTCATAGTAACATTAATATTATTTTAATTTAATAGTGAAGTCTTTTTAAAAGTGGGATAATTCATGTTATATTCTTTAACCACCTGAAAAAGGAATTGTTTCTCCTCTTCGTTGTGGGTTAATTTATTATTATAATCTGTAATGAATTTGGCGCCTCTTTCAGCTGCATCATTCACTACAGATAGGTTTTTACAAATTTGTGATCCGTGAGCGTAGTCAAATCTTTCATTCCAATCCGATGGATCGACTTGCAAAAATTCTTTTGAAATTTCTAAACGATCAAAGAATGCGTGTGTATTGGAATTTACAAAATAGCTTAAATCTTTTTGCGCAAATGTGCCGATATTTGTTGGATTAGTTATTATTCGCTTGCATTTTTCTGTATTTGCTTCAACATTAATTGCCTGAACCATTTTTTTTAATTGCAACACTTACATTAGGATCGAAGAATGAAAGACCGACTTCTTCTTCCGACAAATACCACAAATGATTGCTGATTTTTTGTAGCAAAGCAAGAGCTATATCCCTTTCAGGATAAGCCATAATATTTTTAATTAAATTTAAGTCTTGATTTGGTGCTTCAATTGCTTTAGTGCATCCAAACCAGGCTTTTACATAAATACGAACAACGAACAGACAGACACTACGTATACCGTTTAACTCTTGGTTGGTCATATTGAATTCATTACGAAACAAATACATTTTAAGTGCATAAATACATTTTGACATCCATCGAGCATGAGAAGTTGCACCAGGTATACGAAAGGTGTTAAAATTCGGCACCGTACCACCAAGAAAAGTGACAACTAATTGCAATAATTCTTTGTAGTCGCCTCTGCTATGAGCTTGTTTTAAGTTATCTAGACAGTAATTTAAAATTGTTCCACGTTCTTCAGCAGTCAATACTGTAATAATGTGTTCATCTTCTAAACAACTCTTGTAATTTAATTTGTCAATATTAATCCAGTATTTGCTAAAGCGATTAAAAATTAGCACTTCTGGACCGGCTGTAGTAGCCACTCTAATTTGAAACACTTTACGGATCAACAACTCGTAAATATGGTGTCTGCAGGGAAAATATAATAAATCACGACCTAGTTTTCCTTCAAGCAGAGCAGCAGCACCGCTTTGAACTCCTGTATTATGAGCAGTTGTGTCGAAGCAGATTATTTGAACTAGATCAAGCATTTCATATTCATTTATTGAATTAAACACGGCATCTGATATTTCTTTTCCACTCGAAGATTTTAACTTTGGAATGCCAAGTAGTTTATCGATACCTTGAGATGAGACTATGATTGGCAAGCGGTCAACTTTTTCCCTGCCACTAATTTCTGGTAACATTGTACCATCCCAGTGCAAAACAAAACTACGTGGAATCTGGAAATAAAAACTCAAGTTTCTTAATTTATACTCAAAACATAAAAAAAGAAGCAGTACTTACATCAAAGTTTGCTGCAATGTTTTGTGCTGTTGTTGCACGATGCTTCTGACGCATTCGACGAATTGATGATCTATTTAGTATAAGATCTTCGATATCATAGCCCAACGCGTCAGCAGTTGCGCTTAGGATATGAACTGCAGCACCATCAGTGATTTTCCACTTATCCAAAGTTGAAAGCAGTCTTGGTGTAAAAAAAATTGTTTTACCTCTGGAGATACCTGATGTACCTGGATTTGGATTTGATACAGATGTTGATGTTGATGCTACAACTTCAATATCGTTTTCGTCGTCAATGTCAATCATACCTGTTTTACAACAATAATTCTGATTTGCTTAAAAGATAGAATATTTAATTGTATACCTCTTTGAATCTGTTGTTCATATAACTCTTTTCGTTCATCTTCTTTTATTCGACGCTGGTTTTCTTGTTC